>JAGKQL010000038.1:1866237-1997014 GCA_018398635.1 Cyprinodon brontotheroides
ACCAACGTAGTGGGGTACATTTTCCCATGAGACTGGGTTGGATTCTTGAAGAATTCCAAATGACCAAGACCTTGTGGTCACTGAGTCTGGTTTTGATCATAATTATCTGAGCATCCGCATTTGAAGACCAATGCAGGTTTTAATGTTCTTCTTGAGGATTAACACACTTTCTTTAATATTTTACAGAAACATCCCCTCAGTCACAACAACCTGTTCATAATACTCACTGCTGTGGAGCGTCCGGGTATCTCCTCAGTCGGATCACGATGTCTTCGGCAGAGCTGTCTTTCCCTGGAAAATAATCCTCTGTCAATTTGCTCTCATGTTCGTCAACCACAATCAGTCTGATGCCTTTTCCTTGAAGGGAGTCGCTTTGGGTGAGGACATGGATGTCCAGTGCTGTGGCAGGCTGGTTCATATCACTGATTCCCTCAATGTAGCGCTCTAAGTCCTGCTGCTCAGCCTCAGATAGGGACTGACTTGGTCTTTGGACAGCCTGTTTCATGTGGTTCTTATAAACCTGGTTGTCAAAGAAATTTTGGGTATCAGTCCTGCCCAGTAAATTGCTGACAGTGCTTCCAGCAGCGTTGCTGATTTTGTGAATGCAGGCTCTGTTCATGAAGGAGGTCATGTGCCTGGAACAAGCCGCCACCAATGAGTCTAGAACACTTTCTGCCATGATGCTGATGAGGTCGTCTTTAAGGCGTTTCACATCTGGTAACTGCTGCCTTTCATCCAAGGCATATTTTTCATTAGGAAGATCAGTCATTGCTTCCAACAACTGAGGGATGAATTTATTATTGATGATGTCCTCTGAGGGAAAGGAATCATGTATTTGTTTGCAAATTATTATGTATTTACCCGTATTTAAAAGCTTCATGGCCATCTTCAAGCCTCCCTTTTTCTCCACATGTTGCATTATAGCTCCAGAGGCCTCTGAAAGTCTATCAAGAATGTTTATGATCTTGGTGCAATCCGTCATGAGATCAGGAATGATGCTTCTTGTCAACACGTGAACTGACTGACGCATCTCTCCCTCACATCCTCTGTCAATTCTGAAGCCATCAGACTCCTGTTTCATCACAGTCTTTGGCACTACTGAGCAGATGAGGCCAGTGAGACGCGATTCCAGAGGACCATTAGCTCTGATCAGTGAAAGTACTTTGGTCTCGAAGGCCTCTCTCAGAACCCTTTTGAACAGTGCTTCAAGACCTTTGTCAGCAGCATAGTTCAGAGTGGTGACACATACTTGCTTCAGCATTTCCTGACCAGCATACTTTGCTGCATGTTTGAAACACTGTTTAACTGTGAAGACAGAGCAGGTCTTAGCCCCAGTGACCAGTCCTTTGGTTCCACTACTCACAGCGCTTACAGCTTTCTTCAGTCTGCTCAGGCCTCCAAAGACCAGAGACACTCCAATGCTGATGGCTTTGGAGATTGCCCACTCTGCCCAGTCAAAGCCTCCCTGTATCATGCCTTTGACCCCATGAATCATGTCAGACACTCCCTCATTGATCAGTCCAAGTCCAAATTGACTAGCGGTGCCACCTGACAGAGTACAGACCAGGACACCAGCTGCTACTTGCAGAACACCCAGACAAAAACACAAAAGGGCATCAATGCAGAACTCAGGCTTCTTCTTCACCTGGAACACCATACAGAGGCCAAACTCATGGAGGACCATCAGCTCCTTGGTGGTGATTGGATCCTGGTCTCTTGACAGACTGTAGACACTGGAATCCAGTGTTAAGGCCTGGCCTTTGCTGGTTTCAATCTGCTGGAGAGTTTCCAGGGCATTCTCAATGTATCCTTTCCACGCTTTGAAGACGCTCATCCTGGCTTTCATTTGGTGCTGCAGGTTGCCATCTTCGTGGTGGGGGGCAAAGTCTTTGCTCACAGAGAAATTGCAGAACATCATGGTGTTGCTTGTCTCTGACAGATAAGCATCCACTGCACTGTCTGCCTCCCTCAATAACCTCTTTGCCTCTGTTATGTAGTTTCTCTTGCGCAAGTTGACTTTGATGTATGCCTGGTTATAAAGAGCCACAGCACTGTAGAAAGGATCGCACTCTGCAGCTCTCTGCCAGTAAGATAAAGCTCCATAGTCACTCTCCTCTTTGTTGAGTCGGTGCATGTCGGTTCTGCTTTTGGCCACTTCAATGTAGTCATAGAAACTGCTGCTTCTCCCCTGCAGGAGCTGTTCAGCAGTCTTCTTCAGATCTCTCAGGAGTTCATCCCTCAGTGTTTTTACCTGACGTTGGCTGATGTGCTCTTCATGAAGGATAAGCCACAGAGCCCAGGACTCTTTCAAAGCCTTGAGGGCAGCCTGGTAGTCCAACTTTTTGCAATAGACCTTAAAACAGGCTGGGACATCCTTCAGCTTCCTTTCTGAAATGTCGCTTCTCTCTTCCTGAGTGTAATTCTTGTCAAAGTCACGGAGAAATTGGCAAAATGTGGAGAACAGCTCTTCCTTAGTTTCAATTTGGAACAGCTCGTTTCTCTCCATGCTGTCCAAGCGGCTGACCTCGAACCCCTCTCTGACCTGCCTCATGGTTTCCACTGAATGGCCTTGATAGACTGTTGCTAGATGGTCCTGGTTGAGGACCATCTGCACCATTCCTGGGTTTCCTTTCCGGGCTGTGCGCCCAAAGACCTGCTTCTCCACACGATGACTCCCCGGCAAGTAGGTAAGAAGCACAAAGAGTCCTCCCAGCTCATTTACTTCCGGGTCCACGTGCACGTCAGTGCCGCGGCCTCCCAGGTTTGTGGCTATGATAATGTGTCCCTGGCTGAAGGTCTGTTTCTCGATGTTGTGCTTGGCGCTGATGGTGTACATCGTGATTTGTCTGGGTTTCCTCCCTGGGCCCTGTATTTCAGCCCTCAGCTGGTCTGCAGTCTTGACGTCCTCACAGATGATCAGGACAACCTGCCCCCTGTCTGCAGCCCTCCATGCAGCTTCACAGATGGCCTGCATCCAGGCAGGATTCCCTCCTCTCACCTGAACAGCTGGCAGCTCCACCAGCTTCTTATGGCGGTGGGCTGGAATGGCATAACATGCTGTCTTATACTGCCGTTCCAGGAAGGCCTTCTCAGCGTGGCCCCCTAACGTCCCAGAGACACCAAAAATGCCTTTTCCACTGAGGTACCTTTTGAAGAAGTAAACATTGGACATGTAGTTGGTTACGTTGGACAGCTGTGAGATTGTCAGCTGGTGCTTCATCTCCAGAAACTGCTGCAGGCCGTCCCCCCAGCGCTTGTTCTTCTCCAGCACTCCACTGGCCTGAAAATCCACTGGGATGATGGCATCATACTGGTGGTTGTCAGAGCCAATTACACCAGCTCTGTCTGCTTCCGCAACCTTGTCAATCATGTACTCTCTTCCTGGAGTCATGATGATGGCTTTTAGGGCATTCTCGCCAAAAACTGCCAACTGCTGCTCAACATATTCGTTCAGGAAAGATGGAATTACAATAAATCCCTCACAGTTCTTTTTTGACTGTAGGGAACATTCACCAGAAAATTTGATCTGAGATCTTAACTTGTCAACAGTTGCCTTAATGACGGATTTCTCAGACATAATTTCACATGCCAGTCCATTCTGGAGCAGAAGCATGCTGATATCCGGGCCTCCAGGAGATGCAGCTCCACTGAATAGTTTGGCTTTGCTGCTGATGAGTGTGTAACAGGCTACAAGCACTTTGCTCTCTGATGTATCTGCATTAAGGGCCATGATTAGCTGGAGCTGGTTTTCGGGTCCCATCTTGGCCATGATGTTCTCATTGGCCTTCTGCTTGTCGCCCTCATTGTCTGACTTTGCTTGTGCTTCCTTCAGGTTATCCAGATCCATCTGTGAATAAAAGCCCAGCTGCACGCCCAGTGCCAGGATGTCATTTTCTGACAAAGCCTCTGACCCGATCCCGGCTTGTTTCAGCATACTGTGGAAGGGCTGGATCCTGGCTGCCCACTGGACCTCCCCAGTTTCGAACAGCTCTATGGGCCGGCAGGCTGAGACCAGGGCCCAAATACCTGACAGGACCTGTTCAACGTGCCTCAGACTGCTGGCCTGCTGGGACAAGAAGGTCACTTGAACTCCGCTGTCCAGTGTCATATAGTCAACTTCATCCACTATCACACACTCAAAGTTCCTGCACCCTCGAGTGGTTTTCTTCTCAAATTCTTGCCTCAGGATATCTGCTGCAAACGTGCTAACGGTACCATAAACCACTTGCTTCCGGTAGGCCTCTTCAAGCAGCTTGTCCTGGTTCTCAAAAGAGCCTTTGTCCAGATGTGGGGGGGGCACTGGGGACGAGGTCACACCAAACAGCTCATACAGTTCTTTCCACTCTTGTTGGTCTCGGATAGCAAGCAAAGGAGAGCTCGTCACAATGTCCACCGCTGTGCCACGTGCTGCTTGGATCGTAGCAAACATGGCTAACAGACAAGTTTTTCCCTCCCCGGTTCCAATTTCCAGGAGACAGCCTTTCTTATCATGGGACTGTGGCGGCAGCAGCAGCAGGACTAATGAAGCCAGTTGAGTCAGTCTGGGGAAGTAGCCTTGTACCTTTTCCCCTCTTGAGGTGGTAAAGGTTGTGCATGTCTTCACAGCTATGGACAGCCCGATCAGGACCTCCTTCAGAGTGTCAGTGTTTGGATTGGATAAATCCATGGAGGCTACCGTTCTTTTCCAGTCTTTAACCCTCTTGGCACTCATTTCTGCTCTCTTGTAATTGGGCAGCTCTTCCTCAACATATATCAGAATACCTTCAAGGAGGGACAGGATTTGCTGTGGGTAGTTCTTGTCCTGCATTTCAGCCATGATGGTGATGGCATCTTTGTCCAACTGGCGTGAAGCACAGCCCTGTATGTAGCCTACAGGGTCTTTGTCTTTCAGTGCAGAGAGAGCCTGGAGGCAGCTCAGCTTGTAGGTGCACACCTTGTGGATGATTTTTGTGATTTGCATGGGATCCATGTTAAGGGTCCTTCCCATGAACAGCTGGATTTCCTTTGGTGTCCATATGTTATTGAATAGTATTCGGCTTAGGATCTCCTTACTTGCTTTGGGAAGCTGTGAAGTCATATCAAGAACATTTATCAAGACTTTTCTTGCCAATGTTGGACTACTAACATGCAGCTGATCTTGAAGACTAAAGAGAAATGCAATCTTCTTGTCTTGTCCTTCCTCAAACTCTGGCTCAGCCTCCAGTGTCACCTTCACCACCGCCTCCAAAACACTGATCTTTTCGGTCAGAGACAGGTCCACATATCCAGTTGCCTGATCCAGAGCCCACTGGGACCAAATGGGGATCTTGTGTTGGCTGAAATATTTCAGTGTCAGCTCATTTTGGAGAGTCTTCATCCTGTCTTCCAGGTTCATCTTCACAACTGTATTCCCTGTAATCTGGTAATTAGACAGAAGTTCTTCAAATTGTTCCTTCACATCACTGATCTGCACAAAGAGAAGAAACAGAACCAGCTGTTTGCACCTTTTCCAATATTCTGATATATTACCCAAACTGACCTGAGCACCTTTCATCCATCAGTCATTCATAATCCATCCATCATCCATCCAGCATCCTTCATCAATCGTAATACGCGCTATTACACATTATACTGTTGGCTGTTATTGGTTAAGACCACGTGGGCTGTTGGACTTTGCAGCCAATGAAATAAGGTTTCAAACAAGGCTACATGTGCCGAGGGTACTTAAAGGGGAAAACATCTTACAGGCTTGCGTTACAAAGACACAGACAGCTGGGGCAGGAGCCATGCATGCAGTACCAAGGTGAATGATAACAACGGTCTTCTTTTTTTAAAGTTTGGACGATAATTTTGTTTTATTACAATGTCTAAGGCTGGGGAAAAAAATACAGCTCAGAAAAGGATCTGGGGCTTATTTTAGCTTGACAAGCAGCAGCTTCACTATCTTTTTATAGATTTTTATGTTATTATAGGTGTAAAAATTCTACATTTTGTTATATACACAGATTCTGAAAAAAGGTGGAAATACTTGCTTCATAAATGTTTTGTGGCCATCAAAATGCTTCAGTGTTATTCTATGGGTGAAATAGTAAAGCAAAGCATAGTAAAAGCATTTGGCACAATTTGACACATTTGGAGATTTTTGGAGACGCTGGTGAAACCAAGAGTTCAGATCGATTATTTTAGAGAATAAAAAGTCAACTTTGAGTCGTGTTTGAACTGATGCAGCTTGGCATGTGTTCTATTAACCAAATGTATTAATATATTCAGAAACTACAGGGTGTTATCTTTCAAAATATTTATTGCACATGTAATTTGGGCTTACAGTTCCTAAGTTATTTGCTTTTCCATTTGGGAATGCAAAATAGGTGAGAATTTTCCAAAATGTTTGTAGAATATTAATTCACTTTAGATCTGGATCTGGATTGACATGGCATTAAAAGGCAATTATGTAGGTTCTCTCTGTATTTTTTTGTATATCTAAACCCTGTGAATTTAAATTTACTTTCACCCCTGAGCAGTGGTAACTAAGGGGCAAATTCTCATAAATAGGGCCAAAAGCGCCAAAGTAGAAAGAAGAATGTTTTTGTTCTTTGCTTTTTTGGAGCAATGAAGATTTTATTGATCTGTATGTAATGCATAATTCATAGTAGATCAGGAAGTGTTTGCTATACGATGGAAACCTTATATGTCTAAAAACCATTCCTTTATTAGACATTTGTTTATATAGTTGGTCTGCTATATTAACAAATATGATGTGTTGAACTAGATCTGCTAATTTCAAAGCTTTTGTGAGACACTTTTATAAAGTAGAGAATTATTTCATAAAAAAAGTTTATTTGAATTATAAAAATCAGCTTTCTGCCCAACAGCAATGATAATGATTCTATACCCAGCTATTGTAGTATCTAGGCAAGAGCTGTCAGACTGGTAAAGAATCTGGTTGTTATTCGAAATGGTAAAGGTTAACTTTTTTTGCAACATAAAACTGACTAAAGCTGACTAAAACTATCACATATTGTAATGACTAAAACGTGACTAAGACAAATAATAGTTTTCATCCTGAAGACTAAGACTTAATCTAAGATGGCTGTCAAAAACAATACTGCATCCATCCATTCATTCCATACATCATCCATCCATCAATCATCCATGCATCCATCATCCATCTATCATCCATGATCCATCATTCATTTATCATCCATCATCAATTCATCATCCATTGTAATCAAACCTCCATCCATCATCCATCCCTATCAATTCATTATCATAATGGGGAGTGGGGTCCAAGTGGTTAGGGCATAGGGCTTGGAATCCTGGGGTTCTGAGTTCAAGCCCCACTCTCACAGACTGTTACTCTTGGTCTCTGACCCCCAGATTCCACATACTCCGTCAGCGCTCCGCTCCGCCCGCTGGCGTACGTCGTCACGGAGCGCTTGTCTTTCATGGAAATCAATGAGAGCTGTTCCACATCCACCGCTACTCCTCCGCCACGTCTCCGTCCACGTAAGTCTTCTTCGATCCGTCCACCGACAAATTGGACGAGCTTGTTTACCCGCCCGCCGAGCTCAAGATTTTCGCTCAAGAAGAAAAGCTGAGAAACTCGGTTTCGGCTCTAGAAATTATATGGCGCCAAGTCAAAAAAAAACTAATACCGCTTATTTAAATGATTGGATCCAAAGTATTATTGGTTAATTATGCAACAAGAATTTTTGTAATTGTAATTGTGAACCATGTGTAATTATTTGTACATGAAATATATATTTGAGCTAGAGAACTGGTTCATCTTGTGTATGTAAACACACACACACACAGACTCTCTATATATACTCCATATAAACTCTAGCTTTTTCTCATAGCTCGACTTCCTTTCTGAACATACAGCTTTACGGGATCAGTTCCGCGCGCCTAATAGCGATATATAATATATCTGACGAAATTGAGTTTTTATAAGCATTTTTTTATTAAAGAATTATAAATACTCAGGCGGCATATTTTAAATAATTTTAGTGCCAAAAGGCCTTGATAAAAACCATGAATGAATTGTAATTATTTTAATGATCAAAGCGGAAACCCCTGGTTCATCTCGGGTATGCTGCTCTATCTCCAAGACTCCCAGCACAAAAGCGGCGGCTGGGTGATGGTTTCCTCTCAAGCTTGTTCCAACCAGCTGTGTGGAATATTTGGCCTAGTCTTCAGTCTGAGCATGCTCCTCCAGAGTACCCGTGCTGTGGAAGACGTCCTGCCTCGTTCCGGTGCCAAAGACGTCACGCCCTAGCGACCCTCAGGACTAGCACTGACGTCCCATATCATGAAGACCTTTGAGAGGCTAGTCCTGAGCAGCTAAGGCCCATGGTCAGGCCCCTTCACTGATCCACTACAGTTCGCCTACCAGCCCCCGCCTGGGAGTTGAGGACAGCATCATCTTCCTGCTGAACAGAGTCTACAATCACCTGGACAAGCCGGCGAGCACTGTGAGAATCATGTTCTTTGACTTCTCCAGCGCCTTCAACACCATCCGCCCAGCTCTACTAGGTGAGAAGATGCCCATGACTGCGATGCAGGTGGAGGCCCCCATGCGTGTCCTGGATTGTTGATTACCTGATGGGCAGACCACAGTATGTACGCCGACAGAACTGTGTGTCTGACAGGGTGGTCAGCAACACTGGGGCCCCCCAGGGACTGTCCTCATCCCCTTCCTCTTCACTCTTTTCACCTCGGACTTCAGCTATTGCTCTGAGTCCTGCCACCTTCAGACGTTTTTGATGACTCAGCAATTGTTGGCTGCATTGAAAAGGGTGAGGAGAGTGAATACAGGACTGTGGTGGCGACAACCTTGGAGTGAGGCTGAACCACCTGCAGCTCAACGTGACAAAGACTAAGGAGCTAATAGTGGATCTGAGAAGGATCAAAACACCTGTGACCCCTGTTTCCATCCAGGGGGTTCCTGTTGACACTGTGGAGGAGTATAAGTACCTGGGAGTGTACTTTAACAATAAGTTGGACTGGACTAGAAACACCGAGGCGGTCTACAAAAGGGCCAAAGCCGACTATTCTTCCTGAGAAGGCTGAAGTCCTTTAACATCTGTGGGACGAAGCTGAGGATGTTTTATGAGTCTGTTGTTGCTAGCAAGCTCGTCTTCGCTGTCACATGCTGGGTCAGTGGGCTGAGGGTCGCTGAAAACAACAGACTGAACAAACTGATCAGGAGGGCCGGTGATGTTGTGGAGGAGGAGCTGGACAGCCTGACCACCGTTGCAGAGAGGAGGATGCTGTCCAGGTTTCAGTCTATCTTAGACAATGACTCACATCCTCTCTACGACACACTGGTCCAGCAGACGAGCTCCTTCAGCAGAAGACTCCTCCTACCCAGATGCACCAAAGAGCGCCACAGGAAATCATTGGTCATCAATATATATATCGCCTCCCTAAAGTGATTCAGCCCCCCGTAGTAATTGACATTTATGCACTATTTTTGCATGCCACGGCACTTTACTTGGATTTATCACTTTACTTGGACTTTTCACTTTACTTGGACTTCTAGGTTTTACATATGCATAGATATACTTACAGATATATATATACAGAAGAGATATATGTGTATATATTTGATCTCTTTTTATTCTTATTTTTTATCTTTATTATATTGTATAGTTGGATGTGTGTATATATCATGTAAAACTGTAACTGGAGTATGTAACAAAAGTAATTTCCCTCTGGGATTATTAAAGTATTTCTGATTCTGATTATCAAGCATCCATCTACCATCAATCTGCCATCCATCATCCATTTCTCATCTATCATCCATACATTCATCAGCAGCCCCTCTCTGCTCCATGGTACCTTGGAGAGCAGAACTGCTTTAGCTGGAACCCAGTTAAACCCACCTCATCCCTCTCTATGTCAGCAGAGTGGTCTTCCACCATCTGATGAAGGACCAGGGTCTGCTGGTGGTGGGACATTCGCTCTTTGTGCTTTTGTTGCTCCTGAAGCATCTCCTTAGCCTTACAGAGCTTTCTCCTGGAAGCGTCATTCTCCTTTTCAATCTGCATTTGGATCTTCATCTTTTCTAACCTCTCCTTTTGTTGCCTCTCCTGCTCTCTTCTTTCTAGTTCTTTTTTTTCCTGTTCAATCTGTTCTTGGATTCTCCTCATTCGTTCCAGCTCTGCCTGGCGCCTTTTTTCTTCTTCTTCTCTCCTTTGTTGCTCCTCTCGCTGGCGTTGTGCTTCTCGCTTCTCTTCTTCAATCCTTCCTGTCAAAAGAACAAATTCTTAGAACCATCAGAATATATTTTAAGGTAATTATAATATGAGTTTGCTTGTTGGAATCATTAACAGCTTTAAAAATATTATTATTATTATTACTATGCTTTTCAAAGAATTTAAAAGGGTGTGTGTTGGGAATAGGAATATATGTACCAGAGTTCAAAATACACATTTCTAAAAGAATTTCAAGATCAACTATCTGTTTTTCACAGAGAGAGATGGTGGCAGTTTACTGAGTTTACAATAGGTTGAGGAGGGTCAGAGCAGACAGGGTTGGTGGTCTGCACAGATTCTTATGCGGTTTTAAAGAAAGTATTCAGGAAGGAAATAATAGGAAAGATTGTAGTATTAGAAATTCAGCACAGTTTATTTAGATTATACAGGAGTGGCATTGATTTAGCAAAAGAGGGCTTTAGAAGAGGCAATAACAATTACAATTCCTTTAGGGAAAGGGGAGGAGAAATCATTTATTAAGAGGAAAAGAAATTGAAAAATGGAAAAAAAGGTGGAATTATAAAGATAAAAAAGGAAAAGAAGGTTATATAAAAGTACAAAAAGTCAGAATTAAATAGAAATATTAATAGAGAGAAACCGAAGGGAAGAAATAATAATGATCAGATTAAGAGTAGGTCATACTTATTTAAATGACAATTTATACTTAATAGGGAGGAAAAATAATGATAAATGTAGAAGGATGGTGAGAGATAGAAAATGCAGATGTATTGATTGAACTTTAAAACATCTGGACCTGAAAAGAAAGAAATTGAAAGAAGAAATTGAAAAGAGGACAGGCCAAGAATGGAGTCTTAAAGGATTATTGGGAAATAAAGGAAATATAAAAGATATTTATAGATTAAGGAAAGCATTATTTATTTATCTTCAGAATACAAAATTAAATCAAAAAAATAGAATTTAATAGATGTAAAACAATGTTGCTACACACACTCATGAACAGTAGGTGGCGGTATGCCCGCCCCTTCCCTAGAGCCCGGTGGGAACGAAAACATTTTGAATGGAAATCAATGGGAGAAATTAATGAACTTTTTGGTCCCCAGTCGCTCTCTGTCATTGATTCCAGATATGCTGGTTGTGTATTTAAAATTTTTTTTTTTTTTTTGAGTTCCTCTTTGGTCAAAATCTGGTCAAAACACACATCAATGAGATCGCGACTAAAACAGGAAAGTAAATGCACGAAGGATCCGGTAGATTTCCAAATAAAACACATCACGATCTTAACCCGCGATCCTTTTTAACATTAGTCAAGTTTCTCCCGTATGCCACGCAATGTCCGATTGCGATCTGAATCTCAGGCACGCGTCAGCATGCGCGGTAGCGAGGGTTTGATCCGTCAGATGGAGTTAAATCACAGAATTCAATGTTTGAATCGGAGCGGCAGCTAAATGCTAGGCCGATGGGTAGCAGCTAAAAACGCTGCAATTCACATAATCCTGAAAATCTTTGAAAGAAAGCGAACAAGCAAGTGAATATGTACATTCCATGAGTAAATATTCTGGAAACAAACTATACATTTCTCACTAGAAATGTAATCAAAACTTCATTTTAATGCAAAAACAAAGCTCAAGTTATTAATCTCTCCACAAAAAATGAGCTAATGTCGGCCATATATATATTTTTTTCTTCTCCCAGCTGGAATCTTGAAAGTCACGCTGACTAGGACATAAAACAATAGAAAGCGTATAGGCAGAAGAAATGTAACAGTACCACAAAAAAAATGGTTATTAATGTACCTCCACCACATTTTGCAGTGTGGACCAATGGGGGG
This sequence comes from Cyprinodon brontotheroides, assembly GCA_018398635.1. Classification (NCBI taxonomy): domain Eukaryota; kingdom Metazoa; phylum Chordata; class Actinopteri; order Cyprinodontiformes; family Cyprinodontidae; genus Cyprinodon; species Cyprinodon brontotheroides. The sequence goes on from JAGKQL010000038.1 coordinate 1,878,265, forward strand.
TACATTTTCCCATGAGACTGGGTTGGCTCAGATAGTAGGCTGTCTGTAATAAGCTGACTTCTCCCACATCGCTCTGCTGGAAAATCTCCAGACGAGACCAGAAAGAGACTGAGATGCTCTCCTGATCTCAGACTTCCTGATTTGAAGAATACTGTTGAATCAAAAGAAACAGGCCAAAGAATACTGGAGATGCAGTCCAGACAGGAAGCTCTGGGTGTGAACCCCATGGGCTGGAGGACCAAAGGTCAGGAGACATGGAGGTCCAGCTAAATCCAGCCCATGGAAGCAGGAGGGGGACTCCGTTAACGGTTGTATTTTTTCTTGTTTGATTCTTTCCTCCTTCTAGGTCTCATAGTAGGCCTTCTTATATATCTTTAAATATTACAGTTTTGTCATGAGGATTGTTACAGGTGCAGGTTTATCTGATGGAGACAGACTTTAGTCCTCATTCCAGACTCAGAGGGCTAGAAACTGTTGATCATCTGTCTGTCTGTCTGACTAGCCTTTGCAGTTTGAGCTGGGCAGCCAGCAGAGGGCAGCAGTTGGGTTAACTGTGGCCTCCAAACGGAGCTGACTAGGAGGTACCACCTCTGGTTTAGGCCCCACCCCCATTAGAGAAATGCTTTCCCACCTGATGACACCAGCTCAGTATAGTCTCCTCGCCCTGCCTCTGGTATAAGGTCCGCTCCTACAGGAGGCACCTCCACTGAGATAAGCTCCTCCTTCTAATGGTCCCATTCTTTGAGAAAGGCTCTGCCACCTCCCAAAGGAGACCCCGCCTCTGGCAAAAGTAGCACACCCCCGCCACACCACCACCAACACACACACACTAGAAGACCCCTCCTTTGGGTTAAGCTCCGCCCCCAGGAGGCCCCGCCTCTGGGATTGGCACTGCTGCATGGAAGGTGGATGGACACTAGATCCTGAAGATAAACTGATGCTAATGAAACACAAACAGACTCAGACTTACCAAAGTGGGGACATGTGTCCACCACCTGACGAGATGAGTTGTTGACCAGTTCAAAAAGCTGCCGGTTGCTGCTCTCTCTGATGGTGAATGAGTTTCCTCTGCCCCAACATTTCAGGTCCCAGTTTGAGTGATCTTCAAATCGAAACCACAGCTCATGGTTGTAAGCAAAGTCTTCAGAATATTTTTCTGTGCTGTTTCTGTATAATCTACAGACGTCTTGGGAAACCTAAGAGAGGAGGAAAATGACTAAATGATCCCACACAGAAAGAGAGCTGCCTTCTTTAGATGAGACTGACCTTTCTCCCTTTGTCAAACACCCAGACGTAAGGAGTGTTGTTGGTCACCGAGCCCCCGTTCCCCATGGTTGAGATCTGAAAGGAGACAGCAGCTCTCAGCACTCACTCAGGCGGCTGACCAACCCTCTAAAAGTCATCAGTCTTTGTCCAAAAGCACTAAAAACAACAACACACTTGTTAACTGGAAATAATTAAACAGGGGGTCAAAGCACCAGAAAACTGACCCAGATGCTAGTGGATCAGGGCCAGGGTCACCTCATAAGCTACCTGGGTCAGGGTTAATTTTTCTTTTTGTTTTCAAGCTTTTTTTTTTGTTTTCATTATCATAAGTACAGAGCAACAAAATTCACTCTCTGCATTTAATCCATCCCCTTGGGGAGCAGAGGATTGCCTTTTGCGGCGCCCGGGGAGCAGTGTGGGGGTTAAGGGTCAGCGGGTTTCAAACACAACCTCAGTATTCAAAGCTCTATAGGTCCTTCTCAAAATATTAGCATATTGTGATAAAGGTAAGTATTCTCCATAATGTAATGATAAAACTTGAACATTCATATATTTTAGATTCATTGCACACTAATAGAAATATTTCAAGTCTTTTACTGTCTTAAAAATAATGATTTTGGCATAGAGCTCATGAAAACCCCAAATTCCTATCTCACAAAGTTGGCATATTTCATCCGACCAATAAAAGAAAAGCATTATTAATACAAAAAGAAGTAAACCTTGAAATAATTATGTACAGTTATGCAATCAATATTGGGTCTGGAATGACTGCTTCAATCAGCCTGTGGCACTGCTTATACTTTGAGAAGGACCCGTATGCTCTAATCACTCCCCTAAAGTTTAGGGTCAGGGTTAGTTTAGGGTTGGGGTACGAATATTTTAAATTTAAATTTTGAATTTCTGCCTTTTGCCTATAGCTCCGATTTCCCCAAAATTATCTCTATTCCAGCAGATATTACAGACAGAAATGGAAACATGACCTGATGCAGCACTAAGAGAACCAGAGAAAGCAGTTGGGCTGTAAAAGTTTGTCAGCAGCTGCCCACATCTGCGCTAACACTTCCTGAGTGGTTTTTCCCTCCTCGAAGCTGAAGGCTGTTTCCCCTGGACCCACTGAGGACTCACCTCAGAGGGAGAGTTGCTCTGTTCAGCAGCTGGACTCAGAAGCTGCACGAGGACCAGCAAGACTTAGAGGCTGTACAAGGACTCGCAGGACTCAGATGCTCCACGAGGACCTGGCTCCCCTGCAGCCTCAGCCTGCCCCATTTATGAGCCTTTAACAGCCAATCAGGGCAAAGCAGAGCTCTGACATCAGCATCTGGGGAAACTAGTTTCACTTTCCTTCTGACGGGCAGAGAGAAGAGTTTACCTCCTAAAAGTACAGAGCAGCTTTCAGAGTTTCTCTGCTTCTTCTCTCAATTCAATTCAACTTAGTTGATTTCTAAAGCACCAGTTCACAACAGATGTCATCTCAGGGCACTTTACAGTTCACCAGATTATTCAGTCAGATTGGTTCAAAGTTTTCTATTTAAGGAAAACCAATTGGTTGCATTGACTCATTAACTCGAAGGTAATCCTTCACACAATCTCAGTTTAGAGCAGTTTTTTGTCCAGTCCAGACTCAGAAAAAATCAAACCTAACTCAAGGGCTGAGCCAGTGTTGTGTCACGTGACTTCCTGTAAACTCAGTAGGCTCAATATGATTTCAGAGAAACTGAGCTGTAGCACAGGTGTCAAAGGTCATGGTGTAAGCAGACACATCCTGGGGCAGTGAGGCTATGCCTCGGCTACCAGGCGCTGATGGCATGGGTGTACTTTGCCCAGATTGGCTTATAAAGGCGGCAGGCTGCAGCAGCGCCGGGCCATGCTCTCCACCTCGTCCAACTGGCCTCTGCAGTCCCAGGAGCTTATCTTTGTGGGGAACCCTCAGAGGACCCTGGAGTAGGTCTGCGACTGGTCCTACACCCAGCAGAATGAGTCCACAGCATGACCACACCCTCTACCTGACCCGCCAGGAGTTTAGCTCCTCCGGCTTGCAAGGCCCCCAGAGGACCCAGGCAGCAGGACCTGACCCAGGCCCAGGGAGCAGGATCTGACCTGGTCCCAGTACCCAGTGAGCAAGACCTGACCCAGGCCCATGACCCAGGGAGCAGGACCTGACCCAGGCCCAGGATCCAGGCAGCAGGACCTGACCCAGGCCCAGGACCCAGGAAACAGGACCTGACTTGGTCCCAGTACCCAGGGAGCAGGACCTGACCCAGGCCCAGGACCCAGGGAGCAGGACCTGACCCAGGCCCAGGACCCAGGGAGCAGGACCTGACCTGGTCCCAGTACCCAGGGAGCAGGACCTGACCCAGGCCCAGGACCCAGGGAGCAGGACCTGACCCAGGACCCAGGGAACAGGACCTGACTTGGTCCCAGTACCCAGGGAGCAGGACCTGACCCAGGCCCAGGCCCCAGGGAGCAGGACCTGACCTGGTCCCAGTACCCAGGAAGCAGGACCTGACCCAGGCCCAGGACCCAGGGAGCAGGACCTGACCTTGTCCCAGGACCCAGGCAGCAGGACCTGTCTCGGGCCAAGGCAGCAGGATTCAGGGAACCATGGCCCATGCCCAGAACCCAGGCAGCAGCACCACAGTCCAGGACCTATGAACAGGACCCATGGAGCAGGACCCGTGCCCTGGATTTTCTGGTTCATAAAAAAAAAAACTAACTGTGATGTGTCACATGACTTCCAGCAAACTCAGGAATGATTTCAGAGAAACTGAGTTGTATTTCATGGGTCAAAGGTCATGGTGTTAGCAGACACACCCTGGGGCAGTGAGGCTATGCATCCAGAACCAGGCGCTGATGTCATGGGCGTGCTTTGCCCAGATTGGCTTATAAAGGCAGCAGGCTTAAGCTGCAGTAGAGCCGGGTCCTTGTGGTTGCTCTTTTCTCTGCTCGACCACAGGACCCACACAGCTTCCTGCCCAGGTCAAAGGTACCCCGGAGAACCAGAGCTGGTCCATCTGTGGTTCCACACTGATGGAACGAGCTCAAAAATTATCAGAACATTAAACAGACAGACAGATTGTTGAGAGAGTTTCCTGCATGAGTCTGTTTGGCTGTCAGGTGTGTTTTCTGCTGACTCTTCTGGTCTTTCGTTCTTTCACCTGCCCCTGCTCTGTATTAGGACCACATGGAGCAGGAGGTTCCTACAGTAATTTGGTCGGGATCAAGTTTTTGCATTGTTTTAATTCAAAGTTTTTAAACATTTGGGGTTTTATTAACTAATTCTGGTGACTTTTTGTAGTACAAATTTCTTGTGTTTGGGAAGCCAGCTTGGTGGCACCTGTTATTACATTTCCTTAATGAGTGACAGGTCATTTATTGTCTCTTCTATCTGATCCAGATCCTCGGCATCATGTCTTCTGTTTATGTTTGATCTGAGGCTCAGTGTTCTCTTTTGACTGTCCTGACCAGGACTCATAAACCTTATCAGGATCCTCTGGCGATGCTTTATGATGTATGTTTGTTATTAACTGAGCAGGGTGATAATACTGGCAGACGGACAGCCATAAGGGGCCCTAAACATGATCCTAATCCTAACCCTAAACATGATCCTTGTCATGATTAGGGTTGGGAATTGAAAAGATTTTCACGATTCCGATTCCCTTTTCGATTCTATGAAACTATTCGATTCTTTGTCCATTCTTTTTCATTCCAATTTGGGGAAAACAGGAGAACAGTTTGATTATCAGAATCAACTTTGTTTACTTAACTATTGCACAATCTTACAAATTCAACAAGATCAAGATGTCCACAGGAAATGTGAAACTGAGTAACATCTGTGTTTAAATGAAAAATGAATACAAGAACAAAACTTAATAACCAACAATGTCTAATGTCAAATGATGGGATAATAACCTATTTTAAATAACAAAAATACTAATTATAAAACAGTAGTAGTGGGAAAATTAACAGTTCTTTTGCAGAAAGATGAGCATATCTGCTTTATCTGGAAGGATATGGGATCTTTCAGGGCTTATGGTCCTCTCCAGGAGAGAAGGAGAACACCCTCTCAGATGGGGCAGGAGGAAGCCTGCACACAGAGGTAGTTTTCAGCCAGTCCAGATAGCAATGGCAGCGCATCTTGCTTGTTCCACCACCACAGTGTGGCGCTGACTCTGCAAAAACCTGGGGGGCAAGCTTTTACAGAGCTGGATTTCCTGATCTACTCTGGGCTAAGGAAAGACGGGGCTTGATTGACAGTCAGCCGCTAAAGAGCACGCTTGTCTTCCTCCTATTAGTTCTTCCAAACCATGCAGCAGGTGCGTGAAGCTGCGAACTTGACGCAAAAACCCGGATCGTGCCCCTGGTGGATCCCCAGAGACAAACACAGAAAACACAAACACACAGACAGGAGTGCTGAAAAAGAATCATTCAGCCAAGCTGCCTAAACTATGCCATGGAATCATTTCTACGGAACTGACCAGCAAAAGAACAAGGTTTCTCTCTCTAACATGGCAGCAAATTGGGAAGGTGCAGACCCACCTGCAGAAGAATCCTTTGTGTTGAAATGTTGAAACTTTTTTAACTCTAGGTTTATTAGGAAATTGTGAGGAATTCAGTGTGTTTCTGTTTAACTGCTCAACCGGATGTAAAAGTGAGAAGACAGCAGTTTATTTATTTTTATATTAAAAAGCTTTGAATCTTTTGATTTTGATTTCATTCTATTTTCTATTTAGTAGAGCAAGTTGAAAGAAACAAGTCAAAACAGCTCAACAGAATTTTATTGTTTTCCACATTTTGGAAACTTCAGTGTTTTAGCAGCTGGTTTAACATGAATGCGGTTGTTTAACTGAGAACAAGAAAATGACTATATATATTTACATGATTGTCTGCCTCAGGAAACCCCCTTTGGTTTGTTTAATTTCTTCCAATATAGAACCACTCCACACCGAAGAACAGACAAAATAATGTTACTTGGCATTGGGACGGTTGGACAGAGGTCCACAGCTTGGCCGCAAACTGGCAAACAGTAGCGGAGTGGAAGATCACTGGAGACGCTCTAAGCAGTCCGTCAAAATATGATTACCCCGGTGGCGTGCGGTGAGGTTCATGGTTGGTGAGGCACTAACCCCTTTAGAGTCCCAGGCCATTTCCCAATATGTGTTGTTGTTATTCATTCTCGTGCTCAGCCTCAGCCCTAGTCCAATTCACAAGAACAGCAGACAGAGAACGGACTACGTCCCCGGATATTGTTCTCACCCCTTCCTCTTTACTGAATATGCATCAGAGCAGAAAATAATATAAGACAATAATATAATATGAGTATAGCCCCCATTGTCGCAGCACAAAAATTACGGGCGCCATCTTTGCGAGGTCGACCTGCAACCCTAACCTGCTGGTTCACGCAGAACAGAAGAGTGCTTAAGCTTTGTGCAGAATATTTTTGTTTTATTCGCTGGATTGTTGACATCAGGGCTCGACAGATAACTTTGTGAAGGCATCAGAGCTTTGGAAAACACTACTTAATAAACAGCATATACACACTATTATACACGATTATTTTGCAAATTGTTTAATCAGTCAATAATTTTTTTCAATTAAACGATTAATAATCAGATTACTAATAGAAGATTTTTTAAAGAAATTAAACCAGTTAAAAAATGTCTTTTTCATTTGAGGAGTTCTGGATAGAGTATATTGACGGCCGAAAATATTTTTCTTTTGTCATAAATGCAAAATGTTGATAAATTTTTTCCACGATTTTGATCAAATTATTGCTCTAAGTGGGTGGGTATGTCAGCCAAAAATCATTTTATAAACCCCTGTTACTTCAATTAATGAATAATCAATAACCAAATACTTCAAAGGCGGCAATTGTGTTACAAACACAGTGATAACAGTCCTCTGAACCTGGAGAATGTGTGTAAATATATATATATTAACGAGACCAACCATGATGAAGCTGCAGGATTTCCGGGTATCTGATTCAGTTCTACATGTGGAACCAAAGAAGCCCCTTTCTTTTAAACAAATTTAAAATATCAGGAAACACCTGGAGGGAGTAAAACCAAATAAGTACGGATCAACCCTTACAGAAGATGGTCCTCACAGTGACATATGGTGGAGGAAGCATCATGCTGTGCGACCAACTTTCTACAGATGGATTCAGATTTTTTTCACCAAAACAGTCAGTTTGAACCCAAAACCTTCAGGTGTCTGCCAGGAGATGAAGTAGAAGGTTTCAGTTTTCAGCATCACTGAGTTCAACTTAAATCAACACAAAGAACAGATCATGAGAGGAAGGCTACATCTTTAGAACTGCTGAGGAACATTTAGGAGCTAAACCTGCAGGATATGTCCTCTTGATTGAAAGCTTTAGAGAAGTTCTGCTGGGTGCTGTGGACCGGAACCAGGTTAAAGATGTACAAATTAGCATCTCCTTCATACAGTTGAACTTTTTCACTTTTATCAGCAGGATTTATCAGGTTCACATTACAGACAGAGAAGGGATGCCAGTTTGATATATGTAGATATATCCTAAGAGGTTTCCTGCTTCATTTGAACACCGTTTCCTATGCTGAGCTCTGTGGGCGTCAAACAATGAGCAATTTATTTAACCACTGAATATTGGCATTGTTCAAGCAGTGACACATTTCTGTCTCTTAAAAATCCCATAAGTTGCATCAGATCTGCTCTGTTTGCCGAGTATCTCCCTGCTGCTATGATTACATGCAGATGGAGGTATCCTGGGAAATATGCAAATCAGCAGAGTCTCCCTCCTGCTTTAACAAAAAACTTTCTGTCTGAAATGGAAACGGACCAAAAGGCTTTTACATTAGGAGATGTTTCCTGTTCAGTGGTAAAAAAATTAATAAAAAAAAAACTGATCATGTGGAAACAGGATCTAGAAAACTCATTTATGCATTTATCTTTAGTAGAATTGATCACAGTAAAACTTTCTACATACGTTTTACCTTAAAAGTCCATCAGGCAGCTTCTACCCGTATTCTCACTAGAACTAAGAAAGTAGAGCACATCAGCCCAGTTCTGAAGTCCTTCCACTGGCTCCCTGTATCTCAGAGAATAGACTTTAAAAATCCTTCTGTTAGTCAAGAAATCAATGAATAGATCAGCACCTCAATCCGTAACAGATCTGTTGTTAGTGGATCAACCTCCCAGACCACTCAGGTCTTCTAGTTCAAGTCTACTCTGTCCACCCAGAACTAGAACCAAACATGGAAAAGCAGCATCTAGTTCTTATGCTCCACTGATCTGAAACTCCCAGAAGGCTGGAAAAGAGCTGAAAGTCAGAAAAAAAAAATAGTTTAGAGGTGCCTTTGACTATTAAAGCTAAAATAATAAATGATGTATTTTCAGTTTAAGCTTGGTTTTACCTATATTTTTATCTTTATTTGCTTTTATTCTCCTTTATTTTTCTTCAATTGTATTATCCAATTCATGTAAAGCACTTTGAATTTTCCATGTAATAAAAAGTGCTTCATAGATAAAGCCTGACAGCCAGAAAACAGGACTTCAGCTGCAAGAAGGTGATTCCTGAAGGACTGATAATGTCATGACCTTGTTTGTAATAACCTTCATAAAGCCTGGAAGTAAAATCTTTCCAGCAGTGTTTTTAAACCTGGTCCTCAGGAATAGGATGGACTGGTGGTGAATTCTGATAGTATGATAACTTTAGGCAAAAATTAAAACAGTCTCATGAAACTATGATTACAGCTCTGTACCTGAATTGTCTAAATAAAAAAAATGAAATGGTTGGTGATTTGAAAAGGACAAAACTCTCAGACCAAATCTGAGCGGAGTGGTGTCTGCAGTTCAATGCAGTGAGGAACGCTCTGATCTTTATATTGGAGAAACCAAACAATCTCTCCACAGACGCATGAACCAACACAGAAGAGCGCCCTCCTCTGGACAAGACTCTTAGGTACATCTACACCTTATGGAGAAAGAACACTCTTTGGAGGACCAGAATGTTTACATTTTGGACAAAAAAAGTAGGTGGTTTGAGAGGAGCGTGAAGGAAGCCATCTATGCTAAGAAAGAAAAAAACAACCCTTAAACAGAGGAGGTGGACTCAGGTTTCAGCTTTCAAAAACCTACAATGCAGCAATGCAGTTGATTCCTTCCTGCTATCATCGCAACCCCAACGGCTTTACAGGGGAACAGAAGACGTTGCCTATTCAGCCAGGCCAACAATTCCCTTTAATGACCCCTTTCAGGAACACAAACTACAGGTATGGGGCAGTGCAGAGTAACAACAAAAAGGGTGGACCTATTAATCAGTTTCAATTTGCATGTTTTCTAAGCAAAAACAAGGTTTTGTTGGGCTGCTGGATAAAACCTGGAACTCAACGCTATTTCTGACATGTTGAATTGAAAAAGCTTCCTGGATGGAAGAGAAACGTCTTCAAACTTGGAAACAAAGTCCAATGGATTGTTTTTTTATAAATTTTTTGGATGCTTACCGAATTGTTGACTAATCTTCACAGAAGCCTCTATAGTTAGATTTTACTCATCAGTGGACGCTGCTCAGAGATCACAGGAGTCCTGCCAAAATGTAGCTCCCATGCAGGCACTCACTCACCTTTAGATGCACATTAATATGATTTCTGTCACTTATAGATACATGATTCCAAGCATAAAGACGCCACAAAAATTACAATCATCCACTTATGTGGACAAAGAGTGCAGCAGATCTGGTTCTTCAGGCTGCTAACTTTTTACCAACACAGTCACCAAGCTGTCGGCCTCAGAAACACAGTGGAATTAGTTTCATTAATGCCTAATGGAAACCGTAGCTTGTTCATTTCAAGACAATAAAAACTTTACATTTAATTATCTTGAATAGCGCTGGATGATACTCCTGCAGATGCAAATTATCTGTATTGTTTCCTCTTGATGTCACTGTTTGAAAGCATAAAGGCCAACCTTCTTCCTGTAAACTGTCCATCTTCTTGCAGTGGTATTCCTACTGTAATATGCTTCAGGGTGCAGCATTGAACCTTTTATGAAAAACCTTCAGTCAACCTGTAGCGTAGCAGCTACAGGGGACCCGTTGGGGCCATTTCTCACATGGTATGAGAGAAGAGTTCAGTGGTTGACATGGGCCAGCCGTGAAACAGCTAGCCAGCCAAAGTCTACTGCAGAATTCCAGAATCAGATGATTGCACTGGCTGCTCAGAGACTAAATTTAGGCCCAAAATACATAAGTGACCTCTTGACCCAGTATGAACCTACTAGACCCCTCAGGTCATCCGGATCTGGCCTTTTATCAGTTCGCAGAGTCAGAACCAGACATGGAGAGGCTGCGTTCAGCTTCTATGCACCACATGTCTGGAACCAACTCCCAGAAAGTCTCAGATTAGCTGAAACACTTAGTTTATTTAAATCCAGGCTGAAGACCCACCTGTTCTCAGCTGCATTTACATAGATTCTATTCAAAAGTTAAAATTCGCACGTCTCTGTATTCTCTTTTTAATCTTAGATGTTTTTTATTTTGAATTACGCTTTTAATTGTTTTTAATTGTTTTCTCTCCCTTTTGCTTATAATGTTTTATGTAAAGCACTTTGAATTGTTCTGTACATGAAATGTGCTATACAAATAAACTTGCCTTGCCTTGCCTAAATAGAGCAAAGGTAGGATAATTACCCATTTATCTGAGTAAGGTGTTTGAAGCGAAAAAAGGAGCTAAAACATGGAGGACAGGGGGACCTGAGGAGCTTTGGGAAGCTGCTTTTTGAAGTTTGACCCTGGACTCGGTCCCACGTTGTTAAATTTTGTATTTTTGGTGAAATGTATGTGACGGAGCAAAACAATGAACAACAAGGAAAATGATCCAAAGTTTCTTAAATCTGAACGAATAAAAATCTTTAAAAATGTGGCATACATGCATTTATCCCCCATTACCCTGACACCGCCAGATAAAATCCAGAGCAACTCTCTTAGTTTAACCAGGAAATATCAGTTTGTTGTTGACATGGAATGAGACAGGAAATTACTCTACAATACATTTCTCTCTAAATCCAGATTGATCCTTTAGGAGCCTCATCGTGTGACTCTTATCTGTGTCTGTGGTGAGAAGAGGTTCACAGGAAAATATGCAGAGTGACCAGATAGCAGCGGTGTGTTTAGTTTAAGGTAAACTTCTGGGGTAAAAGCCACACAGATGATTCAACCTCCTTCATTGGACTCACAGGGAAGTTTTCCTTCTGTTCAACTGCTGACGGAACCTGAAAAAAAGTTTCCAACTGAGCCACCAGACGGAAAGCAAAGAGACAGAAACACAGAGTTTAGTAGAAGAGTTTATGTTATGTTAAACATAATTAGTTTTTATTTTATCTAGCTTTAAAATCTAATCCTGGATCATTTCTTTCAGGAACCTTCTCTCTGGGTTTGCATGAACAAACATTTCTGAACATGATATGTTTTGTCCTTCAGCTCTACACTCATTTAGCAGAACCTCTCACTTCCTGAATAGTAATATTATTTAATTTGTAGCTGAAAAATACTCCAACTTGCCAGAGTCCTTTTTATTTGCTCATTCCTTTGGTTGATGTGGCGCCATCTGCTGGATCCTTCAATGATACAACATCAAAGAGGTTATAGGAGCCAAAGTGGACTGAATGATATTTTTATTAGAAATCTACTCATAAATAAAAATATTGAAGCCCCTCTTTGAGGTGACACCATTCAACATACGTGAAGCAGTTGGTTCCAGAATTATTTAGTAATATTTAATTGACATATCAAAGTATGAACATTTTATGTATGATGCAAATTAACCTAAAATTATTGAATTCACTATAAGGCCGCCTTATGAGCTTGCATGGACGGCCTTTCAGGTGAACTCAAGAATTTTTTTGCTCAAGAAAATTTGTCCATCTATGATTGCTTTCCAATGAATTAATCCTGGATCACTCATGTAACGAAACAGCCCCGTGGTAAATGTTCGCCTGACGCCTTTACAAAGTACAGTGTGGAGTTATCCACCACAACCAGGACACTAATTCAGTGAAAATTTGGGGATCAGAGTAAATGAATATACGAGAGGAGTCAATCCAGTGGCTGGAAGTTGGAGGATTTAAGCACTGGTAGTTGGAGGAAGTGCGGCTGCTATTTGGCTGGGGGCGGACATTTTGAGGCCAACATGAAGCTACAAGGATGGTCTTTCAAGTGAACCCAAAATTTTAGGTTTACTTTTGCAATGCTCATGAAAATTTGGTCTTTAAGATTACTTTGCTGGTGGTAACCTGGCGGCAGCAGGGTATGTCACCGGCTCCGCCCAGCTCCACTCGCATCCCGGGAATCAAGCCCCTCTTTAAAGTGACATTAAACATACCTAAATTAATTGGTTACAGAATTATTTAGAAATATATAATTGAGGTAACACATAAACATTTCATGTATGATGCAAAGTAAGCAAAATTCTTGAGTTCCCTATAAGGCTGCCTTGTGAGCCTACAACAGTAGCCTTTCAAAATTTCCCCACTTTAACTGATGGACCCTTGGATGGGCCCCTTCAATTCCTTTTAAAACATCAATATTTACACTAAAATATTCTTTCATTTAATGTGTACATTAGGATCTAAAGAGAAGAGCCATCTCCTGGTCAGAGCCTGTAATTCAGTAAAAAGGTTGAGTCAGAGTAAATGAATATGTAAGAGGGAGTCACTCCAGTGGCTGGAAGTTGGAGGGAAGTCGGCTGCTATTTGGCTGGGAACGGCCATTTTGAATGGCTGCTAAACTACAAGGATGGTCTTTCAAGTGAACCCAAAAATTTTAGGTTACTTTGCAATGCTCATGAAAATTGGTCCTTGTTAAGATTACTTTCTTTAAGTCTGAGCACTTTGGGCAGAGAACATGCCAGCATGGCAGTTCATAAGACTTTCTCATCTCCTAATTTTTGTCATGATCATGACTCTGAGAGCCTGCCTAATTGCTAATTTCATTCACCTTCCTAACTCTACCTGGTTTCCAATTATCTCTCATCTAATCCGCCTACTTCTGTTTGTTTATATACAGCTGTTGTTGTTGAGATCATTGCTCATGCTTTAGTTCAAGTTCTCGTTCTCAGGGGCCAGTGGTGAGAGAGATTTTTAGTGTTTCACTTTAGTGTTCCTACCACCAGTCATGTCCTGCCTCTTATCCAATGATGCCTGTTCCTGTCTTGGCTCAGTGGAGAGAGTGGTTACAGCATCTCATAGTCGTCCTATTATCCTGACTTGTTCTGCCTTTCAACTACTTAACCTGACTGTTCCCATCTGAGCGTTCCGCCTGAACTCTCTGTTGGACACCTGGAACCCTGAACCGGCCTGTTCCTGTTCCATCGGTATCCCTGACTGGGCTTCGGACTTCTAGGCATCTCAGCCTTCCTGATCTGATCTGTTTCTCGGACTTGGCTGTGTCTCGGACTCATGCTTGCCCTCTGGGACTGCAGCATCGGGGACACTCTTGGTGGTGCCTGCCACATCTAATTGGCAGCCCTCGATCCTACTGCGTTTAATGGAGGTAGACTGAACTATCATCCAGGTAAGTGACTCATATGGATAATCATCTTCCCTCAGATTATCATGGTCAGACGCTGCAGATCCACTGCCCGCTTCTGTTATGTCTTTAGACTAAACACTTGTTATCCCACAGTCTGTCTTGCCTGAATGCAGGTTCCTTCTGTCATGCTTCATGACAAATTTGTATCACACTTAAAGGTATAGTAAAGTATTTTCATGAATTTCTAAAAAAAAAAAAAACGCCCTTTCCACTTAAAAAAATTATTGAACATGCGCAACCCCGTACCCACTAATGAAGATTTGTAATTTTTCCAGTATGTCAGACTCACCAACGGTAAGTGAAAATGGGGATGAGCACGTAGGACAGCCTTACTTAACATATCATTAGAATGATTGACTATAGGGAGGACAAATTATTTTAATGATGCATAAAGTATCAGACCACGAAATTCTACCAGACACAGTGGTAGGTGTCAAAAGATTTATTCCCTGAGCTCTGCAGGTAAAGTAGGGAACTAATCAGCAACAGCTACAGGAACCTCTGGAGAGGAGAGATCGGGTTAGTGGCTGAACTGTTCTTAGGTTTCAATGGATCACTCAAAAACTAAGCCAATAACCTGAAAGTCCCAAGGGAGGGAAGAGTACTACAGTTGATGTGTGCTTGTCTGTAAATTTCAGAGAGGCGTGGTCCAGCAGTGATGTCACAGAATCAGAATCAGACATATTTTACGTTACATGATAATAATACAACATATATACATATATATATATATATATATATATATATATATATATATATATATATATATATATATATATATATATATATATATATATATATACAACAAACCTCACAAAATAGGCGTACATACTGTGGTCTGCCCATCAGGTATCCTTTTAATCAAAAAGGACATGATGGGGCCTCCACCTGCATACTTGAGCATCTTCTCACCAGAAGATCCGGGCCGATGGTGTTGAAGGCACTAGAAAAAAGAACATGATTATTTCTCACAGTACTCGCCGGTTTGTCCAGATGATTGTAGGCTCAGCAGGAATATGATGCTGTCCTCAACTCCCAGGCGGGGCTGGTAGGTCAACTGTAGTGGATCAGTGAAGGGCCTGACCATGGCCCTTAGCTGCTCCAGGACTAGCCTATCAAAGGTCTTCATGATATGGGACATCAGTGCCACCAGTCTGTAGTCCTAAGGGTCGCTAGGGCATGGCGTCTTTGGCACAGGAACGAAACAGGACGTCTTCCACAGCACGGGGACTCTCTGGAGGAGCATGCTCAGACTGAAGACTGGGCTAAGTATTCCACACAACTGATAGAAACAAACTTTGAGGATCCTGGGGAATACACTATCGGGGCCTGCAGCTTTGCTGGAGTGGAGTCTGGTTAGCTGTCTTATCATCAGGTCAGGAGTGAAGGACACTGTAGAGGTAACAATAGGGGGAGGGGTGAAGTCCTCAGGTTGGGAAGGACATGATTACACCATTTACACTACCCTTAAAAAACCGATCCATACCGAGACCGGTCCGTGCTCAGCAAAGTTAACCAGGCCGAACTTGGTTCTAACGACCGTTTACACATCACGCTATCTCGGTTCCTCGCACCACCGCCTCTAGTGACGATCTGCTGTATTACTACTTATTGAAGGAGAGGAAATCAGGAACTGGGCTTGTTTGTGGGTGAACATAAACATGCCACAGAGCGGGACAGGTGGGCCAGTATTCAAGGTGAGAAAGTCAGTAGGAAAGTTTCAGAGTTTTATTAATATAAAAACATAAACTAACTGAAACTAAAGTGGGGCTGCTAGGATCTGGGACTCTCGGATGCTGCAGGAGGGGGTGAGGCACTGCCCAATCTCAGACACACTGGTGGGAGAAACACAGGTAAGTGACCACAATCATCTGACAGAAGATGATGATCTCAGTGAGTCACTTATCTGATTAAACAGTCCAGTCCATCTCCCTGAAAGGGGGCGCAATCCAGCCGCCGGACTGAAGACAGCAGCATGCGCCACTCAGAGTATCCCCGCTGCAGCAGTCCCAGAGGACTTGCAGGAAGCCGATCCTGAAAAGGGATTCAGAACAGGCAGGATCCAAGCTTCCAGGCATCCTAGGGCTTACAGGCAGGTAGAGAGTCCAAAAGAGTCTGGAAACGTGACCAGGCGGACATGCACAGGAGCAAACAGGGTCAGGTGCAGACAGGCAGGCTCAGCGGAAGCCTCTTTCCACTGGCCGCCGGGATTCAGGACATCCCAACCTCAGAATAAACAAAACTGAACAGACTGAAAAGAAAACAACATCCAATGATCTTGCCAGGATAGCTAGAACTGAGCCCAATATAAGGGAAACTGGCAGGTGGATGAGATGAATGATAATTAGGAGCTGGAAATAGTGAAGCAGCTGAAAGGCATGAGTAATTAGGGAGGTAATTAGGAGTTGAAGGATCTGAGGAGGGGGCTGGATTGAGGCCATCAATTTCTGTGAATGACTTTCATAACCTGATTCAGTCCACCTGAGTGAGCTCACGTTTATGAGAATTGCAAATTGACATAATTACTGCCCCAATATTGCCATAAAAGGCTGTGACTTCCAGCCCTTGTCAGTAGTGATGTTAGGCTAGAATCAGTGTGGGAGTTGATCTTGACTCCATCATCAACCTGAAAATGTCCTACAGGCTCATCTTTGATGATAGCAGCCCATACCATTACCCCACCTCCACCTTGCTGGCGTCTGAGTCGATAAGGAACTTGCTGCCCTTTACTGATCCAGCCTGGTGCCCATCCATCTAGCCTATCAAGACTCACTCTCCTTTCAGGTGTGTGTCTTGTTCAAAGGTGGCCTTTTTCGGCTTTCCTTACCTTGGCCAGGTCCCTGAGTATTGAGCACCTTCTGCTTCTCGGCGCTCCAGACATGTTGCAGTTCTGAAATATGGCACAACTGGTGGCTAATGGCTTTCTAGCAGCTTCACGCTTGATCCTTCTCAATTCATGGGAAGTTATTTTTTAACAAGCCTCTAGCGCCCCTGTTGGCTATTTGCCATTAACCACTTGATTGTGCGATGACACTGTTTCAAAAGCTTGGCAATTTCCAAATTGCTGTACCCCTCTGAAGGACAACTGACAATTTTTGGCTTTTCAAAGCCTGTCAAATTTCTTTTCTGATCCATTTTGGCAAAGGAAAGAAAGTTGCCTTATAATTAAGCACACCTTAAATAGGGTATTGACCTTGGATTGGCGACCTGTCCAGGGTAGACCCCGCCTCTCGCCTGTAGACAGGTGGGATAAAGCATGTCAGAAAATGGATGGATGATATATAGAGTATCTTGTTTAGAGATTGAGTTGAGTAATTGAGTGAGTGACTGATAGAGTTATGTGTGCTGTGTTGAAGTGAAATTGTGTGACTTGACTTTGTATGTGAGAGAGAGAGTCAAGTGAGGAACGGACATGGAGAGAGAGCCAATGCCTAAAAGAGCTCTGTCAATTGCCTGAAAGCACTTTGACCAAAAAGAGGAGTAGATTAAAGCCAGAAAGTGGAAATGATTATTTTTTTTGAATAAAAAGTTTTTGAAGCAGAAAAAAAGTGAACAACCTTCACTATTTTACAAGCACTGTCACAGTTGCAGAAGCACACATTCCTCCCACATTCTTGTTAACATTCTGTCAAAGACTGCCTTAAGTATGATTTTATAAGGTATAATTACACAACGTTCAGCTAATTAAAAAAAAAGGCTTCACACAAGTTGTTATGCAATAGCAGGGATCTTAATTACATACAAATTTCACAAGTCATGAATAAAAAAATATAAATATATATTTCCTTTAATCATTAACAATACTGATTTTATGTAACAAAAGAGTTCAGTAACAAATTATTGCGAACACTTGGATACTGGTTCAAATGTAGTTCTCATAGCTATCCATTAGATGCCGCCATTCAAAAGTGTATCAAATGTTTTGAGCCTGGCCAGCTGTGTGAAATCGTTTCACGGGGCTTTAAAATTGCCATCACTTACTGTAAGGCAGTTAATTCACTGAAATGACATTAAAAACAATGAAAGGAGACTTTACCGGTTTGGAGATTGAGGTTCTGCTGACCGCTGACCTGAGCAGCAGAATTAAAGTACCAGTCAAGGTAAATCATGCGGAGCACTGTGGCGAAATCCATACTCCTCCACTTGTGAGAGTAAACTCTGTTGCACTGTCTGAACATGGTTGCACTGTTACATAAGAGAAAATAAATAAATAAAAAATGAGGAAAAGAAAAAAAATTTGATCCAAATATGGTGTCAACAACAGATTTAGCAAAAGCAAGCCAAGTCCTTGAAAACTACTGGTGAAGGCAAAATGTGCAACATATGCAAATGCTAATTATGAGTTCACCATCAACCAACAGCATTCTGCAAATTCTCCTTTTAATACACACACATATGTGTACTGAATGTACATCTTAAGACCACTTCTGTCATTCCTTCCTTGCGCTCACCAATTCCTCATAAAATGCAAAGATAAAAATGTTATTGGTGAAATTATTTTTGACAAATTGTTAAATTTTTAATCTATTTGTTAAATTTTAAAATTTATAAACTATTTCAGACTGACCATTATCCAAACATTTAACATTTTGTGTAGTAACTAAACCAAGGCAGCACTATGAAATGAACTGAATGCAGGTATTACCATTAGAAGAGTTTCAGGCAGAAGCATATAGCTAAACCTCTTTCTGAACTTTCCATCCATTTTCTGTTCCAGATGTTATTTCAATAGTAGCTTGATCTTACTTAGAGCTCACTGACTGTTCTTTGTTTTGACAAAATGACAACAAATTAAACTGGTGTCTCTGAGATACCAGCATGCCAGCTGCAGAGTGTGACTGATAATTCAGTCATCAGAAATAAAAGTAAAAGCAATACAAATGAACCATAGGCGGAAATTCAACTGAAGCAACTAAATTACTTGCCTGATCATCAGAGGCTCATCTGCCTCTGATGCAAACCAACCAGCTTTGGACCGCACCTCCACAAAGCCCAATCAGCAACCAGAGTTCATGTTAAAAGGTCTCCAGGTCCACAACTAGGCCTACTGCCCAGCCAGGCACAGGCGGTGGCTGCACTGTATCTGACTTTGATTCAGATGACCCCGATTCAACCCACCTTCTCCATCATCGTAGTTAAGCTTCACCTTCTTTTTCATGGTGCTTTTTCAACCTTGTCCCTATCACAGTGTAATTCCTCCCGGACTCTTACTGCATTCCCCAACACATCTTAACCGGTCTAGCAAAAGACCGCCATGTTGAGCCTGGTTCTGCCAGAGGTTTCTTCCCAAAGGGGGGTTATTCCTCTCAACTGTCACTTCATGCTTGCTTATCATGGATAGGCTTATGCAAATCTGTGTTTATCAAAGCTGAACATCTACTTTCAGGGTCCAGAGTGAAGCACTGATATAAGCTCACACAGTCTACTGGATCTCTCCAATACAGCTCAAGCAGAACTTCTTACCAACCAGCAGTCTACTGACTGAACCAATTTCTTCTATCACCACTTCATCATCAGTCTCAGGCCTGAGGGGAAACATCCCTGCTCTCATACACCTGCTTATGCATATTAAAGTAAAATTCTTCACCCATGTTTCCTACTGAGGTCTGAGTGCCAAAGACATAAAATAATTGTATAGATAAAATTATTGCAATTGTCTTTTTCCTTCCGTGTGAGTTTTTCAGATTGAAATGTAGTTTATAATTAAAGAGTTTCAGAAAAAATGTTTATATAGCCTAATAAATTTGAAAATAGTTTTTAAGTAACAAAAATGTTGTAATTTATTTGAAAACTAGGTTTGGATGAGAACTGACTAGTTGCACAAGAATCCTACATCAAGTCCGAAACACTCATAAAATGTTTTTCGTACTGGAGAGAAGACTACAAATTTGAAAAAATCTTAATGCACATTTTCTCCAAATTCACTCATATGAACAATTTAAGAATGAAGAAGTTCATGCAAATGTTTCTTGCATAAGACCCATTGTCCTTTCTTCCTAGAGCGTATTGTTGAACTTAACATGAAACAGGTTCTGACTTACACAGTCCTGTTGTAAGATGAACGTTGTTCTGAACTGGATATTTGTAAGGTATGATGTTTAGAAATATTACAAATATATGCCTGATTGAGTCCCAGTGCCACAGGTTTACTCACTTGTTCTCTTGAGTGGCAGCCATAATGAATGGAAAAGTCAGGTACCATCGTGTCACATTGACCTTCTGACTAGTATCCCAACTTTTAGGGGCCTAGAAGTTGACATTTAAGAGTCCGACAGGAAATCTTCCAACGGCAAATAGACTACACCAATAACCAAAACCACCATGCTATCAAGCTCATTCAGTCTACCAGTGTCTGCTCATAACACAATTTCTTCTCACCTTTCCCCATACTATAGATGTTCTGTGTTTCATACTGGATGATCCTGTTTCAGGTCATGCCTCTGATTTCTCATCGGCTTTTCTTACTGTTGTTAAAACTATTTGTCCTTTATTAAAACTGCTCTTTTTACCATGCTTGTTTTTCTCTGTGTCTTAACCTTATATATAGGTCACTTTTCACACTAGATGTTGAGGATCTATGCAGACTCTTCAATGGCTCCTACACTGCTTAAGTTTTATTCTAACTGTATGTGATTTAATCTATGACTTTATACTTTGTGTTTATTTTCTCTTTTGTAAATGTTTTTTCTGCCTGGGAGCTTTAACAACTTCTTTATGCTAACAACAGTGTGAAATGACATATAGTATAACTTTATTTTGCTAAATCATTAACTCATCTTATCTTTTCACCTTCTCAACTCAGTGGAGGTTGTCTAACAGGTAGAAGTAAACAGTGTTTTTATTACAGCGTGGATACATTCGTTTTAGAGCTTCATCAGGAGATGATGCTGCAACGAACTGACATTTGAGGTTGGTGAAACTACTTGTAGGTAAAAATTGTTGTGTTATTCATTAGGTATTAGGTCCAGAAAATCACAATGGTAAATGATCTTGGCTATTTCTTGTTTTCTTTTATCTCTTGTTATGTGATACATAACCATGCTCATGATATATTGAAAACTGACTTATTTCTGTGCCACCAAAACTAAATCCATTAAGAATTGATGTGAGGAAATCCATGCTAGCAAAAATTGTATAACCTGTTAACTGAGAATAACTTTAAATATTTGGCTTGTGGCTCGCTCTTTCAATCCGTTGTTCTTAAACCTGACCTCAACTGAATAAGTTAATCTTTGGGATCTAGGGTCCAATGTTGAGATGGATTGAATATTAACAATTTAATCTCAAGGAAAGCTATATAAATGCAATGATAGCAAAAGTACTCATGTGATTAAACTTTTACAACTTGAGTTGTTGTGCAATTACCTCCAGTGGATAAATTTATTGAGTCACTTCTAAGAGATTTAGTGAGATCCATCTACAATATTTAGGCTTAAATGAAAATAGCTCCAGTTTTACCTTCCAGACATGATTACTTTGCAGCTATTTATCATTTCTATTTATCTAAGGCAAGGCAAATTTATTTATATAGCACAATTCAGTACAAAAGACAATGCAAAGTGCTTTACTTGATCAAAATATATAGGAAAATAAAACAGAATCAAAGAAGGAAAAACTTAGTCTTCCTATATGCCTTGTTTCCAGTTAAAATGCTGTTTTAAAAATAATATTCATATTTAGTGTAACAAAACAGCCTGAAACAGAAAAAAAACTCAATTTTATTTGCAATACGATTAAAAGAAACAAAATACAAAACAATTGACTTTAGTTAGTTGTTTTGACCTTTACGCTTGTCTTGTAAATCAAAACTTTATTCATAAATCATCATTTGTTAATTTGAATAGTTTTGCAGAGAAAAAAAAAAAGCTTCCTTCAGTTCTTTCTAGGAACGAAATTGTTCTAATCCAATTTATACATGTATTTTAATACACAAACCTAATATCTATAATTTGGCATGACTGATTCTGTTGTAACATTTTTAGCAAAGCAAAATAAAAAAAGAGGCAAGGATTAATAAAGTTGTTACAGATGAACAACAGTCTGTGCAAATAAAAATCTTTAGAGACAAATTGGTTTTGTGTTATTTTCTCATTTTTTATTTTTGCTTTTAATGTATGGTATTTATATGTTTTTTTTATATGCATTGGATTGGGGGAACTATAAAATGAATAACCTTCCAGCTATCAAGCTCATTCAGTCTACCAGTGTCTGCTCATCACACAATTGCTTCTCACCTTTCCCCATACTATTGATGTTCTGTGTTTCATACTGGATGTTTTTGGTCATGCCTCTGATTTCTCAGTTTTTCAGTGTGTCAGAAACAGCTTTTCTTGCTGTTTCTAAAACTATTTGTCCTTTATTAAAACTGCTCTTTTTATCATGCTTGTTTTTCTCTGTGTCTTAACCTTATATATAGGTCACTTCACACTACATGTTGAGGATCTATGCAGACTCTTCAATGGCTCCTACACTGCTTAAGTTTTATTCTAACTGTATGTGATTTAATCTATGACTTTATACTTTGTGTTTATTTTCTCTTTTGTATATGTTTTATCTGCCTGGGAGCTTTAACAACTTCTTTATGCTAACAACAGTGTGCAATGACATATAATATAATATAACTATTTTGCTAAATCATTAACTCATCTTATCTTCTCACTTTCTCAACTCAGTGGAGGTTGTATAACAGGTAGAAGTAAACAGTGTTTTTATTACAGCGTGGATACATTCGTTTTAGAGCTTCAGCAGGAGATGATGCTGCAACGAACTGACATTTGAGGTTGGTGAAACTACTTGTAGGTAAAAATTGTTGTGTTTTTCATTAGGTATTAGGTATCCAGAAAATCACAACGGTAAAATGTTCTTGGCTTTCTTGTTTTCTTTATCTCTGTTATGATACATAACCATGCTCATGATATATTGAAAACTGACTTTATTTGTGCCACAAAAACTAAATCCATATTAAGAATTGATGAGGAAATCTGATGCTAGCAAAAATTGTATAACCTGTTAACTGAGAATAACTTTAAATATTTGGCTTGTGGCTCGTTCTTTCAATCCGTTGTCTCTAAACCTGACCTCAACTGAATAAGTTAATCTTTGGGATCTAGGGTCCAATGTTGAGATGGATTGAATATTAACAATTTAATCGCAAGGACAGCTATATCAATGAAATAATAGCAAAAGTACTCATGTGATTAAACTTTTACAACTTGAGTTGTTGTGCAATTACCTACAGTGGATAAATTTATTGTGTCACTTCTAAGAGATTTACTGAGATCCATCTACAATATTTAGGCTTAAATGAAAATAGTTCCAGTTTTACTATCCAGACATGATTACTTTGCAGCTATTTATCATTTGAGCCTTTCAAGGCAAGGGAAATTTATTTATATAGCACAATTCAGTACAAAGACAATGCAAAGTGCTTTACATGATCAAAATATAGGAAAATAAAACAGAATCAAAGTAGGAAAAAAAAATAACTTAGAGTCTTCTTATATGCCTTGTTTCCAGTTAAAATGCTGTTTTAAAAATAATATTCATATTTAGTGTAACAAAACAGCCTGAAACAGAAAAAATTCAATTTTATTTGCAATACGATTAAAAGAAACAAAAAACAAAACAATTGACTTTAGTTAGTTGTTTTGACCTTTACGCCTGTCTTGTAAATTAAAACTTTATTCATAAATCATCATTTGTTAATTTGAATAGTTTTGCAGAGAAAAAAAAGCTTCCTTCAGTTCTTTCTTGGAACGAAACTGTTCTATTCCAATTTATACATGTATTTTAATACACAAACCTAATATCTATAATTTGGCATGACTGATTCTGTTGTAACATTTTTAGCAAAGCAAAATAAAAAAAGAGGCAAGGATTAATAAAGTTGTTACAGATGAACAACAGTCTGTGCAAATAAAAATCTTTAGAGACAAATTGGTTTTGTGTTATTTTCTCATTTTGTATTTTTGCTTTTAATGTATGGTATTTATATGTTTTTTTTATATGCATTGGATTGGGGGAACTATAAAATGAATAAATAACCTTACATCATTTAGTTTGAAACCAAATTTTTCCAATGAGTGTTTCATAGGGTTATACGATTTGTGATTTTAAAAGGTACAGTTTCATTTTTTGAATCCATGTTAAATTTGTATTTTAGATACATTTGTACACTGCGAACAGCTGATCTGACAACATGGCAACAGGAACCCATGGTAAGTCTACTTACTGTAAGTTCACAGGATAGCCAGTAAATTTCGTTGAACTTTTCATAACATTTCATCCAAAAATGCTTAAATATTAAAATAGTGTCAAATCACATTTTTTTTTTTTATTCCTCATAAGATATTTATTTACAGGAATTCAAACTCCATTAGAAAACACCGTACACAGGACATTAATTGGAATCACAACATTAGAATGATTTAAACTTTTTTCTGTGTACATACTATATACAAACATTTTGAAGATCAGGGCCTCTATGTGAAAACATAGAGAAAAACTGAAGGTGTAAATGTTTTCATTTTATCTCTGAAACTATACCCAAATCATTAGATGAGGCTCTATTAGCTTTTTCTTATGTGCATATTGAAGTATTGTATTAGAAAAGCTCGATGAAAACAGTAATTGGTAAAAGTTACTTATATAGTGCTTTGCAAGTCAGGAGACTTCACCAAAGCGCTTTACACTATATTTAGTCATTTACGCACACATTCTGATGGTTGCAAACTATTGTTGCCACAGCTGCCCTGGGGCTAACTAAACAGAAACAAGGCTGCCATACACTGGTGCCACGGGAACCTCTGACAACCATCAGTAGGAAATGCAGGTGAAGGGAACAAGACATTGTAACCCAAAGCCGGACTCAAAACTTCGACCCTTCGTGGGAAAACGAAGGGTCGAAAATCCCCTTAGATTTGCATCAAAACTTTATATATATATATATATATATATATATATATATATATATATATATATATATATATATATATATATATATATATATATATATATATATATATATACTTATGACATGACACATTGGCTGAAAGAACTAAATGTAAATAAAGCAGCCATACCACATGTAGAATTTGCTGTTACTCTGTTCTGTTTTATACTGTTACTCTGAAAACTGCATTCTGAACAAGCTACAAATAGAAAAGCAATTTTTATCTCATTTTTATCACTTCTTCTTCCAGGCTGGCTCTGTTTCTTCTTCTTTTATATATTACATATTATATTCTTCTTCTTTATATATATTAATCTCACTCCCAGGGAGAGCAGTATTTAGCCAATTGTAGCCATGGTTCTGAGGGTTCCCTCACCAGTCACATTTGGAAAAATCACAATTGGCTGGAATTTCCAGCCAGTGGTACATATGTTTCCGAATCCGACACAAATAAAAATAAAATGCACTCTAGGAGCTGAGTTTAGAGGTATGATGTAAATTAACTAGAGTCTTAGAAATATAATGATATTTCAGAGTGAATGTCGAGCAGCAAATTTGGAAAGGTCAATTAAACAGACTTCAAATCAACGCTTAGCATCTATGTAGGTCCACACTACATAGATTTAAAACAGCAACACTTTTTAAAGTATTAAATAGCTAATAATGCAAAAGTTAAAGCAACACTTTTACAGTACTAATTTAAATTCAAAAATTATAAGGTTTGAATTTATTAAACACTGTTGTAAAGTATCTAATGCCTCTCAGGATCTATGGAAAGATATAGCTGAGTATCATCAGCATAATGATGGTGATTAATCCTATAATGTCAGATTATTTGTAGCCATATCGGCCCTGGGATACACTGACAGAAGCAAGGCTTCTGTAAACGAAAGCTGCTGGTCCCTCTGAAAACCATTAACACTTCACAAATGTCAGTCAGGTGTCTAGCCTAATGACACAACAATTGAGCCGGTATTTGAGCCAGCACCTGTCCAGTTGTACGACACCATGATGTGTTTTAATAAATACGATTTAAAAGATATGTTGACAAGTTGACATTCTGTGAGAAACTCTATAATTTAACACCAACTCTTTGAGGACACTATCTCTCATATAGTTGAATAAGACTAAACTAGTGTTGAATTAACCGAACTTTAAACAATCTACACCAACATTGACCATTTAAGACATTTGATTTTGTTTGGGAAGGTTAGGCATGAGGGAAGCAGCTAAAATGAATGAAAGCCAATGTAAAGTCCTTATATTGTTACAAATGCAAAGTGGGGAGGGGTCTGTGGTGGTGGAGTTAGAATAGCTTGCTGTGTTGCGGTGATGGACTACCCACCTGTCCAGCATTTTACCCTGCATTTTAGAATGCATTTGTTCTACATTCTTGGCTGTTATATTGTAGCTTGAAAGTTCTTTAAAAATTTATAGTGAAAATGTAATTTTGTTGTTTGCTATTACTTTTTTCCATTTTGCAACATAGCTGTTTTAATTAAATTAATTAAATTAATTAAATTAACGACCAACCCTTGTTAACGACCAACCCTTAACAATCATAGACGGGTTTCAGGTATTACAGGAGACAATCCCCTTAATTGGCAATCCCCCCTTTAACGACCGCACCCCCCTAGAATCATAGACAGGTTCAGATATTACAGGCTAACAATGGAACTAAACGACCCTTTCATCGGGGTTACCATTTGCATGTTTTCCAAGCGATACAAGGCCTTGTCCATATAAGAGTCAAACTCACTGCGGGTCCAGACATTTGAATTGAGAAAGCTTCCTGGAGAGGTGGCGAAACGTCTTCAAATCTTGAAAACCAAGTCCAGTGGATATATTTTGAATTTTTACGGAATTACTAATATTCTATGCACAATTAATGCATTTAAAGACACTCAAGAAATCAATTTTTAAACATCTGTTAAACTGTCGATCTCCATAGTTATAATTTGAAATTAGTATTATATTACATTTGCTCAGAATAATAAAGAATATTTTAAAAATCTGGGAAATAAGGTAAAAACATATGTAAACAATAAATGTTGGTATAATCTTGAGTAAATTGTGGTCACACAACTATGTTTTTTGTAAATAGGAGCATACTGAGAAACATTGCCAGACCATCTATGTGCAAGGGCCTCTTAGTGGCTTGGAAACATTAACTAAGAAACAACTTTTGACACACCACGCCTATTTGATGCTTTTATAACTGTACTGAGACAAACTATCTTATCATTTATAATCATGTTTGTTCACAGTTGTTTCTCATATGTAACCATAGAGTTAGATCAAACTCCAACTCCCCTGTGGTTAATAATTTAATTTGGTCACGCTCCTTTTTCCTTTCTTTTTAAAAATGTATAGATGTAGCACAATCCTTCCAATAAAGATGTGTATTGCTCTTGGTGCAGTGGCATCCAAGTTTAACTTGTTCCAGTGCTGTCAAATGTTTTTAAGTGACCATGTAATCCAACAAACATTTTATTTTCCAAAAATAAACTTAGCTTTTCTTACTGCAGTATGACATGAAAGGCAGATCATATCTGTTAATTTCTTTCTTTGCATTCCACTCAAAAAACAAAAACACTGAACAGCGGTCAAAAACTGTTCTGTATGGGTCCATGCCTGATGCCTCATCAGGCTCCAATAGCCAACACCAAATTTATTCCAGTCTATTATGAAAGGGCGAAGGCGAGAAACAGCACAGCAGCACAAAATATAACTAAATTATATTAAACTATAACTAAATTATATATAACTAATTATTTCATAATTAAGACAACGTATACTCAAACTCAAACAGAGATATTTCACGTTTATATTTTATAACAACTCAGACAAAAAATAGCAATAGAAACAATAAAATATTAGTATGTAAATCAAGCATTTTGCCCCAACATTTCAGCTTCTTATTGGCATGTTTGTAGGTACAAACTTTCTGCCCATTAGGAAGTCTGTATATTCTTAATGGTGATTTACATAGCATATAAAGAATCAAACAAGTCCAAAAATCCTGCATATGTGTGTGTAAGTTAAAGGAATAGTACACCCAAAACATGATTAGCCTTCATTTTTCTACTCACCCCCATGCTGAACAAAACTCTGGAGTACTTTTGATATCTCAAATGCATCTGGAGATCTGGGAGGCTTCTTGCTGTCTGCTGACATTCAAATAATGGAGGTCTATGGCTTTCTGGAGACAGAAAGGTCCACAAAAGTCCACAAAAACTTGTCAATATTCCTCCATACTGCTTTCGTCCAATGTAATCCAAGTGTCCTGAGTGGGTAGCATCCAGAATTTACTCGAAACAGAAGTCATTTAGAACGTTTTAGAGCCTAAACAGTAGTGTATAGGATTTCCTAATAGCGCCCCACGCGCGGCGCTCGCGATTTCACGGAAGCGGCAGACCAAACCAGCGCATTCAGCTCGGCAAAGAACTCATGCTCTTCCTCAACACTGAAGTCCTCAGACATTTTTCTTTCGTTGTTTCTTTCTTTGCACAGGTAAACAGCACATTTCTTCTTCTCACGCTTGCATTATCGGCAGACCCAGGCGCTGAATCGCGCACTTTCTTCCCGGTTTGAAAAGGTCTGCCGCTTCCGTAGAATGTTAGTGGCGCGATGTGGCTTTGGCGCTATTAGGAAAAGCTATACACTACTGTTTATGCTCTAAAAACATTCTAAATGCCGTTCCCTGATTTGAAAATTCTGAATGTGCTACCCACTGCCAGGACACTGGTGAAACAGGCGTATGGAGTGAATATTGACTGCGCTTTTGCAGACTTTATGACCGCGCCTCGGCGCCATGGACTCCATTATTGGTGAATGTCGGCAGAAAGCAAGAAGCCTCCCAGATTCTCATAGATCTGCCAGTTCGGCCGAGTAAATGAAGGCTATCATGGTAAGTCAGTTCCTTTAACCTTGTGATCTATGCAGGGGGATGTGTGTATATGTTTACACTTCAGTCTTCACATGAAGCATCCAGGAGAAGAACAAGTTTTGGTATAGGTGAATGGAGGGTGCTGGTCTTGGTCCGAACTTGCAATTGTCTTACAAATCCCTTGGCAACGATCAGGCTTGATATCCCCTTTGTCAAAGTTTTGTGTTTTCATAGTCAATTTGTTTCTTTGTTGTAGTTAAGGCAAATATTCCTTTATCAACCTCTTCCAAAATAATTCTGCCATTCACTAAACTTGACGCCATCTCCTCCTGCTGTAAGAATCTGAGCTAAACATTCCATGTGGTATGGAAGTTTTTTTTTTTTTTTTTTTGAGAAGCAGGAGACGGTTTGGTGTCAAGGGTTCAGAATCCATGGGCTATATAATTTGTTATGCTTATAGGTACACACTCTAGAAAGTAAAACTGACATTTATGAGTTAATTTCTAAAAATATATTTTACGTTTCTCTCTTCTTATCAGGGAGGGCCGTGCCCCAGCGCCCCCTATGGGCCGGCCGCCACTGATCCAGGCTACTGCTCTTTTAAGGCGGTGCCAGTCAGAATACCACAACAGTATCCTATTAACAGTGTTTCCACTATCTTCCACAATGTTTGAAGTACTTTATTTTAATTTCTGGATCTTCAGGAGTGAGAGTCAACCCTGAATCTGGTGGTTTAGGGCATTCAGGTTTGGGCCTGAAATCCAGGTCAAATGGTTTTAGAAGCTGGGTATAGAAACACCTCTTGAAGCACAGTCAGCAGAATTCAGGCTGTTTGTTACATTCCTCCACCAAGACACATTGGAAGCATATCTAATAGTTTTTTATTTATTTTTATTTTATTTAACCTTTATTTTACCAGAAAGTCCCTTGAGATAAAATCTCTTTTCGAGGGAGACCTGGCCAAGTGGCAGCAGTACAATAAGACATATAAAAACACATAAAAACAACATAATAAAATCAATCATAAATTCTAGAATAACAGTTACAATTCTCTGTGGAAGCAGTTTTCAATAGTGATTTAAAATGCTGTAGTGGAATAAGAGTCCGTAATTGCAGGGAGTTTTGAATATTGCGGAAGTTGCGACTCAAATAGCGACAAAGGTCCTAAATCTGAAAGTGTCATTCTTTATGTATTTTAGCAGTGATGTGCTGTCAGTCCAGAAGACTGACGGTGCAAAAGATATTACAAGCTCTTGTTGTAACGTCCAATCCATTCTTACTGCTAAAGTTAGAACTGTGAGCTCCAACCTTAGGATGGTTATAGGCTTTAGAGGAGCCACACTAGTCTTGCCGTGAACAAAAGCACAGTGAACTTGCTGGTACTTATTTGACATACTCAAGTAGGAGATTGTGCCATAGCCACTCTTGCTCGCATCAGCAAAATGATGAAGCTGTGCCAAGTCAGGTTGTCCTAAACAATAAGTTTTGGGGCACCTTTTAACCTTGTAGTCTTACAGGAAACTCATGTTTCTCAACCAGTTAGACCATTTTCGATGGAGACTTTAGGGAAGCCTCTCATCCCACCCAAGCTTTCAACAGCAGAGCTCTTTTAAGATCTGTTTGGCAGAAAGGATGACCGGAGCGAGTATTCCAAGTGGGTCATAAATGTAACTAACCAATGATAAGATCCCATGATGAATAAGCGGCTTGTCTTGGAGTCTGTCTCAGTGCACTATGGTACACCTAGTGCTCGTTCGACATGCAAGATGTCTTTGTCAAAATCCAGGTGTTTGACCTCTTTGGCTCGGTCCTCCTCAACTATAGAGAGAATCAGTGTTTTACTATTGCAGATCCACTAGTTTAGCCTGAAACCTCCTCTGGCACACACAGTAATCAGGCTTGATGCAAGCATCAGTACTTTATTCTCATTTTTCGACAGAATTAAGACAATTGTCAACATAAACGTTTTTAAGTACTGTAGAGATGGTTTCTGATTTGAAATTCACCAAGTTGTCCTTTATACACTGCCCCAGAGAGAAGTTTGCACACCTTGGTGAAGATTGTTGGCAGAAAATTTAGATTTATCTTAATTATTGTCATGATTTTACTAAAGTTCAGACCCAAATGCTGAAGACCAAACAGGGAGACCAGGGGAAAAGGTTTAACAGATTTTTTTGAAGAGATAATGCAGAGTGAAGTGTAGCTCTGAACACTGCTCAACCGGAACTGAAAAGTGAGGGAAAGGCACAGGGATTAGTTTAGGCTCAGTGGGAAATTTCATTTGTGAACTTGGAGAAGAAGATTTGGTTGCTGACTCACGTTTCCATAGAAGTTGTTGAATCTTTGACTCCAGTCTGTATGCTGTTGTTCCAGTGTTTGTCTTATTCGGTGGAGGGCGGAACAGGGTTTACTCAGAATGCGGTTCTTTGTAGGTGAACGGAGAAATTGACTGCCACTCAGATTTCCTGCGGCGGTACTTGAATGGGTCGTAATGGAGATGAATCCCTTTCTCAGTGTGAAGCTCAAATGATCTCTTGGGGAAAGTGGATCCAAACCTCCTGTTTGAATACCAGCTCAGTTTGAAGCTCAGTTGATCCCTCCAGGGAGAGAAGGTCCGAAAAATCCAGTTTGCAGGATGACTTCCTGCTGAGAGGTAGGAGACAAAACAATGTTAAACTCAGTTTGACTCAGCAAAACTCAGCTTGGCTAAAGTACCCAAAACTGGCAAACACTCTGGCCTCAAGGTAGTGGCAGTCAGCAGCTTAAGAACACTCCGTTAACGAGGAAACCATCAGCAGGTGTGTGAGGGGGCGGACCAGAACCAGGCGCCTCCTGGTGGAGGAAGGGGAGACAAACACAGATACACAAAAACACACAGACAGGAGTCCTGACAATTATAGATTAATTTATCCTGTTTACTTACTATAAAAGTTTTCTCTCAGTCTGTCTCACTTTCAAGGCCACACCATTCCCTGATAACAAACCAGATTCTTTCTCATGGTTTATTCATAACATGTTACTGTCAGTGATGGGACTAACGGCGTTGAAAGTAACGGCGTTACTAACGCTGTTACCTTGTTTTAGTAACAAGTAATCTAACTAATTACTTTGACTGTAACTATAACGCAGTTACCATTGCAGACACCCCGTTACTGCACGTTACTCAGGTCAAACAATGAACCTTTTTTTTTTTTAATGATAGGACTCGTGCGCGCCTTGTCATGAGAGAGGGAGGATGAGAATGGCTGATGTAAAGTGAGATTCCGTCTGTCATTGGGTAGGTGGGTGTTTCCGCTGGAAGGTGTTAACGTACAGCACACACAGAGAGATGGAGAGTGAGGAGGACTCCAGCAGCAAAACAGCGTTTTCCAGATGGAAATACCAGTGTTACGTCGAGCTGCGTTTCCCCATCACATACGGTTTCCCCTGCATCTCCGCACAGCGCAGGCGCACGATTCACAGCGCAAGCGCCAGGAAACGCGCATGCTCGCTAAAGGCGTGCAACAGTAAGCTCTGTGCTCGCTACAGAGAACTAGGGAGGGAATGAAGCGATCAAATGATAGCCTGAATCGAGAGAAGGGAGAAATCTGGATGGATGGATGGATGGATGGATGGATGGATGGATGGATGGATGGATGGATGGATGGATGGATGGATGGATGGATGGATGGATGGATGGATGGATGGATGGATGGATGGATGGGTGGATGGATACTCTGCCTTTACAACCTACTGTATTTTTCATTTTAAACATTATTTGATGGCGCTTTCTGGCAGGGATGGAGATCCATATTTTATGTCACACACAGAGTATAGATGTAGATAGATAGATGGATAGATAGATGTTGCAGTATCTATAACAACCCAAACACACAGGATTTCAGAATGAGACATCCTCAGTTATTAATTTCATATACTCACCAGATCTGAATGCCCTGTTAAAAACTTCACATCGCGTTCTCCCCTGATGTCATTTACGTTGAGTTGCAATAAATGCTAAACTCTCTGCAGGTTCTTGTCTTTGTCATCTGCTCTATTCAGCTGGCTTTGGAAACACACGGCGAGAAGGTGGGGGCTGGGTGGGGAGGGTTACGGGGCGAGAAATCTTAAAGTAACGCAATAGTTACTTTTACTAGTAACTAGTTACTATTATTGTGCAGTAACTCAGTTAGTAACTCAGTTACTTTTTTGGGAGAAGTAACTAGTAACTATCACTATAAATAATTACTTTTTCAAGGTAACGTGCCCAACACTGGTTACTGTTTAACCAAAGTGTCTGTAATTTGTTTTGACCCTGATTACTTTTCTATTGTTGTAAGTAAGGGGGAACAAACGCTGCTCATGCAGAACAGGGCAGAAGGCTGTGCCATAAGGGCTTTATGATGAACTGTTCTCTCTTTGAAAAACATAAATAATTGTGCCGAATGTGTGAAATTCATCGATCTCCGTTTATTTAACTAGGATGAATAGTTGAATACTTTTTTTTTCCACTACAAGATGTAACTCCAAATATTTGCACAGCCGTTTTGTACCCCTCAAGTTCTTTGCTCCAGTCTCCATCTGGCCACCAGAGGAACCTTAAGATGTCAGAGTCTTCCTCTATTACTCTTACTTGATGAAACATGCCCTTGATATGGTGTCGACGCTCCAGGAAGTCTGTTTTTCACTTACTGTTGCATTATTTCATAGAGCTTGACAACAAAAATTCTACGAGCCATACCAGTCTGTTTTTTTTCCAACCCAATGTGGTTTTAACAGCATATGGTCCATCTTTTTTGCTGCTTATAACTTTGCATGGCTCCACTGTCTTTGGGACATTGCTGCCAATCAGCAGACCAATATCAGCAATCAATTTGAGGGAGTTTAGCCTTTCAGATATGGCCATTATTCCAGATCATTTTCTGAAGGAATATTTAATCTTCTCACCATTATGTTCTGCTGCATGTGTTTTGGATTTCCTTGCTGATTTGACAAACACCCAGTTTGGGTATCCGCAGGCTTAAAGATCATCCTTGATGTGTTTCTGTTCTTTGTGCTTCCCTTCTGTTTTTGTAGGGACATGCTCAGTGTGATGTTGTAAGGTTTTGATGACTGAAAGTTTGTGTTTCAGTGGGTGGTGGAGTCAAAAAGAAGGTTGGTCCGTGTGAGTGAATTTCCAATAGACTTCAATGTTGAGGTTTTAATTTTCTTCCATGCTCACCAAACAGTCCAGAAAAGGTAGCTTTTTGTTGATGGTATCGTCTCTGGTAAATTTGATGTGGTCCACCGAGTTAATGTGTCTTGTAAAAGCTTCCACCTCTTTTAGCTGGATTTTGACGAATGTGTCATTCACATATTTATACCAATGGCTTGGTGGTGTTCCTGAAGGTGTCTAAAGCTCTCTTTTTCATTTCTTCCATAAAAAAAAAAAAAATTGTAAAAAAAATATTCCTAATTTAAAACAGGTTGTGAAAAGACAAAGGTACAGTAGGGTGCAGATCTGGTCCGCAGTGAAATTAGTCCTGTTGTTTAGGTCACTGTCTTGTTGAAGATGTTTCCTGACTGTTTCCACTGCCTCTGATATAGGTATGATTGTGAAAAGAGGAGTAACATCAAAACACACCAGGGTTTCTTCTGACGCCATCTTTAAATGTTTGACTTTGTTTCCAAAGTCTTTGGAGTTTTTTCTTTCTTCTCCTTTCACGTGCATACCAACAAGACAAAAACAAGGCTTTCAGAATAAAAACAAGTCTTTGCTAGGCTATTGTATAAAACCTTGAAATCAGTGCTATTTCTGACATTTTGAATTGAAAAACCTTCCTGGATGAGAAGCAAAACATCTTCAAACTTGGAAAGAAAGTCCAGTGGATTGTTTTAAATCGTCTTTTTCTGTTATGACTATGACCTGGATGACTTAGAATCTTCACTAACAGACCACTTATGACAGACTTTTCTTCATTGTCTTTGTAAGCTGTTATTGCCTCACTCTTGGTATATGCGATGCAGTTGGGTGTTTGAGTAAACACTCTTGAAAAGTTAGCCTTTTAGAACACCCTTTGCTCATGTGTCTAGCCTGTGGATACTCTAAACACACCCGTTTTTTCATCAGGAACTCCAGCATTTCTTTTTGAGCTTCTTCATAAATTGGGAGCAAGAGCAAAGTTTGTGAAACCCCTCATAAAATAAACAAAGCTTGCCAGATTTTAACAGCAGATGCGGCATGAGAAATGTTGCCCTCTGATGTGGGCACTGTGACTGCTTTTACACTAGTGACAAAACCATTTTGGCTTCTATTTTCCCTGCCATTCGTGCATTTGTGCATATTTGAGCTCCCTCTTGTAGTTAGAAATATGTCCTTTATATCCAAAAATACTGGGGGAGATGCAATTTGAGCCTGCTTATCCACAAACTGCACCAAATCAGCAAAGCTAGCTTTTCTTCCATTCTGATCCTGTTGTTCAGAGGCTTTTAACCTCCATTTCTCTTTTTTTGTTTGAAATTACGCTTTGAGATAATGGTTTTCATGATGATCCAATTCTTCCAAATAATCCACAGTAGTATTGAGGCAGACATTTAGAAATACTGAAAAACTTTTAACGCTACCATCTTCCACTTTGAATACTCTATCCATGTAGGTGGTTGCAACTATATAGTATAGTGGTCTCCAAAGTGTTTTCTTAGCAGTCTTTTTGGCGCTACATATCCTCTGCTGGATGGCATTTAGTGGCAGCTGTGCACCAGCTCTTGTGGTTGCCCAGCTGTTCGCTCCTCAATTCTGTGCTCAAAAGCTGCCATTAAAAATGTATATTCCAGTGGCTCAACTTTGAACACCGGTATGGTGAGCAATGGTAACGATGACATATTTTGTTCTTTTACAAGAACTTCTGTTATTTTGCTTTGTTTTCCCATGATCTCTGACAAGTTGTGTAAGTTTTTTCTAGCCACAGAATCTGATTTTTCAACTATGGCAGGTGTGTGCTGCTGCACAGTATTTGTGCTCCATGAGTCCTGCATGTCTTCAGCCCTGACAGTTTCTTGTGTCATTTTTAGTCTCATCACTTATGGCTGTTACACTTTCAATTTAATTCAATTCAGTTTATTTCTATAGCGCCAATTCACAACACATGTCATCTTAAGGCACTTTACAGATACAATTCAACCAGATCATACAGTCAACTCAATTCCAAGTTTTCTATCTTAAGAAAAAATGTTGATTGCATCGAATCATTGACTCCAAGGCAATCCCTCACACCAAGCATGCTTGTAGCAACAGTAGAGAGAAAAACTCCCTTTGAACAGGAAGAAACCTCCAGCAGAACCAGGCTCAGTGTGAGCGTCATCTGCTGAGGCCGACCAGGGTTCAAGGAAACAGAAGCAGACATAGAAAAAGAAGCATAGATACAAAAGGAACTTGCCAGCCAGCTACACAGGCGGCCCTGTCCAGGAAACACAGCCAGTCAGACAAGCTCCAGCCCTCATGTCAGAGGACAAAGAGAGCACATAATGGGTTAGTCACAGTCAGAGAAAAAGGACTACACTGAAAAATAGGCCAATCTCAAACATCTGTAAACAAAGGTGTTGCAGCAGCACAGCTGATATTTCTCTTCAGGATGGAGTCACAGCCAAACAGGAACAGACCAGATGAAGCTACTATGAGGAAAGCAGAGAGAGCAGAACGTTAGAGATTGAACTAACAGATTCTGCAGAGTGGGAGAATAGAGATAGAATGAAGCAGAATGATGAAAAAGGGGTCCCTATGTCCTCCTGCAGTCTAAGCCTCTATAGCTAGTAAACTTGCAGATTGAGAGCCAAGTGCTCTGTTAGGAACATAAGGAACAATCAGATCTCTGATATTAGATGGAGCTTGGTCATTTAATGCTTTATATGTGAGAAGGAGGATTTTAAATTCTATTCTGGATTTAACAGGAAGCCAATGAAGAGAAGCCAGGATAGGAGAGATATGATCTCTCTTTTTCATTTCCATCAGAACTCTGGCTTGCAGCATTTTGGATCAGCTGAAGGCTTTTAACTACAGCTTGTGGACTTCCCTGATAGTAAAGAATTACAATAGTCCAGCCTTGAAGTAACAAATGCATGGACTAGTTTCTCAGCATCACCCCTGGACAGGAGATTTCTAATTTTTGCAATGTTCCTCAGATGAAAGAAGGAAATTCTAGAAACCTCTTTGATATGGGATTTAAATGACAGGTCCTGATCAAAAATAACACCAAGATTTTTTATTTTATTATCTGAAATCAGTTTAATCCCATCCAAATGAAGTGACTGGCTAATCAACTTATTTTCCAAAATCTCTGGTCCAAAGACTATAACTTCTGTTTTGTCTGCATTCAGAAGGAGAAAGTTAAGAGACATCCAGTTTTTTATGTCTTCAAGACATGCATGTAATCTATGTAATAGATTAGCTTAATCAGAATTTATAGACAGATATACATCAGCCTAAGAGAGAAAACTAATAACATGTTGTCTAATAATTCTACAGATTGGGAGCATATATATATTAGAGACTTGGCCAAGAGGAAGGATTATCGTTGACATAAACAATTTAAAATGGGTCAGATGAATAGGATTATACCAGCCCAGTACAATTCCCTTAAGTCCTATCATTTATTACTATTCTGATGTGCTGTAGAGAGAACTGAGCCAACAGGTGACAATTAGATATACAGCCCTGTATGATAATGAATATTGACCAAATACATTTCTTTACTTTGTTCTCACAGGCTTAACAAGACGAAGATCTAGCTATGAATTCCTGCCACCAAACAGTAAGTTTCAGTAAATAGTCTTTGAATTTAAATGTGCTACAGTGAAAAAGGAAATAAAACCTTTTTTTTTTTTTTTTTTTTCAGATGGACATATTTTTATTTTAGCCAGTTAGCCATTGAAGATAAATAAATGAAGAGATTTTGATGAATCTTTAACTGTCCATTTAGCAGGATGGAACGATAATATTATGCATGACTAAATGACTTTGAAATGCAAAAATTATGTGCATTGGAGCTTATTGTTAATTTAAGCCAGTCCACAAAGGATCATGAAGAAGACCTAAATATCAGGGGCGTAGCCAGAATATTTTTACTGGGGTGGCCAACACGGGGCACAAAGCTAGCGAGGGGTGGCCAATAGAAAACCCTTTACAAACTATATACAGTACACAACCCAACCCATTCCTTAATAACAGTTAACAGGAATGAGCAGGTTTAGAAAATAGCGGATGTTGATATACCTATATACATAAAATAATCAAGTCAAATACTTGATCACACAAATGTACTTTAAAGGGGAACGCTGTTTTTTTTACATTGGCCCCTTGATTTTACGTTATTACATCATGTTCTAATCACTCATATGAGTTTTGTGTCATTTGGAGCTGTTCTGAAGATATTCCGTTAGGTTATATCTAAGTATGTCTTCCTATGGGCAACGACTTGAAGGCACAAACTGAACTGTTCATAATTTATTCATTATCGTACTCCAGCATTCCTAACATTTAGGCGAATCACTGTCCCCCAGACATCTGCGGTTATATTCTTTATATTTATATCTTTTAAAAATGAAGCGGCGCGTGTATGACGTCATCCGTGCGCGCCGGCTACCATTCATTCTTCCTGTCGGCTGAACTGCTGCTAGTTTTCCTCCCATGCCTGGAAGATGTCTAGTGCTACTACCACAGATGATCTCGCTTTCCAAATGGAATTGAACGATTCAGATTAGCTAACCGAATGAATAGAAGGGGTAGAGCGTAGCCGCCTAGTGGCCCGGGCTGCCTGTCACAACTCCAGTCCGGTGCGCGGATGACGTCATTTTTATGATCATATTTTTTCGATGCATTTAAAAGCATTCATTGCAATCATTTAGTCTTATCTCCCTAGAACAAATATATAGCGTCTGTAGCAATTAAGTGTATTATGTTTTTAATAACTTTGTCAAAATTTGAACAAGAAAAGAACATGTTTTAACTTTTAGCATAACTTGTTGAATAAAGTTTAACGCAGCCGAACACCTACTGTTCCAGCTCGGACGTGAAACTCTGACTGTAAACACACCAACAACACCATGTCGATTCAACCTTTGTAGCACCCCAGTATATAAATGAAACACCGAAAACGAATTGTTTAAAGCATTATCAGAATACAGAGCCAGAAAGGCTAAATGCTACCACTATGTTTGCTGCAGACCAGGCTGGTGGTATAAGAATTGAATGCTGCAGGTTAGCTCGCTAACCTGCAGCATTCAGCTCCAAAATGTGGATGCTGCATGGAATCAGTCATAGACAAAGTATTAAACTGAATAAATGTACTTACCAATCGACAAGATGCTTCTGCTAGAACAGAAGTTTCCGTTGACCCATTCTACATCCTCCGTGTAGTTGTGCAGAAAGACCAACGCAACACTCACACTAACCGGGGGGTCTCGCGGTGTGGGATATGCAACCCACAAATCTCAAAAGGAATTGTAGCTGACCAGAAATCAGGTCTGTTCGTTTTAATCGTACTGTTACGTTGACCTCTATCTGATCCTAGATCTGCATCACATGTGATTGACAGTTACAATAAACGTGTAATGATTCAAAAATAAGGAGACAACCTATCAGATCAAGGGTCACTCAGATTCCACAGGTGGCGCTGGCCACTCCCTGGAACAATTCATATTCGGTGTTTAATTTCTATACTGGGGTGCCACTGCCCAGAATTGCCCATGCTAAATATTTACATACAGATATATGCGGTACCTTCCATCAAATATGTTTGTTTCTTTTCATGGTTGAAACCTTTATTAGTTATATTTTAGGCAATGATTTTAGGCAAAACCTGTGCACAAAATTTGTCTTTCTAAAAGTTATTTAAGCTGCATCTCTTATTAGCATTCATCGTGCATTTTTATGTTTTTCTATATTCAGTATTCCTTAATCTGCACAACTAATTATGTTATATTTATTCTTCACAGTGTCCGAAGTGAGACTCATTCTACTAGGAGACAGCTGGTCAGAAAAGAGTTTGGTTGGAAACTTAATCCTTGGGAAAACTGAATTCAACACAAGGGAAGAGCCAGGCTCCTCAATCAGAGTTCAAGAAATAATTCAGGAAAAGAAGCTTGTTGTCATTAATACACCAGATCTGCTTTATCATAGGATTTCTGAAGAAAAACTCAAAGGACAAGTAGAAATCTGTTTGAGATTTTGTGCTTCAGTTCCTCATCTATTTCTGTTGGTTGTACAGCCTGATCACTTCACAGAAGAACAGAAAAAGAATTTCTACAAACTTCTTGAACTCTTTGGTGGTCAGTCATATGAATTTGCAATGGTTACAATAATATCTAAGGAAATGGATATAAATTTCAATCAAGACTTACAGGACTTGATCAGAAGATGCAGAGGCAACTCGTTCATTCTGAAGGACAATGATCGCAAGGAGTTGCTTAGAAAAATTGGAAACTTTCTAGAAAAGAGAAATGAAATTTACCCCGTCCATCAGTCTTCAAGAATTAAACATGGAAAAGAAACTTGTGCTGGTAGGTGTTGGAAAAGATGCATTGCACACAAATACTGCACACATTATTTTTGCACCATGTCAAGACGTTTTTCACATGTGCAGATATTTCTGAGCCATGTAATTTCTGCTTTACAAGTTATCAGAAATAAACAGGGTTAATCATATATAGGCAAAAAATTACAAAGTACTTAGATATCATCACAAACTATTTTGGTTTAAAACACTGATCGCCTAGGGAAAAAAAGCTGTTTGATCTGTTAGTTCGGGTTTTCACAATCTCTATGATCTGAAGTCAGAACTCAGAACAGAGGAGGAAGAAGCCAATGAAAAGAACCTGGGATAGCTCAAGATATGATCTTTTCTTTTTGCATTCTCTTCAAGAACTCTGGCTGCAGCATTTTCACTACAGTTTGTGGACTTCCTGATAGTAAGAGAATTACAATAGTTTTACATTTTTGTATGCACAGAGTGTATACAAAACTAAATCGGGGGGTGTGAGGGGTCATTAATGATGTTACAGGCTAGAGGACACACAGCGCTGTGATGAAATGTCTTTAATGGAGGGAAGGAAGGTGCAATTCGATGATCCACTCTGCTGTTCTCACCTTCTTCCAGTCTGAGAAGGCGCTGCAGCCTCCACACCACACACAGTGAGACAGCTGGTCAGAACGCTTCCTGTGGTGCTTCTGGTTAGTTGTGGGGAGGATGGGGAGGGCAGGGCTCTCCTCATCCTCCAGCGGAAATACAATAGCTTTGTGCCCTTGACCAGAGAGGTGGGTGTTACAGTCTCGGTGAGGGTGCGTTCCGTGATGTTCACCCCTCAGGAATTTGGTGCTGCTGACCACCCTATAACTGAGCTGTTGATGAGCAGTGGAGCCTGGTTAGGCCGGTTCTTATTGAAGTCAAAAATTATCTCCTTCGTTTTCTCAACATTCAGGATCCGGCTGCATCCCACCATCTGCCCCACCTCTTCTCTGTAGTCCTGGTCTTTGGTCTTTATAAACAGTAGTAATCCTAACAACAATTTACTGCCAGGCCGGAGAGAATGTTCTGCAGTTAACATGTCTGGAGAGCAGTCACCGATTTAGCATTTTTACACCAGCTGTTGCTGATGTAAACA
Organism: Cyprinodon brontotheroides; assembly: GCA_018398635.1. Lineage (NCBI taxonomy): Eukaryota > Metazoa > Chordata > Actinopteri > Cyprinodontiformes > Cyprinodontidae > Cyprinodon > Cyprinodon brontotheroides. Next base: position 1,919,542 of record JAGKQL010000038.1, read on the forward strand.
AAGTCCCAACCACCTAGTCTTAATAATAATAATAATAATAACTTTGATTTATAAAGCGCCTTTCAGGACACCCAAGGTCACTTTACAAGAGGTGAAGTAAGGGGGGCTAGGGACAGGGAGGGGGTTAGGAAGGGTAGGCAAGAGAGAAAAGATGTGTTTTAAGGTAGCTTTTGGAACTGTGTCAGGGGAAGTGTGCGGAGCCTTGTGGATAGGAGGGGGGAAGGCATTCCAAAGAGCGAGGGGCCACTGCACAGAAAGCCCTGTCGCCCAAAGGTCTTGAGTCTGTGAAGAAGGTCAGTGATGTACTTGGGTGCCAGAGAATGAAGTGCTTTGTAGAGGTGAGGAGGAGGATTTTGTAGCTGATGCGTTGTTTGATTGGCAGCCAATGGAGTTTCTTGAGGATGGGGGTGATGTGCTGCCAGGGCTTGGTGTGGGTTAACACCCTGGCAGCTGAGTTCTGGACGTACTGCAATCTGTCTAGGGCTTTGTTGGGCAGCCCAGACAGGACACCATTGCAGTAGTCCAGACGGGAGGTGACAAATGAATGAATGAGAGTTTCGGTGAGTCAGTAAGTGACGGCCGGAGTCTTGAGATGTTACGGAGGTGAAAGAAGGCAGATTTAGTGATGCTCTGGATGTGGAAACTGAGTGAGAGTGTGGAGTCCAAAATGACACCCAGGTTCCGCACTTTGGGCGATGGGGAGGTGGGACAGCCACCAATGACCAAGGTGAGGTCTCCAACCTTCCTGAGCAGTGGTGCTGGGGCCACCACCATGAGCTCGGTTTTGTGGGAGTTGAGTTTCAGAAGGTTGTTGGTCATCCAGGTTTTGATATCAAGGAGACAGTTGTTAAGTTGTATTTGTGGGAGTTGTGAGGAAGGCGTAGTGCTGACATACAGTTGGGTGTCGTCTGCGTAACAGTGGAAACTGAGTCCGTGGTTGCGGATGATCTGACCAAGGACAGATCCCTGAGGAACGCCATGGTTAACTGTTGCAGTTGATGAGTAGGAGCCTTGCAGAGTGATATATTGTTTACGGTTGGAGAGGTAAGACTTAAAACCAAGATAGAGTAATGTGGGGTGAGGCAGGTGAGGTCTGAGGAGAGGGGAGAGGAGGATCGAGGTGAGAAATAGTGTCAAAGGCAGCAGAGAGTCCAAAGGAGGGTGAGGGACGAGGAGACAAGGCAGTCATCTCTGCAGCAATCAGGAGGTCGATTTTGTTATTTTTAATGAGGGCAGTTTACGATTGCTGTGATGGGGTCTAAAGCCCGATTGGAAAGGTTCAAAAGAGAGCTCATGGTGGGACATGTGATGTTGTAGCTGAGCAGCTACTGCTCTTTCCAAGATCTTGCTCAGGAACGGGAAGGTTAGAGATGGGGCGGTAGTTGTTGGATGGTCATCTGGGTACAGGCCTGAGCTTTTTGAGTGTTACAGAGTCACAGCCGCCAGCTTCCCAAGGTGGAGGGTACCACACCGGAGCCGAGTGAGGCGTTGATGATGTCAGCCACCAGGGGGCAGATGGTGGGGAGACAGACCTTCTTCAAGGGTTGTGGGTAGTGGATCCAGGCCTGCAGGATGAGGTCCCAGCTTTGGTCAGAAGGGCGAGGACTTGATGAGCATCCAAAAGAGAGAAGGTAGGGAGGCAGTGCTGTGGTGGGCAGGCAGAAGGGGTCTGGGGTCGATGAATGAAGCCAAGACTCAGTCAGGATGATGGCGCAGCACTTACTAATCTCCTTTTTTGATGAGAGTTCGAGTCGGAGATTATCCATTTTGTTATCCAGTGAGTGGATGTTGGAGAGCAGGATTTATTGGATGGATGTTCTGTGGTAATTCCTTCTTAGCTTAGCCATTAACCCACCTCTGCACCCCCTCTTACGTCACCTAGCACACCGCCTCCCCCTGCCCTCACTCTGGCGTGCCCTGCTCCATTAGCCTGTTGCTCTGTGCACATCCATCCAAAGCCCTGGGCAGTGTGGGTGGCCCTAGACTCACCCAAGAGGGCCCAGAATCAATAAAGAGTCAATGCAAGCCCTAGATATCCAAGAGCCAGATTGCTGGGACACAAGGAAAGCAGACATAAGATGGCTGCACCCACCAGTGAAGGGCAGATGAGAGCCCCGAGAGCTCAACCCCCGAGGGTCCAAATCCCGAAGTGGCCCAGCCCCAGAGAGTAACGACACCAGAGGCCATAGTGCTGAGATGCCATGGAGCTAGAGCAGAGAGCCCATGGGCTCCGCGTGCGGCCTTTCATGCCCAAGGTGGACCTGAGTGAGGGCCCAGGGGTCTGTCTAATACAGCAATTATACAGTGCCCACCTTAGAACCAAACCCCACACCATCAGTGCGTTAGGTACCTGAATAAAACAAATAAACAAAGACAAATAAGACTTCATATTCATCCAGTCACATTTACATAATCCTACCGTTACACACATACGGACATATACAAAAACTCAACAGAGACCCACACAGGGGCAGACAATAATTATATTCTTACACTCAGGACAAAAGTAAGATCAATTATACCATTTTTGATTAGAGAGGTTTAGCTTCCTATTGTGTCAAAAACAAAAAATTGTTTTTTAATGATGTTTTTCATGCTATTTCTTCACAGGCCGAGATCTCAGGATTATGCTTTTTGGAGCAACTCTGTCAAGCAAGGAGCAACTCTGCAACTTTATTCTAGAAAAAACAAGTTCAGAAATTTCCTCCACATCTAATCAAACCAAACTAATTGAAAAGGGGCTACGGAAAGGGAAGGTCTTAACTATTGTGACACCTCCAGAAAGTAAGATGGGAAAAGTAAAGAAAGACGACCTAAGAAGATGCATTAATCTTTGTCCTCCTGGACCAAATGTTCTACTGCTCTTAGTAAAACCTTCAGACTTTACAGAGAAGGACAGCCGGACTCTGAGGGCCACCCTGAGTTTGTTGGGTGAAGATTCCTTTAAACACTCAATGGTTATTATAACTCAAGACGGTAATAGAACAAGTTTTGCTCTTAATTCTCTAATTAGAGAATGCGAAGGTAGACAGTACAGCCTGGCTGAAAATAATCACCAGAAATTAATGGAGAAGATTGAAGATATAGTGAAAAGAAACAGCAGTGCCTTCCTCAGCATCAAAGAGGATGGAGCAGCATCAACATGTGACCAGTCATTGCCAGTCATAAATCTGGTTCTGTGTGGGAGTAGTGGATCACAGAAGACCTCAGCAGCCAAGGCCATTCTAGGTCAGACAGATCTTTCTTCAGCCTACAGCTCATCAAAGTGTGCTAGAAACCAGGGAGAGGTTAGCGGACGTCGGGTTTCTGTGGTGGAGCTGCCTGCCTTGTATGGAAAAGCTCAGCAGGAAGTGATGGAGGAATCATTCAGGTGTATCTCCCTCTGTGATCCTGAGGGTGTCCACGCCTTCATCCTGGTCCTACCTGTGGGTCCCCTCACTGATGAAGACAAGGGAGAGTTACAGACCATCCAGGACACATTCAGCTCTAGAGTCAATGAAAACACAATGATTCTGTTCACTGTGGACTCAGATCCTATGGCTCCTTCTGTGGTTAAATTCATTGAACAGGATAATAACATTAAAGAGCTTATAAAGAGATGTGGCGGTAAATATCTTGTTGTCAAAAGTAGCGACAGAAGGCAATTTTCTGCTGTGATGGATTTTGTTGATAAAAGAAAACAAACCAAATACTCATCAGGAAACCTCATAGAAGCCTACTTAGATAAACTTCAACAAGAGAAAAACATCACCGGACTACAAAGCCACCCTTCAATTCTGCCATCACCGACTGGGTTCAGTGGTAAGTGTTTTATTACAAATTCTTCAGATATGAAGGATAATCATTTTTCTTTGTTAGAACATTTATAGAAACTAGAGTCAGCAAATTAATATAAGTATTAGCAACATTAATGAACTTCTTAAATCTATAATTCTTCACAATACCCACCCGAATTTTGTAAACTTTTTATTCCTTTGAATTTACAAAAAAAATGGCCTCACACCCAACTTACTGTATGCAATTATCCTCATAATTACTGCTAAAAATGGGTAACAATACACACAATGGACCACTTTATACATTTTATTGTTATTTCTACATTAGAATGACACTGTCCTCTCTAGGTTGAGGGCACACAGATAAGATTTGGACACGTTCTGTTTTTGATCATATAGAGTTGAGTTAGGTCCAAAGAGTCTTAGTAACAGAAGTTTGTACATTTTTGCTACTGCTTGGCTAATTATCTCCTCAGAAACCCCAGCAAATTTTCGTCCATATTAGCAAGAAACATTTTCACTCAGCCTGTAATTAGGAAGGAATTGGGTTAGTGTTCCGCTTAGAGAAATAAAGGAAGATTTGGTTATGGTTATTAAAAAGCCTAAAACAGACTATTTTGAGATCAAAAACAAATTAATCTGTTTATTTTAAATTATAGGCAAATGTCACATGCAGACACAAGCTATATATTTCTAATTGCACATGAACCTCTGAAATTACATTTGTTGGATCTGTTAGTATACATTTACTTTAAAAAAACAGCATGCTGCATTATGGTATTTGTACACATGGTTCCCTTTAGGATTGGAAATTGTTCAAACAGGAGTCTGATTTATCATGCACTGTCCACTACGACAACATTATTGCTTGTTTGAATTGAAACTAGTCTTTTTCTTTATCAGAATACCTAATATGCTCTTAGCTTAACTATTAAGTTGACTTTTAATTAATGCCAACTCTATAATGAATATATACAAAGGAAAATATATATATTTTTTCTTTTCTACTGTACTTTTTTCCTTAAGTCAAAAACTGGGTAAGCTGACCTCTGCTTCCTCTCTGTCACAGGAGGTAAGGACAAGTGGACATATGAGTGCCTCAGGATTGTTCTGATTGGAAAGACCGGATGTGGGAAAAGCTCTTCAGGAAACACCATCCTTGGCAGAAAGGACTTTGAAGCCAAACTAAGTCAAAAGTCCGTAACAAAGTGTTGTCAGAAATCCGAGGCTGATGTGGACGGTCGTCCTGTTGCTGTTGTGGACACTCTTGGTTTGTTTGATGACAGCTTTTCACATGAACAAGTACAACAAGAATTACTGAAATGTATCAGCCTTCTGGCCCCAGGTCCACATGTCTTCCTGGTGGTGGTACCAATTGGAGGAAGACTCACTCCAGAGGAGGAAAAGACATTAGAACTTATTAAAGAAGGTTTTGGGAGGAATTCTGAAAAGTACACCATTATCCTTTTGACAAAAGGAGATCATCTTCAAGGTTCACTGTCTATTGAAGATTATATCGAAAATGAGTGTAATGACAAATTCAAAAAGCTGATTGCTGATTGTGGGGAAAGATACCATGTATTTGACAACAGCGACATCAAAAATCGCACCCAAGTAAAAGAGCTGATCAAAAAAATTGACATCATGGTGGCTAAAAATGGGTGCTTCACCAATGAGATGCTGCAAGAGGCAGAAACAGCCATAGAAGAACAATATCAGCAAATCCTAAGTGAGAAAACTGAAGAAATAGAGAAAGAAAAGAAGAAACTAGAAAAAAAATACCAAAATGACAAGAAGGAGATGGAAAGAAAAATGAAAGAAGAAAGAGCAGAAATTAAAAAAGAGCTCAAGAAGAAAAATGAGAAAATTAAGGAGATCAAGAAAAGACTTCAACGGGCGGAAGAAGAAAAGAGAAGGGAACAAGAACTGAGAAAAGAAGAAGAAGCCAAACGGGAACGTGAGAGAAACGAAGAACATGTTTACGAATCTGTTGCTGAAACAGAAAATATTTATGATGACCTTTATAATGTTTCAGATCTTAGGGGTTCTTATGAAAGTGCGATACAAGATTACAATTACACACTGGAGAAGGATGTAAAAATGAAAGAAAAGGAGAGCATATATTTGGGGGAATTAGACTGTATATTCAGGCAAAATTTGAAATATATAATAGAAACATATAGGAAGGAAGCACGAAAAAATGCTGAAGAGCTAAATGAGTTCAAAAACAAATATCTTCAAGACTTTGCAGCTCAGAAACAAGACCATGAAACACAGATAAAACAGAAAGATAAAGATTATAACATGCTTATGGCACTGAAAGAGGTGAATGAAAAGGATAGAAGAACCCAATACAGACGAGACATCCTTGACCTGGTGGAATGTGTGTCCAAAAAGAGAGAGAATCTGAGAAAAATAAGAGAAATGCTGTCAAAACAAGCAGATGAGATGAAAAAGGCCAGCACTCGACAAGAAATCACAGAACGGGAGAAAAGTCATGACAAAGAACTCAGGGAACTTATTCGGCGTCTTCTGAAAAAAACAGAAAATCCATACGAGCTTTAATTTGTTGAATGACTGATGGTGCCAGCATTACACAGGGAACATGAACCCATGAGCCAGGATTTATCTCAATGGGCATCAACAACCAAGAAAACAACCAAAATACAAGGACAGACTTTCTGATCTTTTTATGATCACTCTCTACAGCAACATTGATATGAAAGATTATTTTGTACACATTAAATATTTGGTGTAGAAATATGTCCATGAGTTTTAAACTTGACTATAGTTAAATTTTTATCATAATAAGTTTAACCACTGATGTAAATAAAGGTTCAGCTGTTGAGCTACATGTGTGCTGTTGTTAAATAAATATATAAACATAAATATATAAAAAAATATATTTTGAAAAGTCAGCAAAAGCTCAAAGCTGTAAAACTATGTGAATATATTCATACTACTGAAAATGTATAAACACATTATGATGATACTGTATTTTATTGGGTTGTCTTTTTACAGAAAAGAAAAGGCATATTTGAAAAGTGAAATTAATAGTTTTTCCAACTTCTGTAAAAATAACACTCAGAGCTCAAACTCATGTTTATTTGCAAATGTCTTTGCAAATAAACATAAATACATTTTGCATATTCCCATCATTATGGTATTAAGCACTGCTGCTCTGGTGCAAACCATGTAATTCCCTCATATAGTCAAAAAACTGTTTTTCTTATTCCCCTTTGACCACAACTAAACCATAATGAGGCAACGTGTATTTTAAGGTTTATTGCAATTAAAACTTTAGAAGCTGTTTAGTTTGATTAAATAGTCTGATTAACTGTTTTATTATTACATACTTAGGGACTTAAACATTATACTGAATATTGAGCATTGATTATTTTTGAAATTAAAGCAATATTTGTATTAAAATATTTTTTTTGCATTTTGGTATTTTCTTTTATTATTCCCCTTTTTATATTTACTTTTATTTTTCCTCCTTTTCCATTTTTTTCTTCTTGGCAATGCTTTGAAGTTTTCAACATGTTAACCTTTCTTTTTGTGTTTTTTCTTTCTTTTTTATCCAGTGAAGTATTTTGGATTGCTTAATGAATAATGGTTGCTTTATAAATAAACTTCTCTTTCAAATAAATATAATGTACAAGATCTTATTTTTGTCTAAAGAACCTCGGTCTGAATCATTTTTTACTTCTCATTCTCTTCATCATGTTTAATGCACTTTATTCACATTTCTTTCCATTACTTTATTTTTTGTTCAGTTGGTCTGGGTAAATTGACTGAACATAAACTATATAGATAGAAAGACAGCTTCTTTGCACCATAGGATTTTAAGAAATTGCTGCTTTCATCAGAAACACTTCCAGTATTCTGATAATATGTAGTAAATTGTATTTTTTTCCCTCCTGAGTGTCAGGAGAAGTGGATCTCACTTTCCATGCAGACTGAGATGTATGAATATCTGTAGTCTTGTTTTATTAACAGTATTAAGTAATTGTGCCTTGTTTCTGTAAATAAGCAGCTGTTAAACCACTAAGAAAAAACTAGTTTGGATCCCATGACTCATTCTAATTATCAATCAAGTTTCAAATTACCATTCGTCTTAAACATTTTGGAAAAATGTTTCTTCTCCTTTATTGATTTTAGGAAGGAATTACATTTTTCATATTCATATAATAATTAAACATAACCCTTTGACGAGTTAAGTTGTTCTATTTTCACTATTTAAGGAATTTAATTATTATTGGAAGTTGTTTGCTTTTGGATCTGGCTGCCGGCAGCGGTTACACATTCACAAAAGCTGTTAAAGAGCAGGACTGTGTGCTGAGCCGGATGCTGGGTGCATTTTAATGCAGGCTGGCTGCAGTGGTTGAACTCAAAGGTGAGATGGGATAATATCATGAATGTGCATGCTCGCTTCAAGGAGGAAAAGCCTAACAACTTTGGAAAATTGGATTTGCCATGTAAAGCCAGCAAGAAAAGACTCACAGCTGATGGAAAATTCCTGTGCAGCCTGATCTCAAAACAATAAATGTTATTCTTGGATTCGACCTCCCCCTTATTTAACCTGCCCTGGCTGTTATGGGGGAAGAGCCCAGAAGAACTGCTACCAAACCCCCCCCACCCAACTCTGACCAACCAGCCCTCCCCTACCCATGAACATCTGTGGATGCATCCAGACCTGTATCGCCAGCTGATAAACCTCCATCTTATCAAGGACAATGGCCTGTGGACAGCATTCATGGACAAATTAAAAAACATTTTATCATGCATACACAACTAATGCTCAAAATTTCAGATTTTGTCATCTACAAAAGAAATTTTAGATGACAATAAAGTTCAATTATTATTATTATGACACAAACTAGAGTTACTAAAGCACCTCCCTGTGTTGGTGCTGATCTGCTCCATGGATAGGTCATTATATTTCCAAGACACACACACTCACATAACTTGCACAGATGAACTGGATGATGCATATCAACTAAGTTGTTTTTTGCTGATGGGGAAGCTGTAGCATCTGGAGAAAACCCATGTTCACACAACAAACATCCATTCTTTTGGATAGAAAAATAAATATGTAATAAGTATGTTTGGAAGCAGCTACAATCATCCATGATCTCTAATGTTTAGTAACATCTTTACAGTTTCTAAATTTGTTGATCAGATTCTTTTTCTAGATTTCAAATGTTCTGCAGTGTCCAATGTGGCCACATGATGGCAATGTAACACCTATCTTGACACTTTTTCATTGGGTCTGATTATACAGTTACTTATTACACATCTTTTTATTTTTTTTGTCTTGATTTTTTTTTTTTTATATTGTTCATAGTCTTCTCAAACAAATAGAAATATCAAAACAGAACAGGGAGAATTGAAGGCTGTAAATCAGGCATATCCAAAGTTGGCCCTCTAGTATAATTGTATAATAAGTAAAAAGAAATTAAATGATTTCCAAAGTGTACATTCACACAGTCATTGAAATTTTATATTTAGTTATATATTTGCAGATACAAGGAATAAAAGATCAAAATTGAAATCAAAAGACACCTATAAACATAGTTTGTTAAGAAAATATAGATATGCTTTAGTTTAACCTGAGGCGCAACTTGGTGATGTGAAAAAAGAACACATTTATTAGCATTTGGAAAAAATAAGTGATGATTCTTGTAATTCAAACTAGAATCAATGAGTAATTATAGCCCTAATTAAATTTAACCAGATTTATCTAAAGTATTAGCAGCAAATTTGATTTAGCTTCTCCACCCACAGCGGTTTGGTTTTAGAGCAGCCTTCCGTTTCACAAAGCAGGTTTACTGAAAACTCAAAGTTTTCTAAACCTGAAATCAGGGAAGTTTTCCATTTCAAAAAGAGTTTCCTCATCCTCTGTTTCTGTTGCCGTAGTAACATTCTCCCCAGAGCTAACCTGGTAGGGATAAACTCAGTGTCCTCTGTCTCCGCTCTCCTTACAGCCAATCACACTGTTTTATTTCCTCATTTAGTCAGGAGATTGACGTCATAGTTTTGTGCTTAAAAAAAAAAAATTCACCAGGTCTGTTAGCCACTTTAGGTTTTAGAAACAAACATTGCATGTCTGTTTGACGAGGATGTTATCAAAGAGTGATCGGCTTTACACTGTGTGCAGAATTATTAGGCAAGTTGTATTTTTGAGGATTATTTTTATTATTGGGCCACAATTTTGTTCTCAAACAACCCAAAAGACTCCTTAAAATCAAGGTTTTATATTTTTTGAAGTTGATGTGTTTTTTTTTTTTGAGGATGTCTGTTTGTGCAGGTAAATACTACTGTGCAGAATTATTAGGAAACGTTATAAAAAAAAACAAATATATATACCCATCTCACTTGTTTATTTTCACCGGGTAAACTAATATAACAACTCAAAAATCAGAAATAAACATTTGCAACATTTAAAAACAAAACAAAAACCAAATCAGTCACCATTATAGCCACCGTTCTTCACCATAGATTCTGTCAGTGACTTGATCTGTTTGCGATCACATTGCGTGCAGCAGCCACCACAGCCTCCCAGACACTGTTCAGAGAGGTGGACTGTTTTCCCTACCTGAGGTTCTCACATTTCATGAAGGACCACAGGTTCTCCATAGAGGTTGAGATCAGGTGAACAAGGGGGCCATGTTATTCTTAAAGGAATAGTACACAGAAACATGATTAGCCTTCATTTTCTACTCAACCCCATGCTGAACAACTACTCTGGAGTACTTTTTGATATCTCAAATGCATCTGGAGATCTGGGGAGGCTTCTTTACTGATACTTATTTGACATTCAAATAATGGAGGTCTATGGCCGAGGCGAAAAGGTCCAAAAGTCCACAAAAAGCGTGTCAATATTCCTCCATACTGCTGCGTCAATGTATTCCAAGTGTCCTGAGTGGGTGGCGTCCATAATTTTCGAAACAAAGTCATTTTAATGTTTTTAGAGCATAAACAGTAGTGTATAGGATTTCCTAAAGCGCGCAGTCTACGGCGCCTTCACGAAACCGCGGACAGACCAAAACCAGATGAAAGTCGCATTCAGCGTCTGCTCTGCCGATAATGCAAGCGTAGAAGAAGAAATGTGCTGTTTACCTGTGCAAAGAAACAACGAAAGAAAAATGTCTGAGGACTTCAGTGTTGAGGAAGAGCATGATTTTCTTTGCGGCTGAATGCGCACTTTCGTCTGGTTTTGGTCTGCCGCGGTTTCGTAGACTTCGTGAAGGCGGCTTTTGCATCCTATGAAAATCCTGTTTATGCTCTAAAAATGCGCTAATATTTCAGAAAATCGCTAACCGTACCCAGCTAACACTGAATACATTGGACGAAGTATATGGAAGAATATTGACACGCTTTTTGTAAATGACCTGCCTTGGCCATAGACCTCCATATTATTTGAATGTCAGCGAACAGCAAGAAGCCTCCCAGATCTCCAGAATGTATTTGAGATATCAAAAGTACTCCAGTGTTCAGCAGAGGTAGTGTTCGCTATGTTCGTGAGATAGCATATGACACAAAACTTTATGATGTCCTGTTCTCTCTTTGCACAATTGTTATAAAATGCCAACTGAGCGAAATCCAGTGATCTCCGTTAATTTAACTGAAGTGAATAGCTATCTACTTTTTTCCCACTTCAGGAGGCACTCCAATATGTTTCCTATTTTTTTTGAGTCGGAAAGGAACAAATCACTAACAAGCAGATCTACTTGGGTTCGCCACGCATCATAGTCAACCTCACCATTTGGATTTGGCAGTCTACCAGAGAGAGTACCCATCATGCTTTGGCTCTATCTAGATGGTATTGAGTCACTACAAATTAAGTGTCCAACTATAACCTTTTGGACATGTGGTGGGTTGAATGTACCTTGGTCAAAAGATTGATTATCGGTAGCAGTAGTAGGTGGGTTACTGTGAGCGATTGGATCTGAGGGACTTGCAACAGTCGTGATAGGCTGGTCTCCGCCATTTGCCCCATTGTCACTAGTGGGACATCCAGCCTGTCAGTCAGAAGGCTGGAGCTGAGTATCAGGACTCTGAGGAGGGGCAACTTCTTACCGTTTAAAGAAGGTGTCTTCCAGAAACTGGCAGTAGATCTGGGAGTTGATCTTGACTCAATCATCAACCCGAAAAGGTCCCACAAGCTCATCCACATTTAAATTATGCATAAAATACACATTTTAAGCTACCATCCTGACATACGTATATCAGCTTGACTGAATATTATTGGAGATCTGAATACATTTTTTCCAAAGTTAAAAATATACAAATGCTGACCTTTAATATCAGGAATATGGAAATCTGAAATTTATTAGACATCGAGAATGTTTATTATAGATGTGGAGAATCGAGTCATGTTGTTTGAAATGGTCATTTAGACAAAGAAAAAATATTTTTTCACATATCAGGTATACAAATTCAGTAAAACTAATGCATATCAAAAGGCTTGCCATGGTGTGTTGTGAACATGATATTATTGGATTATTTGTTGAATGGTAGCGGATCAATATATCTATTCAGGTGAAATCCTCTGGGAGCAGGTGAAGATTAAGTCTAAAATTGTTGTTCCAATCTATAGAACCTGTTCATAATCATGGGTTCCTCATGTTGATTTTTTTCTTCTTTTACACAGTAAATACTTAGTGGCTGATGGCAGCCATGATTCAGATGTTATCAATGGTTATTAGCGGCCATCATTCCCGTAGGGCTATCATGCCTTCAGATTGTGCCAGGAGGCTCACTAGGTTATAGAGTTAATCCTAACCCTAAAGTATTTCCTTTTTCCCCCGCGCAGCATTAATGAATCTATTTATCTCGACCCTGAAAATAATTTCAATAGCTCTTCATGTAGTGTAAATATAAAAAAATAAAATGATCTGCATCTCGCTCATATAAAAAAAGTAATCTCATTCACTGTCACCATCTCCCTATAAATATTGAATTCTCTGTGGAAAAATGCAGATCATTCTTTGATAAGATCCTCACCAAACAGACATGCAATATTTGTTTTTAAAACCTAATGTGTGTAATGGACCTAAAAAAAAAAACAATTTTTTCTTCCCCATTTGTTCATTAAAATCTGTAGTTCCAGTGCGATAACATAGGAACTTCCTGTTTCCTGTCGTCATGGTGACTCATCGAATTGAGGCTCCACTGATAATGGCTCTTTAGACTTGTAAAACACGAGCTTAACTCTGAGTGGGCCTACTTAGTGATGATTTAACCAATCCATACCAGCTTTTGTGAAACAGAAAACTCAGAAACAAAAACCCTAAGGTCCCGACCTTAGGCCAGATCAATTTAGAGTTGCCAATTTAAATCTGAGATTGTTAAACATGATTTGTAAAATGGACACCAGCTGTAAAACTGATAGTTTATTCCAAACCAGTTAGTTCTAAACGTTCTAGAAACAGCCTCCACTTGCTTCTTCTTTAGGAAACTCAATTTAGACAGAAAATTACTGTAGAAACCCTATTAAAGAAATTAGAAATCTCAAATTAGTGTTTGATGCTCATCTTAAATTACAAAATTTTATAGAAACACTCTAAAAAAACAACAACAATGGTTTCAAACTAATCAGAAACTACATACCATACCAGGCAGCCTAGCTGTACATGTAATGTAAGTCTAGTATGGGAACAAGCTGCTCCTACTCTTAGATCTCCTACTGGAGATTTACCTTAAAAGCTGGTTGAAGTTTTTAATTTTGAAATATAAAATATGTGGAAACTCAAAAACCAGGTTGATTAAATAAAAAAAAACAAAAACAACATAAAATGTAAAAATAAAAAAGCACATAAATTTACTTAAGCTGAAGTTTCAATCAATGATCAAACCAAAGAATCTGGAGGATTTTACCTGAACTTTATTCAAATTTAATACAAAAAAAGGTGTGACAGTGCAAGCTTGTCTAAAAGAGTCATAAATATATAAAACATTATTTTCCATTGCACAGTAAAAAAGGCCAGGGCCTCAGAAGAACACTAAAACTGAACAGACAGACAGTATTTAAAGATCCAGCCTTCAACAGAAACCCCTTTTAGAACCAAACAATGAAGCCATTTTCTTTTTTCACATCTTATTTGATATTCAAAACAGTTATTTTAGAGAAATTTCCACTTATTTATTTGGTACTATTTTAAGGTTGGCTATAACTGCATCAAGCAGGATTAAACATGCAAAAAAGGTCAACCTGGTGTTTGTACTCGCAGTACCAGGCCAGTCCAACCTGCAGAGGTCTGAAAGCACAAAGTATCACCCAGAGTGCAAACCCTGAGTTCAGTCTGAAGGTGCAACATCTTCATTTGTCCAGGAATAAAATAGATATCTCAGAGAACCAAAGTAAGAGGAGACAGAAGTCCAAACAGAACCGTTTTCTCTGCAGCTCCATCACTGACCTCTTGTTTATAGAAATAAACAGTCGCTGTGAACAGTTGCATGGACACTCTTTAACATGCAGGCAAATTTACCTGACTGATCCTCAGAGAGAAACTCACTGTACAGGTTGAGGTAAGAATTTGTTTAAACGGAGGAACCGGACGCAGGTTCTCTGTGGGCCTCTTGTCTGTTCCTCGCTCCAGAACAGCCAGAGCTCAGCTCGTTTGCATGATTTCCGTCAATAACATTTGATTAAAAGGGAAATCTCTGCCTCGTTCGGCAAGAAATAAACAGTCCGGCAGTGAATTTTCATTTTGAAGAGGAACCCAGTGCTAAGACAGACCTAAACAGGAAAACAAAGTGCTGCGATTCAAATGAGGTGAAGTAATTCCAACATTGAATTGGAATCTAAAGTGGTACCAGGCACCCAGTGGACCTGATCAGTGGGTTAAACATCCGCCATTTCTGATCCACCATCTCATTTCCATCCGTTACACCCTCCCCTTTACAAAATGTGCAGCTTTACTGTAACAGCATTCTTTAAAACATGAATTCATTAGTTCTATGATACAGAAGGAAGAAGTTCTTGATGGTTTCATCCTCTCATTGGATGTAAAAGCAAACAGGAAGTGATGTAAGGTCACTCACTGATCTTTTCCCATGATGAGCAGGTAAGTTATGATTCCTGTCAGGAGAACCATCATCATCACCACAGAGGTCAGGAGGAAGGCCCGGCACAGCGGCCGGCCCGTCAGCCTGAAAAGAGTGTCACCCATCCCCCCTGCCTCCCTGCCACTGCCCCCTGTATTTGGGCTGGGAAGTCCCACATCCAGGGAGCGGTTCCTCACAGACGTGATGGACCTCTGGCCCTGCCGCCCCAATCCGTCGCTGGACCTGCAGAAAAGAAACAAGATTTTTGTTGTTTTAGAGAAAAACTACACTGTAAAAACGTTCTGAAAATGAGTAAACAATTTGTTAGGTTTATTCATTGATGATTATAAAGTTAATGTGAGTACATATGAAACATTGGAGAAATGAAACGCTTCACTCTGTTTAATGTAAACTGTCATGCAACGGTGGTAGAAAATTGCTGATGTTTGTGCAAGGCTAAACACAGTTATCAGGAGACCACTCTCTTCTGTGATTCAATTAGAGGAGCATTTTGTCCTATGAACTGATCAATTGCTTGTCAGAAGAACACTATTTTGTAAACCACCCCATGTGTTATGATCTGCTAATAAAAAGGATTCTGCAGAGGAAGTCCGTCAGAGAGTAGATGTAGCTGAATGTAGCTCTCTCCTTCTGCAGAAGCCGTTAAAAAATCCCTCTTCTGTGTCCACTCAGTTCCTCTTTTACGAACCTACATTTTTGAACCTAACACAATTCATTAAAATTTGTGTATTTACCCTTGACTTGAGTAGAAAACACAAGATGATTTGCCAATGGAACAAGCCTTTTTACCATTAAAACAAGATAAATATATAATATACACTTGAAATAAAAGACTCTGGTAGTTTCTCTTATTTTAGATATAAATTGTCTCATTCCATTGGCCAAGTGTCTCACTTATCTGCCCAATTCAAGAATAAAATACCTTACTTAGATTAACATTTTCTACAGTGTATATTTTTTGTTATTTCATCTACAGTCTGAGTTGCTGCACTAAAATATTAATCCCCTTTAAAGAAGAACCCATCAGGATCATCACTGGTTTTCAGCCCTGCTTTCAATAAAAGATATATTTCCAGATTATTTGTTTTCTTTACATTTCCTCATCTTTGAATTAAGACCTAGAGGGCTGTTATCCTGCTTCTTGTAGGTAGAAGTTGAACATACCTGATCAAGTTTTTTTTAAAGCCATGTAGAAATATAATTTAAAACGTTTTTGTTTTAATCTATTCATAAAATGCTTTCATTTAAAAATGAATAAAGAGCCCAGAAATACATGAAAGATCAGGTTGGTGGATTCTTAAAAGCTTAATAACTTACAGCTTGCAATTCAGGTTGATATATTGCAGAATGCTGGGATGGAATATTTATGAAATACATGCATAGACCCCAACAACCCCAATGTTTTCAAAGCTCCCAGTGGGAAAAAAAACAAAAAAACAACAACAAATGGAAAACCTGAAAAAGAACTACAAATGTCTATTAGTATCCAATATGGTTGGCTTACATCTAAACTAAACATATTCTGTTCATCATCATAAAGTTTATTTGTAGGGCACTTTAAAACGGCTAACTGCTGAAAACAAAGTGCTCTATGGCTAAAAATAATAAAATGCAACAGAAACATAAAATGCAGCTTAAAGATCAAAAACAAGGCAATAAAATTTGTTGAATTCTATTGGAAAGGAGCAAATCTAAACAGCAGTTTGTACTTTTATAACGAGCCAAGAAATCCAACTAGATTTTCAACTTGCAAGACTTTACTAGAGTGCGACTCAAATCCTAAATCTGTGTTCTGACTTTTCTGTCAAATCAAATGCTGCAGCATTTTGCTCCTCCAGCATCATTCACCTTTTCTGACAGAGGATTTAAAAAAAAATTTTTATTTCCTGGAATAAAAACAGATTTTAACTGTATGAAATATATTTAACCTTTCAGGAAACGGATGTGTGTTTGCCATCATTGTCCTGTTGGAAGAACCCAAATCTGTCCAGAACTCAACCATCTGTGACAGACTGTCCCCTCATACAGAAATAACCCACGTTCAGGAATACCCCAGCCAGAACCTGAACATTTTTTAAAGCATATCAGAAATCACATCAGCATGGACCGAGGGGCCGACACCAAGAAACAAACATCAGTGAAGAAACACTTCAACGCTGGACTGAAATTTGAAGCAGGCTTAATGGACAAGACCAGAGATGGCAAAAGTACTCACTTTCCGTGCACTTGAGTAAAAAGTACAGATACTTGTGTTAAAAAATACTCTGGTAAAAGTGGAAGTACTGATTAAACTTCTTTTACTCAAGTAAAAGTAACAAAGTACAGGCTTGTAAATTTACTTAAAGTATAAAAAGTAAAAGTAACCTTTTTCATGCCATTGCCTACATTTTAAATGGATGTCTGCCAATAGGACTAGATCTCCGTTGTGTTCATTTTCAATCATCTCAAATCGTCCATGCTACTATGCTAGCACCCACCGCCACCAAGCTGCAATGATTTTGCCGCCAATGAATACCGCCCGAATCTGTCCATTCATCTTGTAGTGGTCGCGTCAAATGCAACGTAGATTCCCATCCAATTAGATTGAATTTGGTATTGATGGCGTGAAAAATAATACTTGGTAACTCCATTGAAATGATTCAAAACTAAATAAGTAGCAGAGCCAATTTTTTTTTAAATGTAAGTGAGTAGAAAGTACAGATATTTGTGTAAAAATGTAAGGGAGTAGAATTAAAAAGTCGCCATAAAAATAAGTAGTAAAGTAAAGTAAAAATATCAGAAAAATCTACTTGAGTACAGTAACAAAGTATTTGTACTTCGTTACTTCCCATCTCTGGACAAGACAAAACGTCTGGTTGTGGGAGAGCAAAAACCGATCTACTTGGAGATGATGAAGAGAATCAACTGGTTTGGAGGACTTAGATTGAGGCTTTAAAACCAAAAACCATCTGAGCTGCATGTTGGTGGCAGCAGCATACTGAGGGGCCTGTTCTTCCAGGTTCTAACTGATCCAACTTCTTACTAAACATCTAGATGTTTGGAATTGGAATCAATAAAGCTGGACAATGATCTCAAACCAACTAGCTGGTTTCTCATGGCCCAATCAAGCCTTACTTTGTAGCGTAATTTCTGCTCTGAGTGGATGTTTACATCACCAAATGGCTTATTTTAGATGAAAGGTTTCCAAACATTTTAGCGTGTTAACCCTAAAAATGCAACAGACAATCCCTAGAAGCACATATAATTATATAATGTTATATCTATTTGTAGATAAAGTCAAGAGGGTATTAATTATAAAGGATTTTAAATGCATTTTATTAATTAATTCATCCCTATAAATTATTTCCAATTGTTTAATGGGAAATAAATGAGAAAGGAAAGAGTGCATGAAAAAAGAGAAAATAAAACAATACAGCAAAAATAGACAAGATATCCAGTAACTCATAGAAGTGTGCTTCCACACCTGTATGACACGAGAGGGACAGAAAACAGAGAACATAACAGGGGGAAAAAAAAGAAAAGGCAACAATAATTGTGGGCAGCTCCACAGTTGCCCTACAGGGCCCCGGACAGAAAAAGAGGCGATGGGAGCCAGATATCTAAAGGCACCCCAGATCACTGGAACACAAGGAGGGGAGACATTGGGATGTATGAACCCACCAGAGAAGGGAAGACAAGAGCACCCAAAGCCCGGCCACCGAGCGCCCAAACCCCACAGGATCCCAGTCCCCAAGGGGTCCCACCCCAGAGACCATAGTTCTGAGATCCCATGGGGCTGTGGCAGCCAAGACGTCTGCCAGTGGCCGGTTATGGCCAAGGTTGACCCGGATGAAAGCCTCGGTGTCAAAGTTTGGGGACACATCACCCACCAGGGAACTCCACAGGACCAGGAAGCAAAAGCCTTTCCCGGCAGCCACCAGCAATGAGACCACACCACTGAAGTACCCAACCACACACCTAAAGAACCATCAGCATGCATATACCGCACATATCCCATGCATCTTTTACTCTTTTGGCACCTCCTCCTTTTTGCCTGTTTGAGCTGATGTAATGAGTAAATTTCTCCACTGTGAGATAAAAGTCAATCATCAATCAATCACACTTAGGACCTAGAATGTTCAGTGGTTGGGGGTGGCAAAGACCAAACCTGACAAGAAGACAGAAACAACTTCACATTCATCCAATCTCACCCTTAGAAACATACGGACATATACAAGTACACAACAGAGAGACAGACAGCTGCAAAGACATACATAAACATATTCAAACACTCATATATAGACTATTCACATGGGACTTGGGGTCATCCCTCTAGGCGGCACAGACCCAGGAGGATTGTTGTAGCTAGCCAATCCTCTGGAGCACCCACCCAACCACCAGCGAATTACAAACGTTCCAGGCCATCCACATACATATAATCCCCTTCTACCTATGGCTGCCAGGCAATCACAACCCAGACCAAGTACAGCACACCAGCCACCCAAGGCCCAGGCACCCGAAAACCCCCACGGCTCCAGCAGCAGTTTCGGTAACTGAACTCTTCAAAGCTCTTAGATGTTATCCTCAGCTGCCAATGGTTGACTCCGTATTTTTGGAGATAGAAAAGACAAAAACATTCCCACCACCATGTGTGACCCCAGCCTGACCTTTTGACCTGCAGCTTCCCTTTGTTGCGGACGAAGCGGATGCTGTAGACCCTCTGCATGGCAGCCGGCAGGTAGGAGAGGACGTCCGAGTCGGTGGCCAGTTTGGGAAGCCCGTTTGGGGGCAGTGGAGTCAGGCCGCGACACAGCGGGCACTGGATGGCGTTGGGATCAGAAGACTTGACGTTCATGCGTGCCAGGCACTCCAGGCAGAAGGTGTGTTTGCAGTTCAACATCTTGGGGCAGCGGAAGACGTTGTTGAACTGGCTGAAGCAAATGGCACACTCCAGATCTGGAGCCGATTCATCCAAGAACTCGGTCGGTGGGGGATACGGCTGGACGTCTGGGGATGGGATGGAGACCTGGTGGGAGTGGAAGGCAGTGGGGGGAGCGTAGGGGTTTTCTGTGGATTGAGATTCTGTGGGACTGAAGGCGGGGAGGTGCAGCGTGGAGCTGGGTATTTGGACATGATGGGCAGGAGGGAAACCAGCAGCAGGAGAAGCAGACAGAGAGCTGAGAGTGGTCTGGATAACTGGGGGGTCAGATTGATCCACAGAGGAGTTGAAGTTAGCTGGACTGCATGGAATTTCATAAGCATCATCTGCATAGGGATTCATCACTGAGACAGAGAGGATAGAACCGTGGAGAACTAGTGGATGGATGAGGATGTTCAGCCTTCAGCAGCAGAAAGGAACAGGAAGCATCAGTGGAGGGTCACAGAAAACTCAAACAGCTTCAATCTTCACTCCATGATGGCCTCTTCAAAACTAAATGAAAGAAAAAAAAGAAAAAAGTGAATGAACCTCACTGTAACTATGAGACTAACAGGAGAGAAACCATCAGAGCCTGCATCAGTTCCAACACACATCTGACCTCATATCTATACAGAGCGTCTGGTGAGAGAGGAAGCAGGAAAAGGTTTTCTGTAAAAGGTTTCAGTTAAACATGAAGGAAACATGAAGAACATTAATTGGATTCTTGCTGCTAAGGTGGTTTTGTGACTGGAAACCTTCATATTTCACTGCCTCCAGCTGCATCTGTACCGGCTCAGCCCCGCGCCCCTTCTGGATAACATTTGACAAGTTTCAAGAAAATAGACCTAAGATAGGAACAAATATTTTTAGGAAACTGGTTAAACCCAAGTGAGCCAAACAAGCTCAGCACCCAGGAATTTATCAAATTAAACCCAGGTAGAATAATTTGTTTAGATGAGGGTTAGCAAGGAGCAGCGGATATAGATGATGGATGGAGGAAAGGATAAAGGAAACCATTGTCACAACTGTGGTTTTGCTGAAAGTCACTGTTTTTAAAGGACATCAGTGAGTTTTTTTTTCCTGAAAGAAAACCGCATGTTTCATCCAAGAGGATAAAGAGAAAGTGAAGGGAAAATGTCACAGCAGCAGGTAGGTGGTAACCCTGTATCACAGAGCAAATGTGATGCCTGAAAAGGACTAAATACTGAAAATTCTATTAAATACAACTAAAGCATCTTTTGAATCTACTTCCCTTTGCCAACAGTTTCTCCTGACTTTCAGATGCTCCAGTCCCCGCCTGATTACAGCTCAGATATGGGGTTATTCTTATACACATTTATACCCATTGGAGGTTTAGGATAACCTTCAGCGTTTTCAGTTAGTAAGGCAAATTTATTTGTATTGCACAATTCAGTACAAAGACAATGCAAAGTGCTTTACATGATTAAAATACAGGAAGATAAAACAGAAGCAACATAAGTAGGAAAAAAAAATAAACTAAAAAAAATGCAGAAACAAAAAGAATATTAAAACAGTTGGACTAAAGAAAATGTGTTTTAGTTGAACTGTTTAACTAAAAGTGAAGCTGAGAAGGAATCCTAAAGAAATTTGTTTTAGTCTTGATTTAAAAGGAACTCAGGCTTTTCGCATCTTTTACAGTTTTCTGGAAGTTTGTTCCAGATAAGTGGAGCATAGAACTAAATGCTGCTTCTCCATGTTTAGTTCTGGTTCTATGTCTGCAGAGCAGGATGGAGCCAGAAGACCTGAAAGTGGTCTGGAGGGTTGATACACTGATAGCAAGTCTGTGATGTATTTAGGTGCTAAGCCATTCAGAGATTTATAGACTAACAGAAGGATTTTAAAGTCTATTCTCTGAGATACAGGGAGCCAGTGTAAGGACTTTAGAAGCCGGGGTGATGTGCTCTACTTTCTTAGTCTTAGTGAGACACGGGCAGCAGCGTTCTGGATCAGCTGCAGCTGTCTGATCCACTTTTAGGCAGAACTGTGAAAACACCGTTGCAGTAATCCAATTCGACTAAAAATAAACGCATGGATTAGTTTTTCCAGATCATGCTGAGACATTAGTCCTTTAATCCTGGAAATGTTCTTCAGGTGATAGAAAGCCCACCTTGTAATTGTCTTTAAATGCTTTTGGAGGTTCAAGTCTGAATCCAGCACTACACCTAGATTTTGGGGCCTGATCAGTAGTTACTAGCTGAAGCGACTGAAGCTGTGTGCTAACTTTAGATCTCTCCTCTATTGGTCCAAAGATTATTACTTCAGTTTTGTTTTTATTCAGTTGAAGAAAATTATGGCACATCCAGGAATTGATTTCTTCTAAGCATTTCCTCAGTGCTTGAATTGGTTCATAGACACCTGGTGACATGGTAAGAGTCAGATTTGAGGTATCCATAAAAATACAACACATTCAATGAAACCATGTAGCAGTTATCTTCTATATGGAAAAAAATGGAGGCAAAAATGAAGCATGATCTGTATTCCTGATCCACCTTAACTTTACTTTTTATACTTTTTATATATTTTTTTTATTTATCCATATTTTTATCCTAAGTGTATATATTAGTATATTTTATTGCATGCCTTATACCCCAGTGTTTTTAGAGATTTCTATAATTTTATTTTTACCTATTTCATATTATATGTTTCAGCTGTTGCACGATTGTACCATAAAAAATTCCTAGTTGTGAACTCCTTCACCAACAATGGCAATAAACCCGATTCTGATTCTTTGGTTTAATGAGGTCCAAAACCTATGATTTACCACAACGTTGCACTGAATACATCTCCCTCCTGTCTTACAGATCAGGCTAAGTGAGGTCCAGCAAAAGCTCCTAAAAGTTCGGAGCTGTTTGCACGTCACTGGATATCCAACAGCAACCTTTCATTAACCTGTTTCCTCAACTTGGAACCAATAAAAACCAAACCAGTGACACCCCGAATGTCAGCCAGGAACTAATAGCAAATATTACCAGACAGAATTAGATTAAGACAAAACTGATATTTTGCTGCAAAGCAAAAAAGAAACCAAACATTAACAGTTTGGAGGGTTAGACTGGATCTATTGACCAGGAAAGAAACATCAGTAGTTTGAGAAAAACTCGTAGCCCTTACCAACCAGCTGGAATGGCTGGGATCTATATCTGCAAGAACATTTTATTCTATTCGAAAAACCTTAAAAAAAAAACAAACAAACAAAAAAAGACCTTTACTCTGCTGAAAATCCAAATGTTTGGCTGAAAATGTCAGTTTCTCACACATTGAAAATGTATCTATAATGGCTGCATATTAATGCAAACCAGGAAATAAGATCACTCTGCTGTCCTGTTCCTGCTATGAAAAGTCATGAGGAAAAGCTCTACAAAAACAAATTCAACCAAAGCAGTGATCAAATTTGACAGCAGCTCCTTTAAACGTACATTACATAAAAAGTCTGTAAAACAGTTTCTCTGAAAGCCAGAGCTCCATCCTACCTCCATCTTGGTCAGTATCTGTTCTTCTTTCTGACACACCAGCTCTCTGTAACTGAGCTGCTGCAAACTTCCACTGCTTTGCATACGTTTCCGTAAAACTGGATTCTGTTCTGAGTTGCAGAGAACCACCCAACTGAACACATGCTATAATCTAGCCGGAGCAGACATTTGCATAGTCCATATTATTTACACAGGGAAATAAAATGCAAAACACCGCGGCCTGTTGAACGTAGAAACACTGAGCAGGAATCACCTCCACTCCTCCGACACAAACATCTCCTCTCAGAGATTATGCAGAGCCCTGTTTCCATTAGAGATCAATTTGAGACGCAAATGAAAAAAAACAAACGAAAAAAATCATTAACATGTTTTCACCTTCGAAGTTCAACTGGAAGCAACGTTTCAATTATTTCAGAAATTTTACCGAAGAGCTGCACTGCAAAAAGTCCTTTTTTCTTAAAATATGCTTATTTGCCCTTTATTTGAATAATTAAGTAAAACAATATATCAGTGGGATAAAATATTTGGACTTAAACAAGAAAAAATTATATTAAGCACTTAGTTTAAGTCCAGTTTATTGCAGATACTTATTATAAGACCAAATATTAATTGATTTGCATATTTTATCAGCTCCATTGAAGGGAAATTATTCTTTCAACCAGAAAAAAATGTTTTGCAGTGTTGTCATATAACATGGAGTAAGAACATAATATATCTGAAAATGAGGAAAGATTTAAGAACTGTAAAACTCACACACATGCAGCCTAAACTTAAAATGTTTTAAATTTAGTCATAACTAATATTTACTTCTTTTTACACTACAGTATTTTAAACTACAAATCTGCTGTAATAAAATGTACAGATATTCAAACTCTCAGACAGAGTCATTTGTAGATTTTAGCTTTATTTGTCTAAACTGTGCATGCAGTCAGTCCAAGAAAAAAAAAATCTATGCTCTTATGCAGCACAATAAAAAAAAAAATCAGTTTAAAGTTTCTGTTCTACACAGTTTTCTCTCCTCTATTAAAGTTTAGAGCTTTGACCATCTGCCACCAGCTTCATGTCAGCGAAAGTTGAGCTCCAAGCTGCCTGAAGCAGTAGAAACTGAAGGCCCAGGTTTACTTGATCTAAATCCATCTCTTATTATAAATCAGACTTTTTTTTTTTTTTTTTACTTTTAATGTTGCCTTTTAAATATTAACGTCCTTTCCTTACTTAATATAATCTGAGGAGTGGAAAAAACTCAGATGTTAATTTGATCTAGGTTACTCATAAGGGGTGTCCATTAAATATTTTTTTTTAACCTGGGCATATAAACGTTAAAACCTTTGAACAAAAATGTTAAAACCATTAAAGCAGAGAAAAAAAAAAAAAAAAAATAATATATATGGTATATATATATATATATATATATATATATATATATATATATATATATATATACCGTATATATATGTTGGCTTATAACAATCTAACTGATCTAAGTCCTCATTTACCTTAATTTTTTTATTTTTTGTAAACTTTATTACTTTGTTTAGGTTTTTAGTAAAATATAAGAAACAATCTATGGCTCCATTAACCAAGAACATCTCTTCTCTAAAATGCAGCTCTGTTGTTTTTTTAATTAAGCTGAACTGAGCAGGACTAAATCAATCAATGCTGAAAGTTCAGCCTCTGAGTTCATTTTCAATTTTTACCTTTTCTGATCTCCTTCCTCCCAAACTGCAGGTTTTTTACATTCAGTCCAGATTTCAGATGTTAGTCCCTTTCTAGTCTCTGTTAAAATTGTATAGTTTTACAGATAAACATTAAAACTGACGGATAAAAGCAGGAGCTGGCTCCAAAGCTTCCCTGCAGAGTTTGAAAGCTGACACACCTGAAAAAAGTGATGCTGATTGTTGGGGAGGCAGAGTAATTAATGCAGACACTCCCATCAAACGGTCCCATTAAAACATAAACTGGATTATTAACACCAAGAATCCAGTGTAAAAAAGACAACGGTTTTCTGTGCCTGTAAGCAGTACTTGGTTCCAATTAAACTAAATAATTACAAACCATCTCCAGTATAAAAATATATTTTAAATGTTAAGTTTAATTTTTATTTTAAGTTTTAGTTTAAATGTTTGGTATAAACAAGTTGATTCTAAAGCTTGGAATTTAGCTAGTGTTAAGCTAATTGAATTTGCTATGAATAATTACATTAATCACCTGAAAGTTAAACTTTTAATGCTGGATGTGGAGCTTCTGTTTAAAAAAAAAAAAACGTATCTACCATAATTTTGCCTCCCAATAACAATGAAATGACTGTAGATATGAAAGGATCATTCTGTGGTTCATGACGTTATACCCAGTCTACAGAGTATCATCATATCCAGCAGCAGGAAAAAATAGACATGTTTTTGTTTGGGGGAATCAGCATTAGCAGATATTTAAAATTAGAACTTGTAAATTCTCTGTCAGTAGGGCTATTAAAACAAATAAACAGGGCTAATTTAGAGGCAACCAGACTTTCGTTTATTTTTTCTGAGGACATTTCCACACCTACTCAAAGCACTGATGTGTTTTGGCACAATGGAGGCCCATCCTCCTAAGCACATCCCACGTCAGATGCAAATCGAAGACCAACCCATCATTCTCCTGGGTTCTTAGAGTCTTTTGTTTTGTGTTTTAGGCCATTTGAATTATGGCATTTCTCTGGAATGAGTTTCAGAACTGAATTGTAGATAGTTGGGAACTGAAACCCCAAAACTATCCCATTTGTTTAATAATAATAATAATAATAAATTTTATTTATAATGCACTTTACATTTGACTTCAAATCTCAAAGTGCTACAAAACAAGTTTAATGTTTAGTGATTGCTTTTCCCTTTAATCAAGAATTGTTTACTTCACTGCTCATTGAAATCATCTGTCTTGTATGTCCAAAACATTTCAAGACATGATCACAAGTTGGGGCACGGGGAGAGGGGTTGCATCAGAAAATTACTTACAATGTATCTTGCTGCAGCGATCTTGGTTATATCAGGTAGGTCTAATCCAGTTTTTTTATTTTTGCTTACTGTAGTGTGTGCTCTACTAAACCCATGGAATAAGCCAATAAGAAACCAGGTTTGCATGCCGCACACACATCGCCATGGGGGGTATAACTTTTGTGTTGTCCAGATGTAAGTCAACTTTTTAGTGAATGCCCTACCTCAAACACTAAAATTGGTTGCTGTAGAACTTTAATATATTTATTAGCCACAGTAGCTAAACATTTTATTTGGCCTGTCATATATTATTTATGAATACACGCCCTACAGGCTGTGTGTAATAATAACAGATGAAAGTGTAAATCAAGCTCAAATAATTCTGCAAATACGTGAAATAAATTAATCACAACTTCTATTGAAAATGTAAGATTTTATTAACAAACATCATTCTGCTCCAAGTCAAACATATTTCAGTAAAAAAAAAAAAAACTCAACTAAAACTTTGTGAAACTAAACTGAACTACTATGTACAAAGAGGAAAGAAAACATGGTTTTTAAGAGGCTCTGAAGGTTCAGATCTGAGTCCATCACTACAGCCAGATTTAGAGTCTGCTTGGTGCTTTTTAACTGGATTAATTGAAGCTATGTTTTAACTTTTAAACACTGTTACGTTGGTTGAAAATGATTATTTCAGTTCTATTTGGATTCAGTCAAAGAAAATGTAGGTATATCCCCTATTAATTTCTTCTATTTATGCATCATTGTTCCTTCACATGCCTGTTGTGTATTGTCCCATTTTTGAGTGTCCTTTAGTACTTCCTGGTAATTTATGTATTTACACACCTTGGCAACGTATCATGGAATTTCAGCATGTAATCCTGAAGGGTTCAAGTTTTAACATTAACACGTGTCATTTAGGTGGGTGGAGGGTGTCAAAGGTGGATAGCAGCAGTGATTTCATTCCAGCATGGATATAGGAGCATGAAGTAGGGATGATGCAGCATGTAAGGTACGTAAAATGAATCCAAACATTTTTTTATTAATAAAAGATATTTAACAGGTAATATGAAGCTAAATAGCTGATGGTAAAGGATTATCTGCTGTCTTTTCAAACACCTTGTGTCTCAAGTCTTGGCTCTGCTTTTATTCTATCCTCCATAGGTTTGATCTCTAGATGGTTGCTTTGTGAAATTGTCTAATAAATCTGAACATGTAGATCTGTTAAGAAATAAAACTTTTCTTGTGATTCAAAAGTCTAAGGTCCAAAGTTCAGATGAAGTAATTATAAACCCTTACTGTGTTGCAGTAAAAGAGATTGCAATAAAAACGATAGGAGAGTAGTAGACCAGCTTTGACATTTTTCCTTTAGAAATTGTACTAAACAGAGTTTAAGCCTATTTCACTTTAATTAATTCATTTAAATTCAGTGTATTTATATAAACTTAGTTGAATATACATTAATTCACTACACGTCATCTCAAGACACTTTACAGTTTACCAGATCATCCAGTCAAACTCTTGTACTCGAATGCAATGCCTCATGGCTACATGGCTTCTGTTCGCTACCCTAAGACGACAGCTAAGTGTCCTAAAAGATGATCTGAGAACAAATATTGTGATGATCTGCACCTGTTAGGGTTTTCTGTTTTTGATTGTTGTATTTAAGTCTGTATTTTCTCTTTTTGCATTTTCTTTTCCTATTGTTACCCTGTTGCTTGAATCTCCCTGGTTTTCCTGTATTGTATCCTTTTCATTAAATATTCCTCCACCAACATGCACCTACTTATATCTTGCTTCTACTTCAGGCATTCAATGCCCCAAATATTGTAAATGGAACTAAAAATTCAAAGGGGCAAGTTACCAGGCATAGATAGAACCACCATCTTCCATTACGTCAGTCAGAAGGTGGACAAAAACTCATGCCAAGCTTTGGACTAGGAGGCCATTTTAGGGTTCATGGCTGTCCATTTTTCTTTCCAGAACTGGTCCTCATGGCTCAACCTCTTCTCTCCCTCCTGAGAGCAGGATAATGTTAATGCAGAGACGATGCCAGCATAAATGACGACAGCTGACCCAGCCACGTGTTGGCACATCCCCAGCCTGCATCTCCTCATTTCCAGTCCAAGTTCCAGAGCCATCGTCATCATTCTTCATGACAGTGGCTAAATCTACTCTTTGCAACCTAACCACAGCCCAGGCCTGCATCGCCTTCACAGGGCCTCCGTAAGCCTGCTCCATATCTGTGTGTCCCCAGTGTTCTCCACAACCCCTTTGTGGTCTCCAGACTTCTCTTGTCCAGTCTATCTGTTTTTTTTAGGCCTTTTTGGTCTCATCTGAGCTTCTTTTTTTTATCTCCAAGCTTCACTCAAGATGTACACCAGGAGCCCTTTCATGGTATCAAAATTAATATAGAATTGTTTTGCAGCCTCTTGGCTTCATCCTAGCCCCTTTTAGTGTCCAAGCTTCACTCGAGCTCCTTTGCAAGGCAAAGCAAGGCAAGTTCATTCGTAAAGCCGAATTCAGTACAATGATAACTTAAAGTGCTTTACATGACATAGACAGTAATATAGATGTTAAATAAAATCAGAGTAAAATCAAATTAAGATTAAAACATGATAAAAGCAGGTAGTAAAACAAATAAAACAATTGGACCACAACCTTATAATAATACCTCAGTTATCAGTTTAACTTCAACAGTCAAAGGCAGCTCTAAACAAATGGGTTTAAAACTCAGGTTTTAAGCTCTTTTCCAGTCTTCTTGGAGTTTGTTCCAGGTCAGTGGAGCATAGGAACTAAATGTCGCTTCTCCATGTTAGGTTCTAGTTCTGGGTGGACAGACAAGGCTGGAACTAGACTATGTGGTCTGGGAAGTTGATCCACTGATAACAGATTTGTTATATATGATGTTGCTGATCTATCCAGTGATTTATAGACTAACAGAAGAATTTAAAGTGTATTCTGTGAGCTATAAGGAGCCAGTATGAGGACTTCAGAACCGGGCTGATTTGATCTAATTTCTTAGCTCTAGTGAGGACAAGGGCAGCAGAGTTTTGGACCAGCTGCAGCTGTCTGATGGGCTTTTTAGGTAAACCTACAAAGACACTGTTGCAATAATAAATTCTACTATAAATACATAAACATATTTTTCAAGATCCTGCTAGGACATTAGTCCTTTAATCCCTGAAACGTCCTTCAGATGATGAAGGGCATTTCCTTCACGCTCCACTCTAATGGTTCGCTCTCAGCAGTATTGCTCTTCCATTGGTACTTAATAAACTATGTGGCTGATCATCCTCTGCCAGGAGTAAAAAATCCCTTTGTCTTACTATCAAGATTTTATTTTTTCCATCTCACAAGAGGTGATACTAATCATACTTTAATTTCTACCAAAAGGAATCCCTAAATTATTTCCAAATAAAATATTTAATTCATTTCTGTTTATTTTTAGATAAAGAGCCCAATGGAAAGTTATATAGATATTGAATATTTCTCTTGCATAGTTCTTGTTTCTATCTATTGAAATATGATTTAAATATTTCCTTGTAGTGTCAATACAACTTTTTCTCTGTATTTTTAAAACATTCTGGTTAGCATATTCATTCGGTTGAGGTCTGGATTGCCATGGTATTACAAAACAACTATGTAGGTTCCCCCTGTAATTTTTTTGTTATATCAAAACCCTGTGAATATAAATCTTCATTGACCCAAAGCAGTGGTAACCGAGGGGTAAATTCACAGAAATAAAGCCAAAACTGCTAAAGTAGAAAGAATAATGCTTTTATTTTCTTTTTTGCAGCAATGAAGATTTAAAGGTGGGGTATGTGATGTTTTCTGGAGCATGTTTTTACCATACTGATTGAAAAACCTCCTCACGAGCCCATTGCGCCAACTGAGATAGAATGTTTGGAAAAAAAACTAAATCTTTTAGTCCAGTGTAGAGTGCGTAGTCAGAGGAAAACGCATAAACCAATAGAAGTAACTATCATCCCTACTTCTATTGGTCTCTGTTACGCCCATCAACCGTCAGCTCTGAGCTCTCCCCACCCCCTCCCCTGCTTGGCTCACAGACTGCGTGACACCCCCAAGTGAATCGCGCAGGGGTCATTTCAGGTAACTCCACCCTACCGCGGAATTGTTCAACACTCTTACCGTACTAGGAGAAGACGACGCCATCATGGAAGTTAGCCTGTTATGTTGTGGTTAGCTAGTAATAGACATGAGCTTCTCGCCTCATCCCGAGTCACGTGCACTCGCGAGGTCTCGGCCTGTTTCGTTTCGTTCACCGGGAACATCCGAACATTTCGACTGACAGCAGGCTGCGTTCATGTAATTTGGAGGCGTGGTTTCGTGGGGTGGGCTGAAGGTGTGTATTTTCAAAAATGTAGCTGGCAGGAACCGTTTATCCAGGATCATATACCCCACCTTTTATTGATTTAATGATTTTAATGCATAATTCATAGTAGATCAGAAAGTGTTCACTTTGGAATGGGAACCTTGTATGTTTAAAACCATTCCTTTATTGTAAATTTTTTTAGCTTGTCTCCAACTGGAATTGATCTTGACCAAATGTCCCAATTCAGCCAAATAAACTACAAAAAGCTTAGAGAAATCATTCAGCAGCTTCGAAGTTCCTCCTCCTGCTGACTTGATCTTCTACCCACAGCTTTTTTAAAAGAAAGTCTTGCCTGTAATAACGTCTGATTTGACTCAGATAATAAACCGCGTCTCTTCTGTCAGGGTTTTCCCACAGTCCCTAAAAACAGCAAAAATCAAACCACTGCTGAAAAAAGAACAATTAAGACAAACTACTACTCTCCCAGAACTACAGGCCCATATCAAACCTCCCCTCTATCAGTAAGATTATTGAAAAGCTGTGTTTTCAAAAATTAAACACTTTCTTAGATATGACCAGCGGCTTTTGGCGTGTTCCAGTCAGGTTTCCGATTGCTCACCACAGTACAGAGACCGCCCTTATCAAGGTGTTTAATGACATCGTAAATAAATACAGACTGCGGAAGAACCACAGTGCTGGTACTATTGGACCTCAGTGCAGCATTGCGATACTGTAGATCACTCCATCCTGTTAGAGCGCCTGGAAAACTGGGTCAGCCTCTCTGGTACAGCTCTCAACTGGTTTAATCCTACTTAAAGTACAGGGACTTTTTTGTATCAGTAGGCAACTTTACATCAGAGATGACAAAAATCATATGTGGGGTTCCCCAAGGGTCAATCCTGGGTCCCCTCCTATTCCCCTCCTTTGCAGATGTAGCACTATTTCTCTGTCTTTTAAACACATTTTCCTTTTTCATTTCTTCATTAAAATCTCTAGTTCCAGTGGGGTGAAATAGGCACTTCCTGTTGCATGTGGTGACTCTTCAGATCTGGGCGGATAATGGCTTTTCATACTTGCTATACACCTGCTCAACTCTGAGTGGAGCAACTTAGAGTTGATTCAACTAATTCATAGCAGCCATTGTGAAATCGACCTTAGGCTAGATCAATTTAGAGTTGGGCATTTAAATCTGAGTTTGTTAAACCTGCTTCGTGAAACTGTCATTGTTCAGAAGGCATTTAACTGTTGAATCACAACTTTTTCATAATTTTACTGATGAAGGGGAGATGTGAGATTGCCCTATAGTTCTGCAGGATGGAATTGTCCAAACTTCTGTTTTTCAACAATGGTTTGAAATTGACTGTTTTTAAGGCTTTGGGTAAAACAACCCACATGAGGAATGTGTTAATTATTTGAATCAAATCAGACTCTGAAACAGGTAAAACCTGCAGAAGGAAGATGAGCTAAGATGTTGAACAGTTTCTTCTAAATTTACAGTTTATTTGCCAGAATTGTGGCATTTTAAACTCCTACTTTTAAAAAGTATTATAGTCTGACAACAAACAATAAATGTCTCAATTTCTGTATTATTATTTTCAGAACGATTTGGTCCATATTTTCACTGTTGGAATTTCCATTATTTCATCTGTATATTTCAGGTAAATTCTGAATCTAAAACTGTGAACTGCTGATTTAACACCATGGCTACAGGATTATCTGGTGAGTCCACAAGATAAACTATGATTGTTATTAATGTATTTGATATTAATGTTATTCCCATGAAATAATCTGTCAGTCTGTCTGCCTGTATATCCATCTATCTAGATTGTCTGTAACTGTAAAATAGATAAAAGAGAAAAATGTCACTATTTTTTTTTCAAAAATATCCTGCATTATAAGGATACTACTGAAGCTACAAAAAAACTTCCTGTCAGACATGTCTCCAACCATTTTGCTGAACAATAAAAGTTCCTTTAGATATTACAACAAATCAAGTGTCTCCACCACACTAGGGTTATATTGATATGAGGTGCTTTTATGGCTATAAATCAAACTTTGACCGGAGCCACTCCTGACTTGTAGAACTTTTTATTACAGTGCTGTACTTCTACATTGGTAAGATGTTACTTTCTGCTGTGCTATTGTATCAAAACTACTAAAACAGGGGTCTTCAACCTTTTCAAGGCCAAGGACCTCCAAACTGATGGCGAGGTGGAGCAGGGACCCCCTAATTATATATATTTTATGAAATTGTGTTATATCAAACTGGTCTTATATTGCCATGTGTAAATGTACCTTGTTATTGGGCATTCAATACCAAGATACTCAAATAATACACAAGTTCATATATACCATATTCATGTTTTTATTTTAAAAGTGCGAGGTACGGTAGTAGGGTGGCCATACCACGGCCATTTATAAACATATAAAAACACAATAAACTGATACCTGCCAAGATCAACAATGTCTGTGAATTGCATGTAATCATGCATAAAAGCTACTCAAATTGACATTTTTAAAACATAAATGTGGAAATGAAAATTAGTGATACTTTTTAGTGCCCCTGGCATGCATAAACATACCTGTCATATTGCATGCAATGCTGTACTATTAACACAACTGACAGATTCATGTTTTAATTTCAAACATACATGTAGTATGGGCAGTGAATCCTCAAACCATCTATGGATGGAATACATACTCCCACATTAGTGAGATATCTGACCCTGATGAGTAGCACACAACTTATTTAACCTTGGATGTATGGACGTTGTCAGGCAGAGAGTCACATCAGCCTCAGGCTGCAGTCTTGACCTATATTTGTTTTTCAGGTAGGTGACTAAGGAAAATCCACCTTCACAAAAATATGTTGTAGCAAAGGGCAACAGGCTCATCATGGCTTTTGCTGTGGTTTTGTTGTGGAAAGTTTTTATCGCAAGATATCCAAAACTGGGTGAGTGGTTTAGTTTCACATAAGTTTCTGATGCTGTCAGTGGACAGTTGCATGAGCTGATCCTGATCCATGTCACGGTCAGTCCTTCGCCGTCTGCTGCATCGTCTCTGAATGGAAACTGTATTCATGTCTTGTCCCTGTGCCAGGAGTCAGCCTCAAACAATTAGTTCCTAAATTGCCCATGGAGTGCCTCCAAGTGCTCAAGAATCACATGTGTTAAAGGGGATGAGAGCTCAGAAGAATCTCCTAGCTCATCCATTGATGTAAACATGGAAAATATGCCCTCGTTCCTTCCGTTTTCTGATTTTTTTTTATTTTTTATGAATACTTTCATCCTGTCATACAGCTGAAAGGCATGTGTGCTGCAACCTTGCTTAGAACTGTTAAGTTTATTCAGCTCAGCAAAAATGTCAGCAAGATATACAGGTTTGGTCAACCAAACATTGTTAATAAAAACAATTGCTCTCCCCAAAGGGGGATGGAGGGAGGGGTGCGTAATAAATTGAGGAGAGGAAGTGGTTGGGTGAATTATTTAGGGGGGGTGGGGGAGCTCTGGTTGGGTGGCCTGTGGAAATCCTGTGGCTTTTGCTGGGGGTGATCTGGTCTGGGTGCGGGATGGAGGGCTGGGCCCGAAGCAGGAACCAGATGGGTTGGTGTAGCGGTGGCGATTTTTAGGTTCACTTATCGGGTCATCCGATAACCCCGGGACCGACTGCCGGTGCCGCGGGGTCCTTGGTCTTGGGATCGTTGGATATGAGTGTTATGTGTGAATGTGTGTCCTCGTTTTGTTGACTCATTACTGCTGCTTACAGAGTCTGTGTGGTTTGAGCGGGGGCACAAGGGTGGGATGGCGTGTTTGAGACTGGGTTTTTTTTTTTTTTTCCCAGGTTGGGGTCTGAACTGCCCCCTCTCCCAAGCACATCTCAAGTCTCCGCCAAGTGCGGAGCCCATTTCCCCCACCCTGCTCTCTCTCCGCTGGCTGGTGCCTGGGCTCGCCGGTGCACTGGTGGAGCTCAAGGTTTGGGGGTGGAGGCCTGGGCTGCTACTGGCTTATTCCTGGTGGCTTCTCAGTGGGGCTTGGCCAGCCGGAGCCCGGCTGGGGCTCCTGCCGGGGGTTGGGGCGCCCCTGGGGCCTTGGATATCTGGGGCCCATGGCCAGATTCACTTTGGGATGGCTGGCTGCCGGTGGAGCCCGCAGACTTGTTCTTGCGGCTCCTGAGGCTCCGGCGTTGCAGTGGCTGGGGGCTTCCTCGGGGCTGTCCCTCCTCCTCCCTTGGTGGGGGTCGGATTTCCTGGGTTGGCCCCTCCTTGGTGCCTTCGCTCTGGGGGTTCCCTTTGGGCATCGGGGGCTTTGGGTTCTCCCAGCGCTGGACTCACAGCCACAACCACTAATTTTCACTCTTTCTTTGGGTAAACTTTACATGCACAAGTCTCACTTTCAAAAGGCATCGTACAGGTGGCTAGGTTGAAGAATCTTAAAGTCGGAAACGCCGGTTTTTTTTTTACAGTTGGGCCCTTGATTTTACAGGTAATACAGTCAGGTTCTACTCACCCATTATGACATTAGGTGTCTTATTTGGAACCGTTTTGAAGATATTCCGCTATAGGGTTATGCATCCAAGTAAATACTTTAAAAAAATATGTAATTAAAGGGGATACACTAATTTTTTCATAATATGGGCCCTTGATGGTACGCCACCATTCATAACATGTAGGCCACTCACTGTCCCCCATGAGAACATTCGTTATATTTTTTATATTTTTTAAAAACAAAGCGGAGTGTGTATGACATCATCCGTGCGCCGGACTGGAGTTGTGACAGGCAGCGCGGGCTACAGGCGTTCTACGCTAGCTATCTATTTAGCAAGCTTGCTAATCTGAATTGTTCAATTCCATTTCGAGAGCTAGATCATCTGTAACAGTAGCAGCACTAGACATCTTCCAGGCATGTGAGTAAAACTAGCAGCAGTTCAGCCGGACAGGATGAATGAATGGTAGCCGCTGATTTCATCCAAAAATCTGTTGGGCTCATTTTGGCATCAAGACAATTATTTTATTGCCACATCGCCACACACTGTTAAAAAAAAAAAAAAAAAAAGGACAAGAAAAGTGCAGCCAGCTCTGGGCACTTTAGGAGAAGTAAGAATAATACTAATAGACTTGTGTAATTCTAACACATGTGCCAATACTGTTCCGCGTAATGCCTAACACATGTGCCAGTAGCCCAGTCCGCGTGAATGCCAGCATCTCAGTATGGTACAGTAGCCCAGTCTGCTGCCCTCTTCTTCAGCAAGTGCAGAGTCCATTGGATCAGGCAGTCCAAGATTTGAAGACGTTTCAAGCGACTCTCCTCAGGAAGCTTTCTCAAATCAAATGTCTGGCTCCAAATCCCTGACAAGTGAGTTTGAGTTCTTTATAGAGATGCAGGCCTTGTATTCAAATTTTGCATTCGGTACTTCGGCATTTTCTGCAATACAGGATAACACCATCAGTGTTTGAATGTTTGGAAGAATCTAATTTAAAATGTTTGGGGTCCCTAATTGAAAAGACTATTTTAAGTACAGATGATTTACAATAACCACCTTTGAAGTTTTTTTTAACTCTCACATCAGCAAACTATGGTTTAAATATGTTAATAATTAGTTTTTCATTCCTTCTGTTCCAGACAAAATACCACAAATGAGACGGAGGAGCAGCAAGCGACTCCTCCCTCCCAAAAGTAAGTTTAAAAACAAAACATATTGGGTTCACTCCAAGACGTATGCATGAATTATAAATGTCAGAGAGACAATAAACAAATTCATTCAAAGTTTTCAACAAATTAAATACACTTTATCTCTCTGGACACTCTTAGCTCACGTGTTCCAGGGGTCCGTTTCATGAAGCAGGTTTTCTGTAAACTCTTTAAGTTTTCTAAACCTAAAATCAGGGAAACTGTGTCTTTTCCATTTCAGATATAGAGTTTACTCAACCTCTGTTTCAGTCACCATAGTACCATTTTCCCCACAGCTAACCTGGTCGGTAGCAGGTTTTGTTAAGTAAACTCAGAGTCCTCTGTTTCCTCTCTTCTTACAGCCAATCATATTGTTGTCCTGATGTTGTCAGATTGTTGTCGTATTTTTGTGCATTAAAAAAATTCACTAGGTCGTAAGGTTTAAAAACAAATATTGCATGTTCATTTGATGAGCATCCTATCAAAGAATGATCTGCATTTTCACATATTATTTTTAGGGAGATGATTCTAAAACTCAGTTGACAGGATATGAGATTTATTTATATTTTATCTGTTTGATATGAGCAACATGCATATCCTTTTATTTTTACAGCACATGATGATTTACTAAAATTACCCTTAGATTACACTTACACAGAATAATTAATTCTGTAGGGAGAAAAGGAATTACTTTAGGGTTAGGGTTAAGATTGACTCGGTGATAACAACCTACTGAGTCTACTGGCAAAATCTGAAGCCATTCTAAGGGACTGATAACCGCTATAACATCTGAAGCGTCTGCAAATAGCCACTTACTATTTACTGTGTGATGAAAGACAGAATCAAAGTTAGAACCCATTACATGATGAACAGGTTCCATCTATTAGAACGTTTTTATTCTTCATCATCTCCTGCTGCCAGATGATTTCACCTAAATAGATACGTTGAACCACTACCATTTAAGAAATAACTCAGTAATGTTATCATGGTCACAACATGACAAGACATTTTGATATGTATTTGTTTTACTGAATATGTATTCCTGATATTTAAAAAAAAAACTTTTTATCCTTGTCAAAATAACCATTTTAAACAAAATGACAATCTTCACATCTAGTATAAACATTCTGGATGTCTAGAAATAAATTTCTGCTCCCCCTATCTGTATGGTTACTGGTCTCCATTTGTATTATTTTGATTATGGAGAAAAGTATTTTAGATATCATAGATACATATTCAGCCAAGTTGATAAATGTCAAAACAGCCACTTAAAATGTGTTAACATTCTAGTCATATAAAACTTAATTCTAACTAGTATCATTTTTTTTTTTTTTAATTTCTGAAATTCAGTTTTTGCTGCAAAAATGTAATTTAGAAAATATATTATTACAGTTCAGTCTAGGAATGTGATTTTGCTCATGAACAATCTTATTTTAGTGATCTACAGATGGGACAACAGAGAAGAGAGTGCTTTTAATAAATGTAAAAAAACGGCCATTTCATATTAACTTAATACTACTTACTGTGGCACTGTTTCTGTCTTTTACACAAATCCAGATTTCCTGATCCATCACACTTGGTCAACTGAGTTTGTTTTGATTGAGTTGATCAGTTATGGTAACTTCTCATGTGATTTCTTTTCAGTGGCAGAAGTTCGGCTTATTCTGCTGGGGGAGAGCTGGTCAACAAGGTGTGAAATCGCAAATATTATTATGGGGACAGTTGCCTTCAAAACAGAGGAAAACCCTAATTTCTCCTGTAAACACACTACAACTATCCAGAAGACAAAAGTAGTTCTGATAAACACTCCAGATCTGCTTTTTCTGAAGATGCCCGAAGAAAGACTTAAAGAACACATAGATCATTGTGTGAGGCTCTCTGATCCTGGGCCTCACTTGTTCTTACTGGTTGTTCAGATGGAAAGCTTCATGGAGGAAAAAAAGAAGAGTTTCTACAAGATTCTTGAACTCTTTAGTGATCAGTCATTCAATCATTCGTTGGTTCTAAAACTGAAATTAACACAGAGGGTACCAATTACAAATGAACCCTTAGAGGAACTGATCAGAAGATGCCAAAAGAACTCACATATTTTAGATTACAAGAACATCAATGGTTTGCTGAACACCATTGGTGACATTTTAGAGATGAACAATGAAAAGCATTTAAAAGTGAACCATCCCAGCATCAAACAGAAAGAAGATTATTCAAGTTTGGTTTCTACAACTGGTAAGTCTTGCAAAGATTCCTGTCTTGTATTACTTTATTACATTTTTTTGCTGCTTGAATCAGTCAATTTATACAAGATCAGAATATTCATTTATTTATTATTACCAGACGCAATGAAGATATCAGAGCCTGGAGTTAAATTTCTTAAGACATCTCTGCACTTCACAATGTATTCATGTATTCATATTGCAATTGTTTACTTATTCCTAAAATTTTGATTAAATGGTTTTATTAGGTACTTTGGTCTTATTTTACCAAGAACAAATACACCTAAATGTTGTTTTTTTTCTAGTTTATACTATGTTACAAAAGAAGGTCTTACTATTTCCAACTGATAGTAAATGAAGTACAGCTAGGTAAGGTAATGCAAGGAAGGGCAAGTTTATACAGCACATCTTAGTGTTAAGATAATATAATAATGAGACAAAGTGCTGTACATAAGAAAGAAAGTACACTGCAGTGGCATAGAGCCAAGATGGCAAGTTAAAAAGAATAAAAATTAAATGTTACAATAATTTATATTAACTACTAATGTTTAGATGGCAAAGTCAAAGACAACTCTTAACAAATACAGTTTTAATTTGTTTTATAGCAACCAAAGGTTACAGATTTCTGTTATTATTTGTTTATTCAAGATTAGTGAAGCATCCAAACTAAAAGTTGCCTTAACTTATTTTAGAGATATTCTGTGGCAAGCCATACAGCTTACATTTATGAAAATAATGCAGTCAAATAAGCAATGCTTAAAAAAATGTATTTATTTTGGTGTATAACCCAAATAAAAATACCAGATACTTAATTAAAAAATTAGATTAAAGCAAACAATTTCTCATGGGTATCAACACTCTCCATTATTTGCAAGAACCTTAGAGATGCTGAAAGAGTAGATCCAAGAATAAAAATGAATACAATGAATTTTGGAGCCAAACTATTCAGTGATTTATAGAATAACAGAAGTATTTTATAGAGGATAAGAGATAAGAGGAGCCAGCGGACGGACTTTAGAATGAGGCTGATGTTCTCCAAATAGTTTAAGAAAGCAACTTTGTGAGAGCAAAGCAAAGTCTAGTGTGGATAAACCTGACTGTCCTGATCTCAACCCCATAAAGCACCTGTGGGATGAATTAGAGCTGACGCTGAGAGCAGGTCCTTCTTGTCCTGTATCAGTGTGTGACCTCACAAATCTGACTCATGTAGAATGGTCATAAATTACTGTAAAATCACTCCTGAGCCTTGTGGACAGCATTTATAGAAAAGCTGATTGATTACTGAAGCTGTTCTAGCTGCAGATGGCGGACCGACTTCAAAATTATCCCCTATGGGTGAGGAATGGGAGGTCACTAAACCTCATATGTGAGTCAAGGCATGTAAGGGAATACTTTTGGCTTTAGAGGGTATCTCACATGCAGGGGCTATCTAGAAAAATGTGTACATCCCACAAAATATGATTTAAAAAAAACATTTTTTTCTAAATAATACTGAATATATGCCATTTACAACATATGTTGAACGGGGAGATTTTGTACAATTGCCTATTTTAATTCAATTGAATATTTTATATAATTATATAACTGTACATCTTTTTTACCATCTTCAAAAATATAACTTCTGAATGAACTGTTTCCACTAATTTCATTGTTGCAATGTTTGTTTTATTTTACAGGACGAGTCTCATATATCAGGATTTTGCTCTTAGGAAAGACTCAATCAATCAAGACAAGACTCTCTAGCTTCATCATTGAGAAAAAAGATGTAAAATCACCAACATTTCCTTTAGCTAGGCAAGATGATCATGGAGTTTGGAATGGAAAGTTGTTGTCTGTGGTGAAAACTCCAGAACTTAATTCTGAGAAAGTCCCAAAAGAGGAACTAGAAACTTGCATTAGTCTTTGTCCTCCTGGACCAAATGTCCTGCTGCTCTTAGTGAATCCTTCAGACTTCAAAGAGAAGGACAGCAGGTTTCTGAAGGCCACCCTGAGCTTGTTTGGGGAGAATGTCTTCAAACACTCAATGGTCATCATAACTGAGAAAGAGAATGAAACAACTTTTGCCTTAAATTCATTAATCAGAGAATGTGAAGGTAGAAAGTACAGCCTGACCGAAAATGATCACCAGAAATTAATGATGAAGATTGAAGATATTGTGAAAAAAAACAAAGGTTTTCTTACCATCACTGAGGATACAGAAATATTGAAATGGGAACAGACCCTGCCTTGTGTCAACCTGGTGCTGTGTGGGAGAAAAGGAGCAGGGAAGACATCAGCAATCAAGGGCATATTAGACCAAACAGAGCTTAGTTCAGCCTCCAAGATATCAGAGTGTGTTAGAAACCAGGGAGAGGTTCAAGGACGTTGGGTTTCTGTGGTGGAGCTGCCTGCCTTGTATGGAAAAGCTCAGCAGGAAGTGATGGAGGAATCATTCAGGTGTATCTCCCTCTGTGAACCTGAGGGTGTCCATGCTTTCATCCTGGTCGTTCCATTGGGTCCCCTCACTGATGAAGACAAGGGAGAGTTAGAGACCATCCAGGACACATTCAGCTTCAGGGTCAATAAAAACACAATGATTCTGTTCACTACAGATTTAGATCCTAAACAGCAAGAAGTGGTTACATTTGTTGAGCGAGATGAAGCGGTCCAGGAGCTCATCCAGACATGTGGAGGAAGATTTGTTGTTGTTAAAAGTCGGGACAGGAAGGAGTTCTCCGCTGTGATAGATTATGTGGAAAAAATGAGACAGGAATGCTACAAATCAAAAACCCTGGCTGAAACCTACAAGGATAAAGTCATAAAACAAGAGAAAAACATAATCGAACTTAAAGGACAGCTTTCAAACCAGACACCAACAAAGGATTTCATTGGTAGGTACTACTAAAGACTTTTAACCTACATAATGGATCAATAGTTATAAAACACAGTCTTATTTGGATTTTGGAGGCAAAAAAGGAATTGAATTGAAATATTGTTCACAAATTAATCTAAAACTGTGAGCACTTCTCCTTTGCTGAGATGATCCATCAAACCTCACCGGTGTACCATATCAAGATGCTGATTAGACACCATGATTAGTGCATAGGTGTGCCTCAAACTTTCCAAAATAAAAGTGTTTGCAGTGTTTTTTGTCATGCAGTACCTTTTTGCATTTGCTGAGGATTTAACTATTTACAGCAAGTTTTCCTCCCTGTAGGATACTGTTGGACAGAGATTTATTTATTCCATTCAAATAGCAAACTGATCTTATAATAGACATGCAAAGTAAACTTATCTGTAACCCTTTTCTATTACAGATGAGGAGGAGAAGCTAAACACGGCATGTCTCAGGATTGTTCTGATTGGAAAGACCGGCTGCGGAAAAAGCTTATCAGGAAACACAATCCTTGGAGGAGACTATTTTGAAGCCAAGCCAGCCCAACATTCAGTCACAAAGCGTTGTCAGAAAGCCCAGGGTGAAGTTGATGGCCGTCCTGTGGCTGTGGTCGACACTCCAGGCCTGTTTGACAATACTTTGTCCTACGATGAAGTTCAGGAAGAGATGTTGAAATGTATGAGTCTCCTTGCCCCAGGACCACATGTCTTTCTGCTGGTGTTACAGATTGGAAGGTTAACAGAAGAGGAGAAAAAGACATTAACACTGTTAAAGGAAGGCTTTGGGAAAAAATCTAAGGACTTTACTATCATCCTCTTTACACATGGTGATAAACTGGAACATTATCAGAAATCTATTAAAGAATACATTGAAAAGGATTGTGACGAGTCCTTCAAGAGGCTAATTGAGGACTGCGGAGGAAGATATGTCGTTTTTAATAATTACAATCAACAAAACCGTGCACAGGTCACAGAACTGATCACCAAGATTGACAACATGGTAAAGAATAATGGCGGCAGCTGCTTCACCAATGACATGCTGCAGGAGGCTGAAGCAGCGATTCGAAAAGAAATTAAGAAAATTCTGAAGGAAAAAGAAGAAGAGATGCAGAAAAAGATTGATGAACTAATAACAAGTCATCAGAAGGAAAAAGATGACATGGAAAAGCAAAAAATAAAAGCTGAAGAAGAAATGAAACAAAAAGACACAAAAATAAAGGAAATTGAGAAAACCCTCCAAAAGGCTAAAGAAGATCAGAAGAAAGAACAAGCAAGGAGACAAGAAGAAGAAAGGAGACTGAAAATTCAGAGCGAGGAATGGGAGAAAAAAATGAAAAAATCTAAATCACCCGTTGGGATGGAGAGACATAAATCTATGCGAAAGAAACACGAGGCCTGGGAGAAAGAAGTGAAAATGTTAAAGGAGAAACACAAAAAAGAAGATGAACAGAAACAAGAGCAGGAGAGAGAACTGAGAAAGAAGTATGAGGAGCTGAAACAAGATTATGATAAACAAAAACAAGAAAACGATATCAGAAAACAGATGGAGGCAAAGTACAAAGATGAACTGGAAGAGAAATATAAGAAGAAAATTGATAAACTTAGAGAAAAATACGAGGGAGAAGCCAGAAAGAAAGCTGAGGAGTTCAATGAATTCAAAGAAAAATACAGTCGAGAACTTGAAGCACAAAAACAAGGGCATGAAATACAGCTTAAAGAAAAAGATAGCCAGTATGATGTGCTAAAGGCCCTGAAAGAGCTCACCGAGAAGGAAAGCAGAGCAAAGCACCACAGGCAAATCGTTGACTTGGTGAAATGTGTCACCAGAAAGAAAGAACATCTCAGAACAATCAAGGAAATGCTGACAAGACATGAAGAGCAAATAAAAAAAGGGAAAAATACTCAGGAGACTGAAAACCTGCAGAAATTTCATGAGCGAG
Source organism: Cyprinodon brontotheroides (assembly GCA_018398635.1). NCBI lineage: Eukaryota > Metazoa > Chordata > Actinopteri > Cyprinodontiformes > Cyprinodontidae > Cyprinodon > Cyprinodon brontotheroides. The sequence continues at coordinate 1,962,777 of JAGKQL010000038.1, forward strand.
AAATAGAGGAGTTGATTCAGAAGCTTCTGGATCACGAAGATCCGAAGTCACCCTGCTCCATTTCATGAGACATATCCAAACCTTAAAACTGATTCAAGTTGCTCATTAGAGGAACAAGAAAAGAACCAGCAGGTACTGTCCGTTCCATGTTTTACCTGAGCTGTAAGTTCTGCAGAAAAACAACATGGAAAAAAAGTTACAGTGTTCAGCAGATTTCTGCCTCTTCTTCATTCCGTTGAGTCAAAATGCTCACAACTGCATCGTTGGTCTTTAGCAAGTGTTAATAAACTGTTATACGATCTAAAAATCACAAAAAGAACTTTCTCCAACAACCATGTAAATAGATTCTTCTGTTTAGATTTTTTTTTTTTAAAAGCTGTTACTTGGCATTATTTATTTTTACATGAAATCAGAATTTGTTCTCCTATCACTCAGACTAATTATCAATACATAAATAAAACTAAACTCACCTTAATGTTCTTTGGAATATTGATCTGTTTGAATACGACTTACTGACATCATTGAACTGTATTACTGAGTTTTTCTGCCTTAGTGGAGAACTTTATTTGGATTTAATTTACAGACAACACATTTGGCAGATTACATAATTACAGTTTTCATATTTTAGCTCAATTCCTGTCTGACTGTGGAGAACATAGAAGAAAGAAAAAAATCACAGAAGGTGTCTTTGTATCCAAAACTTCTAAATAGCATGATTCAGATAGACTCTTCTGTGGTGACAACTGAAAGACATAAAGCATTGTTTTAGCTCATATAAATGTCCTAAACATTTGGTATTTCCACCTGCTGACACGGCATAATCACTCTGCAGTATAAAGATCACCTCTTGTTTTTTGGTGGTTGTTCCCTATTTTATGCCTGCTGTCCAACTATTTCCATAACATATGCTCATATTAAAACTAAAAACATGAATTAAACCTGATGTCATTGATTGTTCTTTATCACTGCTAGTTCCAATTCAATTCAATTCAGTTTATTTATATAATGCCAAATTCACAACTGGTCATCTCAAGGCACTTTACAGTTCAACCAGATCATACAGTCAAATTGATACAAAGTTTTCTATTTAAGGAAACCAGTTGAATGCATCGACTCATTGACTCAAATACAATCCCCACACTAAGCATGCTTGTAGCGACAGTGGAGAGGAAAAACTCCCTATGGTCCCAAACTTTTCAGTTTTCCCTGAAAGCTCCCCACTGCATTGTCTCCAAAAAAAACCTATTACCAGCGACTGTACATGAGAATGGAGACAGGCTAAAGTTAGCAATCATCAGAACAAAAGCATGTTCCAAACACCGTTCTTTAGTACCTGCCCCTGAATTTATCATACCGTTTTGCAGTAATATATTGTTAAATAATAACCTGATGTAAACAACTGAATTAGTATGGCGTCTTGGTTTTGAGCTGAGAGAAAAACAAATCATCATTGCTGCCTGATCTGTCAGGTTGAAAATGTTACCATTTTTAATTGCTTTTAATTCCTTCAAAACAGTCACTTTCTGGTCCTGGACCCCATTTCATGGGCGTAATCCGGCAGTGCAGATTGCTCTGAAGTGCTGCGTATCAATTTGAGGTAATTTATGAGCAGAGACGTTTGAATCTTATGTGGATTTAAAAAATGTTAAAGGTGATAATGCTAGAATGATCAAACCAGACCTCCCAAGTCTCCCTGAAGTTCCTGGAGTCTCCCTGATATAGATAGTTGTTCACAGATGCCCGTGAGTCGTAAGCAGAAGTAAAGCATCAGGGAACCACCCCGATAATATATCCAGATCTCAGCATCACTTTGCAAAGAAAAGGTCAGCATTCAACGATGTTAAAGAAGCTCTTCACAAGAGAGGTGGGTCATTTGTCTTCTTTTTCCTGTCCATCTTAAAGTTACATTTAAGAGAGAAAACCACTTATTTGAAACGCTGGAGGAAGCTTGGGTGTTCTACGACCGCTGCTTTGCAAAATAAACAAGTGTTGCAAAATAAACAAACATCTGGCAGACTTTTTTATTTAATTTTTTTTTTAGGCAAGGTGGGGTGCCCAAGATACAACAGGGGTGGAGAGGATGGAATAAGATGGCAAAATAACCAGAGGAAGAGGAAAATGGTTGTGCTAACAAATTAATGATTTATGTGTTGTGCCTGCGTACTCTGCATTAAATGCCTTGATAAAACACTATTTCAGCTTTAAGTGGATGCACCTTATATATCCATATATAAAAGTGCATTCAAAAATATACACTTACTCTAAGGGTTAGAATTGAATTATTATAGGTAAAAGATTTAAGTGTCTGTTGCCTAGCTCTAATGGCCTGCTGTTGGCTTTCACAATTTAGTGAATTTTAGCCCAAAATCCACATTCATAATAGAGCTGGTTATTGTACAAATTCCCCCCGCTCATATCACCCACTGTTTATAGTTGCTGGTTCTGTCTTAATTAATTGTACAAATCGTGTAACTCCTACATTCTAAGTTTATTGGGAACCTTCCAAAGTCAGTTTGGGACTGGGTATGGCCTATTGGAAGACCAATGTGGTGTTTAAGGGACAGTGTTGGCTTCGACAAGAGAAGCAAGGATACAGTTGGGATGGGTTCTAATAAGGGATGGGTTCAGAGTTGCCTTTTTCCTTTACCCTGCTGATTTGTGTTGTTTTTCTACTTTATTATTCTCAAAAGTTTTAACAGTATTGATATGATTCCATACATCTATGGGGGAGCCGGATGGGGCTGCTAGGCTGGGACAGGTACAAAAATGGATTATTATCGCTGATGTATGTAACAGCAGTGTAAGAGGGGAGGCCTCAGCATGCTGGTGAAGATTCTTAGTCATCCAGTCATTTAAAAAAAAAGTTTAAAAGCTAAAAAAAAAAACAATCCAATGGATTTTGTGTCCAAGTTTGAAGACATTTTGCCTCCCACTCAGGAAGCTTTTTCAATTCAAAATGTCAGGATTAGCATTGAGTTTGAGGCTTTATTAAGTGGACCAAAACAAATCCTTGTTTTGGCTTAGAAAAAAATGCAAATGCACAACCAATGGGTCCTCCCCTTCGGAATGGGGAGTTGTTGGGTTCTTTGTTAGTATTTCTGATGATTGTTTGCCTGAAATAACCGATACTTGCTTATGCCTTTAAAAGGGAGTTTTTAGGGTCATTGTTGGCCTGGCTGACAAGGTGAAATGTTTTGGTCCCCTGCATAGTGATGGGGTTTGAGATGATAGAGGGGAGGAGTCAGCTCTATTGCTGCGTTGTTGGTTTCTTGCTATGAGACTGGATGTAGCCATGGCAGACATAATCTCTCCTCAGATCAAACTGGGTTTATGAGGGGTTGTTACTTTTTCTCTAATATAGACAGGCTTATCTGGGTTTTTAATTCTCCTGCATCGGTGGAGTCCCTGGGGTTGTGGTCTCCCTCGATGTGGAGAAGGTATTCGAGTGGCGCAACCTATTTGGTTGGCTAGCTTTGGGCCCAAACTCACATAATGGGTACATCTGTTGTATACATCACCCAAAGCAAGTATAATCACTACCAGAACAAGGTCTAGGCTGTTTTATTTATCCAGGGGTACCCGGCAGGGTTGTCCTCTCAGGCTGCTCCTCTTCCATTTAGCTATTGAGCCACTATCAATTATGCTTAAGTCCTCAAAGAGCTTTAAGGAAATTTATAGAAAACAGAGGGAACCTTGGCTTACCTTATACATGGATGACTTAATACTCTACATCTCGGACCCAGTATCATCCATCTCCAACATTATGAGATTGCTGAACGGTTTTGGTACATTCTCAGGATACAAGTTGAACTTCCTAAAGGGGGCTTTTAGATTTTTGCCCCTGAAACTGTCTCCTCTCTGCTGAATTTGTGTCCTCGAAAACCTCCATTTAACCTTGACACCATGTTTTTGAGTTCCATCTGGGCCTCCTGGATTTTCATGCTTGTGATTTTTATCTGCTGTATAATAAAAAAAAAATGAATAAGATACAATTATAATATAAGGCTTGTGACTAGTCGTCACGATAAATTAAATTTCCGGTTCTTGCAGCCCTCTTGTACTACTGGCTGGGCGAAGTAAAAATAAACAACAATGGACTGTGAGAAGAGCAAGTCCCGGATTTCTTGTTACAAGTTCAAAAGCATGGTGAAACAAAGGAAAATATTATAAATTGACTGACTCCATCGCTGTGAACACAGAGAGTTGACCACAGGCCTGAATGGTTATCTGGAGGTAACGGTATCACTGACTGTATGCAGGGCCCAAAACATACTGAACTCAAGAGTCAGCACTTGTAGGCGTGTTTCGTGGATGCTCCCCAGAGATGTTTTTAATGTTTTAAATCTGGCCACTTTCAAGGTTTAAGGAGCAAAAACATATTTTTGACTTCGGAGAAAACGCTCAGCTGTGAATTTCTCCACTCATGTCTCTCCTGCCAGACATTTCAGAAATCTCACTTGGTGAGTTAAGAGGTTGTTTTTTTCTTTTAACTGTATTTATTTCTACCTATTTTTATTTAATACAAGTAAAACATCTTCAGTATAAATGAAATGAGTGGCTCCCATTTATTTTAGTATTTAAAATAGACATACAGATCCTATTACACTATTGAGTTGATGATGGTACTTAATATAACATATTTCCATTATAATCTTACAAAATACTTCAATTATGATGCAGTACACATACAACATTTAAAACAGTTCTGTATCAAGGTAGAAGAGTCTCAATATTCAATATGATCCACATAAGCACAGGATAAGATCCAGACATGCAAATAATGATTCAAACAAATACAAATTGAAATTTGTATTTTATAGCTTGATTTATAAAAAAAATCCACACAAAAATGCAATTTCCCCAAAGACCTCTGGTAACATAGTTAATAAGAGAAATATTGGTGTATGCACCACAAATACTTTTGAAAATCTTGTGAATATGTATACATTTAGTTATTCGCATCCTTCCTTTATATATATATGGTGGTATATATATATATATATGCTTAGGGATGCACGACATATGAGCAAGATTTTGGCCGACAATCCGCTACTGGCCAAATATGTTTGGACAAAAATGTAAGTAGTCATTGAAAATAGCAGTTTTGTTATCCATTTCTGACACTTTGAAAAATAATATAGTCAAATATATTTTCATATGTTGATATCAAATTGATTTTGGGGCCAACGCTGCGGTCATCGATCTATTTTACTTTCAAAATCTCGTGAAATTTCATCGCTCTGTTACAAACTCGTGATATTTTGGAAATTCTTATGAGATTTTCTTTAGTAAAAATAGGATCGATAATCCATGTCAATATATAAAATATGGCAAAATACTTGCATGAATTTCGGGGATTTCCAGAGTATAACGATGAGATATATAAGTGCAGTACTATTTCATTGGTAAAAGAGATTGATTTGGTGTTTTTAAATAGCAATATATCAGCATATGAAGATATTGGGAGGGCTGTTCTGTAATAGTTGTATTGTAAGAGGCATGAGTTGTAGCCTCAGGAATAGCAGCTGGTATTTCTAATAAACCCTGTTGGCGGTACTACCTCGGCGTTGCTGCCGTAATTACAATATAGTATAAATAAAATTAAGAAAATAAAGTTTTTCAGCTGTACCATATAAAGAATAATTGCTGTTTTAAGTCCTGGGGAAAAACACCCTACTATAGGGATGTGTTTATGATTCGAATCAAATAAGACTCTTAAAAAGTGAACTCCTTCTTAATTGAACCTGTGGATAAAAGTTCAAGACAGCAGAAAGAGAGGCTTATTCCTCTGTAATGTTGTTATGATTAGCATTTTCTCTCTATGTCCTTCTTTTGCTCCAATCATATTTATATCTCTTTTCACCTTAGCCAGAGCCACCATGGCAGCAAGTTCATTCAATCTTCCCACACCCACTCTATATAGGCCTGTCATTCCTTTCCACCAGCTATGTGTGTTTTCTGTTTCTCTTTATTTTTCACTCGACTATCCTGTTTCAGATATACCTTATGCTCATACTGTATCACTCCCTGCTTTTTCCATAACACCAGTATTTCTTCTTTATTGAAACTTCTTAATTAACGATGCACGTTTGGTCTGAATTTGGGTCCTAATCAAATAACCAAAATGTAAAAATGCTCTCTATAGTTTACTTTTTGAACTACTTTGTGTATCTATGCAGACTCTTCAGTTGCTTATATAGTAAAGTGCTTGATTTTTTGTGACGTTATGTTGTTTAAACAATGACTAATCTTTCTGTGCTTTTGGTTTTTCTTTTGTTTCATAAATTTTTCCATTTGTAAAACCATGGCCACCTCTTTTTTGCTGACAACAGAATGCAATGAGAAATACAACTTTTATTTTCTTCTATCATTAACTCAGCTCATCTTCCCACCCAGTAAGCTCAGTGGAGGTGGTGTAACAGATGGAGATGGGCAGTGCTGTTATTCCAGTGTGGACACATTCGTTTAGGAATTTCAGGAAGAGATGATGCAGCAGCGGTCTGACATTTCAGGTTGGTAGAACTAAATATTATCTTTGTGAAATAAGCCAAAATAGGTGATTTCTTATTTATTTTTTTAAACCTTGTGTTTAATGTTCGGCATCTGGAGAACCACCATCACCTCTTGCTTTACTTGATGATACTTTACTGTGGTCATGAATTATTAAGAATTCATCAAATAAATTCAGATCAAGAGATAAACAGGAAATCTAAGAAAAACTGCTTAAACTGTACTACTATGAATTTTACAAGTTCTTTTTTTAAGCTATCCTCTCTAAACTTGACATTAACTTAATAAGTTAGAGTTTAGCATCTAAGGTCCAAAGCTCAGAGAGATGGCAATAGACTCTCTTTATTGCAGAGAGAGAGAGATGAAAAGGGTGCTAAAATACTTACAAAATGAACTTAAACAACTACAGTACTTGTGCATTCACGTCCGTGGATATCTTTATTGGAACACTTGTAAAAAGTGCAAAGTCTAGATGTTTTATCTTACTGTAAAAATAGTACAAATTTAACTCTGTACTTGATCTGGTAGCAGTTATTTACCTTGGACTAAAGCAAAATAAAGTACCCTACACAAAAATGTGGATTACTTCAGACATGGAAATGGAAACAATGGAAAAAACCTGACTATTGTTCATAATAAAGGATGAAAGATAAACTGCTAGGATCTCTTAGTTGCTAGTCTAATCTTTACCGAAACTATTAAAAAAGAAGCTCCTTCCTAAGACTGCTTCTTTTTGTTAATTTTTTACAGATCAGGTTGCAATAAAAAATGTGTTCTCTGCCATGTTTTATAATGAAATTGAATTAAGAAAAAAAAAAAGATTATTTTTCAGGAGAGGCTTTGTCCTTTAACTCTTCTAAACAAAAAAACATGTTTATTTGTCATGTCTTTTTATTAAGCTTCTAATCTGCTAAGTTAAACATTTTTGTAATGGCACTCCTGGGTTTACCTTTCTTCCATCTTAGTGTTTTGTTGATGCAAAGAATTATTCTCAAGAAAATCACACAGAGAAAATTGTTATGGGGAGTATTTAGGAATATGGTATTTATATGGTTAGAGTCAAATAAAAGAAAAAAAAAAAACAGAAGAAATAGTATGAAATATTTTTTCTTTATGATATCATTTAGTGTAGAACCAAATGTATAAAAGTCTTACTTTTTTCCCGTATTTTTTTTATGCTTATAGTGTCTCTTTTGTTAGAACAGGTTTTTTTTTTATAATTTCCTTTAACAATTTGTATTTCAGATTGAGTCTATCGGTAACTACTGATCTGAAAACATGGCAACAGGAGATCATGGTGAGTAAACTGTAGTGTAACAGATATAATCAATCAATTAATCAATCAGTCAATCAAACTGAATTTCTATTGAACCTTTCATACAACTTTGTTCAAAAATACAACCAGAAAAAACATCATGTCAAATAACAACTTTGTTCCAATGATCACTTTATGATGTTAGTACAAATATTGATTTGGAAATAAAAGGTTTTAATTTTAAGATCTGATTTAAACTTGATCCTTTATGCCAACCTGTCAGACCCATAAAAACACAAAAAGTCATCAGAATGATTTAAACTTCTTTAAGGTTGGAAAGACTTTTGACATATTATAATACATGCAAACCATTTTGAGATGGGACCCTTTGTGTGAATAGTCTTACTTTATTCATGAACCAATATTTGACATCCTTCTCATTTTCCATAAGTGATCTGAAACAATTATGCTTCTGAAGGAAACTGCCCTTCATTGCATATGAAAATAAATAAAAAATAAATGAAAAATAAAATGGAATAGAGAAGATAACTATCTGCTCCCTAAATACTATACTAAAACAGAGAAAAGACTATTTTACCAGTGTTTAAATGCATGTATTCATTGCAAAAGCAAAAAACAGGGATATGCACATTAAATAGCTTCATGCACATTTTTTCTGCTTTCTATCAGTGTAAACAATTTTGAGGGAAACAGAAAGAGGAGTGCACCAAAGCCCCACCCTTCACATTTGGTAGAATTAACAGGCTATACATATGTATTGTAGATAGTAGATGGATTATTCTTTAGTTATATGTAAGAGATATTCTGGTTTACAAATGTCCTCCACCATGGACAAATTTAATAAAGTGACAGTCAGGTGGTTCCTGATTCTGGAATTCAGCACAAATAATAAAGCTGATACAGTTTACTGACTACTCTGTTTTTAGCTTGCTAGTCATTCTTTAAATCTCACACCAAAAAGCCTAATATTAATAAAGTTTTCTCCGTTAGCTAAAAAAAAGAAATGTCAACAGCCAATCAGGTCAGTGACATATTCTTTTTGCATAGAATCTTAGTTTAAGCTATTAAATTGGGAACATTTGATTAAATAAAACTGTGAAATGGAAAATAAGTTAAAGGCAATAGATAGCTTGTTCACTACCAATTATATATTTAACTACTTACTGTCACGATTCAGAACACGGGACCCAATATTCAAGCTAGGCAGACAGTGGAATTATTCAAAAAGCGTTTATTAAACTAAACAGATCCTGAGAGGACAAGAAAAATCTAGCACTGATGAGTGGATAGAAGTAGCTTAAATAGAGAAAGTAGCAAGTGCATTGGGTGATCAGTGATGAGAAACCAGGCTGAGTTAGACAGGTGAATAAAATAAATAATAAAGCCAGTCATTAGAGCCAAGATCATGAAAGAACCCCTAAGGGTGGAATCCTGACGCCCTCCTGGGCTCTAAAGTCCTTAAAATAAACCAAAACAAAATAATCCAAACAGGGTGGCTGTGGTGAGGTGGTGAGAAGAAACAGACACAGATCAGAATAACCATAATGATTATTCAGGGAGAGACAGACGCAGCTTCTGACAGCCACATGCCCGACTTTAGCAGAGAACAACATTGTCAACCTCAGAACACCATTGTCAGTCTGCCAGTGGGTCCATTTTTGGCCATATTATTCTGTAACAACTCAGAACAGAGGGCCCAGTATTCAGGAAAGACTGACAGTGGGATTACACAAAAAGAATTTATTAAAATAAACAGGTCTGTGAGAAAAGCTGCTAGGGTGTCTGATTATGAATGTGAGTCACTAAGCTGGTGTAGAAGTTCAGGCCATGCCCAGAGAATGAGGCAGGGTTCAGCCGGTCAGCTGTCAAGAAGATGCGGCGGGAGCCGCCCCCAGTGTCCCAGATGCTGCAGCCCTAGAGAACGGACAACAAGCAAGAGTCCAAAGCCAGGTCAGGCAAATACAGATAAGAAAAGGAAAAGGCAGGCCCAGAGGTCCAGAAATCAGAAGTGAGGACAGACAAACAGAATGTAGACAGGATCAGGTGTATCAGATGAGCAGTGATGATAAACCAGGCCGAGCTAGACAGGTGACTGAAATGAATAATTATGTAAGCCAGTTATTAGTAGCAAGATCATGACAGAACCCCTCCCCTAATGGCAGATTCCAGAAACCCTCCTGGGCTCTAAAGGCCTTAAAATAAAACAAAACAAAATGATACAAACAAGGGCGAGTGAGGTTGTGGGGGCTCAGAAAAAACAGACACAGATCAGAATAACCCTAAAGAAAATTCAGGTAGAGACAGGCGCAGCTTCTGACAGCAGTTGATGTAGACGCGGAAGCAGCCTAATCACTCAAGCAATCCAGACAAGATATTCTCATTATCAGTTCGTATGAAATCGTACGAAAAGTTTTGCACAGTATTTCGTGGGTTTTTGACGTTTTTCCTCGAAAACACATATCAGTGCGCATGCGCAGCCAGCCACACGAAAAAAAGCAGATCAGCGGACGGACGAGCATTTGACAGTGCAATCATTACTTCATGATGTCTCTCACAAGATTGCTTGCTGTTTTGTATGTTAGGGTTAGGGTTAGGCTTAATTGTATGTTATTGAATGGTGCGTAAGATGCGCACGCGCACTGATATCTTGTCTTGAGGCAAGACGTAAAAATACGACGAAAAAAACGTCAAAAACCTACGAAATGTGCATAACTTTTCGTACGATTTCATACAAACTGATAATGAGAATACACTGATCCAGAATCTTCCACATGCCCGCCTTGAAGTTGAAGTTGTTGTTCAGTTATTATTTATGATTATTTGTTATGTGAGTCTTTGCAGGTTGTAATGTCCTAGTCCTAGCCGTCTTGATCCCTGTCTTTTTTATTCTTTTTGTGTCTCTTTCTATCTAAATGTCACTGATGCAGTTAAAAGAACCCTTATCTGTTCTAGAAAGAGAGCAAGTAGGTTAAAATGTATATGTGCGAGACCTTTTACAGATATCAGAATTATGAGGTGCTTCACAATTATTAAAACATTACATTATACCACACTTACATGTGAAGTCTAGTTAAAAGCCTGTTCAGATAGAAATGTCTAATAATTTCTTTTTTTTTTTTTTTTTTTTGGGTGGGTGCAGTTAACACAGGTTTCAGATCACTTCCTTGACTGCCTCTCCCTTAGTTTTCAACTGTGCCTGTCATACTAAGAGCACCCTCTGGTCAGCTGATCCAACAGTTTAAGGGGAGATTTATGGCAGTATGCTATTGCAAAGCTTAGCCATGCAATCCCTATAAATTTAGGATTAAAATCTCAAAAAATATGTTCTATATTTAAAGTGCAGGTAGGCCAAAATAGAAATAAATAGCTCTCTTCTATAATTCATGCTCTCAAAATCTTCTGAGCCATCCAAATAAAAGATGGTGGTGGTTGTTTGAATATGAGCCTGGATGAATCTCAAAGTATCCAAGAGGATCATAACTTGCACCAAACGGTTGTTTCTAAAAACTGTGGATGTGTGTCCTGTTATTATCAATTATACTTTTGGGTCTGCATCTAAGATTGCACAAGCAAACTTTGTACCTTTTTTTGTGTTTGTTTTTTTGTTTTCCAGTGTCTGAAGTGGGGCTTATTCTCCTGGGAGACAGTTGGTCAGAAAAGAGTTCAGTTGGAAACCTAATCCTGGAAAACACGGAATTTAATCCAAGGGAAGAGCCAAAATCTTCAACAATAGTCCAACAAGAAATTCAGGAAAAGGAGCTGATTATTATCAACACACCAGATCTGCTTCAGTCTGAGATGACAGAAGAAGTGCTAAAAGCTGAAATAGACTCTTATTTGAGACTTTGTGCTTCTATTCCTCATCTGTTTCTGATTGTTGTTCAGCCAGAAACCTTCACAGAGGAAAAAAAAAAAAGTTTTACAAACTTTATGAACTTTTTGGTGATAGGTTATTTGTCAGTACACTGGTTCTGATATCGACATCTATGCAGAAGAATCCAAGTTTAAATCAAAACCTAAAGGATATGATTAAAAGATGTGGAAACAATTCATTCATCCTGAAAGACGATTATCGCAAAGAGTTGCTGAAGAAAATTGACAAAATTCTAAAGAAAATTAAAGAAGAACAACAAAGCTTTAAATATTCAGAAATATGTCAACAGAGGGAGGTTTCTTCAGCTGGTGGTGCTTCCTCGCTTGGTGGTAGGTAAAAATGCAAATGGTTACATGTCTTAGTTTTTTCTATACTTGAGAATATTAGTATTAGGATCTTTATTTTAATATGCGCAGAAACTTCTGTAAAAATATTGTACTAATTTAGCCGTTAGAGGTTGTTTAATTGGTTTACCATTTGTCAATTATTTTTTATTTGATTAATTACTGTTTTAAGTAAGCTTAATCTACCCATTTATTTGGATTGCTGGATTGTTTCCCATAGTTTATTCCACACAGTATTTACCAAATATTGATCACTTCTCCCTCGGAATCAAGTTTTCATCTAGAACGTCAGGAAATTAGTTCATTTTCAGAACTTCCTCCACGTTTTTCAATTCAATTCATTTTATTTATATAGCGCCAAAACACATGTCATCTCAAGGCAATTTACAGTTTACCAGATCATCCTATAATTGATTAAATTTTTCTACCTAATGAAAACCAGTTGGTTAGTTGCAGCAACTCATTATCACAGGTCCTGATAAAAAAATTACACCAAGATTTTTTACTTTATTATATGAAATCTGTTTAATCCCATCCAACTGAAGTGATTGACTAATCAGCTTTATATTCAAAGACTCTGGTCCAAAGACTGTATCGTCTGTTTTGTCTGCATTCAGAAGCAGAAAAATATTAGTCATCCAGGTTTTTATGTCTTCAAGACATGTCTGTAATCTATGTAATGGGTTAGCTTCATCTGGATTTATAGACAGATATAGCTGGGTATCATCAGCATAAGAGTGAAAATTAATCCCATGCTGTCTAATAATTCTACCGATTGGGAGCATGTATTAAGTAAAGAGAATTGGTCCTAGCACTGATCCCTGTGGTACTCCACAGGTTACTTTTGAGCATGAGGAAGTTTTAAAAACTGAAAACTGAAATCGATCAGATAGATAAGATTTAAACCAGTCTAGAGCTGTTCCTTTAAATTCAAACAAAATATTTAAGTCTTTCTAAAATAATATCATGATCAACTGTGCCAAATGAGATCTAACAGGACAAGTGCAAATACAAGTCCATTATCTGAGGCCATGAAAATATCATAAGCTCTAAAGCCAGACTGAAACTCTTCAAAAAGTTCATTATGGTGTAAGTGGTAAACCAATCACAGTTAGAGGAGTGCTAATGATTTTTGATAAAATCAATCTTTATTTAAACACTTGTTCGAACATTTACACCCGTTTTTTCCACCACTAAAGGTTTCAGTCATTTTGCCTGTATTCATTCATCAAGTCTCCCCTGTAATAGTTGAAACTCACTATTCTGATCTCTTGTCTCACTCTAGCCTAAAACATCCCTGATCAGGACAGCTGCCAGATCTGCGTGGGCCTGAGACAAAATATTAGGATACACATATACACAACCACAAACACATTAACAAACCTTCTGGCATTGTAGTGAGCACCATGTGTTGACTCCCATTGAATTCTATTGACTTTAAGTTATTTTCAACCCTTTCTAGGCCATAACCCTAAAACGAACTCTAAACCTAACCACTACCAATGCATACCTCACCTTAACCCTAACCCAATTGACACCTTAGCCTTGAACATAACCATTAGCAAAACAGCATGTGCATTTCAAATGTCCTCACTTTGCATATATATATATATATATATATATATATATATATATATATATATATATATATGGAACTCTTCCTCACCCATCGCTGGTGGTCTTTCCCCGTTTTTCTGTACATTATTCGAGCCACTTGGTTATAGCGCTCCCTGTAAGCTTTCCCTGCCAGAATCTTACACCTTGCAGTTATGTGCGAGATTGTCTCAGCTGCCTCTTTGCACAGTCTACACCTGGGGTCTTGTCTGATGTGGTAGATCTGGGCCTCTATTTCTCTGGTGCTTAGGGCCTGCTCCTGTGCAGCCATGATGAGTGTCTCTCTGCTCTCCTTCAGTCCGGCTTTGTCTAGCCGTTGGTAGGATTTCCTGATATCTGCCTCTTCGATTATGTTCCATTGTTTGTATTGTCTGAGACATTCAGTGCGGATGTCATCTGTTGGAGCCTTGTTGTACATATGAATCTTGGATGTTTCATCCTGGATAGTGGCCCTTAGGCTCATTAGTCCTCGGCCTCCTTCCCTATGGCTGGCGTACATTCTCAGGGTACTGGATTTGCATTGTTAGGAGCTTTCGTTTCTTAACAACTGTGGCCTCCTTCTTTTGCCAGCTTATTATTCCTGCAGGGTATCTGATTACTGGAAGAGCACACATATATATATATATATATATATATATATATATATATATATATATATATATATATATATATACAATGCAGGCATAAAGGCATAGATATTACCAGCGGCAAGACTCAGGTAGGCTGTGGCATTCACACCATGCTCTGTAGGTAGTAAGACAGGAAACGCCACAAGCCTCACTGTTGATACAAGGAAAGATGGATTCAGACTTCTAAATTAATGCAAGATTCTGACCCTACTGTCTGAACGTGTTACAGTACTGAACAGTGTTACCAGTAAGAGTTTTACATTTGCTGCAAACAGGAGATAAACAATTTGTGCAAAAAGGCCGGTCTTCAATTGACAGGTTGGTGTGGTTCATGTACATACAGTAAACAAGTCGTGAGCTCACAGATGGAGCCGATTGAGCAGGGATCTAGCTGAGGTGTGCAGAGATGAAATCAAGAAAGTGTTTTGAGCGAGGGAGTGTGAATTGAAATGCTGCAGATCAAGGTATGGTTTTAAAGAAACCAGAATGTGCAAGGGATTGTGCTTGCCAGTTTAGTTTGTATATCAGAAAATGCAATTAAGTTTTTAACATGTTAAAATGTTTTGAAACAATTAAATGAAATTAAGTCGCTAAAGTCCCGGCCATAATACTAACACACCATAATACTGGCACAGCACAGCACTCCTCTTGACCCCATCTTGGCACCTCTAAACACATCTCCATCCAGCTGGTGCCAGCATATCCACCGTGGATTAGATGGATTAGACTAACAAAGAAACATAGGGATTTAGCCGCTGTGACTTGCAGGTAGTATTTCATGCGGAAGATGGTGGGGGGAGAAGCTTTGGGGAGATGTTCATGTTGCTGCAGTCTGATTTTGTTTGTTTGTTTTATATTGTGGGGCCTGAGTCCAGATTTTGTACCACAAATATGTAATTCCAAAAAAAGTTAAAAACAAACATGTAAATGTAAGCTGGCCTCATATATAAAAAAAAAAACCCACAAAACCCTTGAGTTCTTAAATCCTGGAGCAGTATGGTATCAAAAAGCTATTGCTATATTCCAATGCCTGGAATGTCAGGATCAAATACTCCTTTTTTTACTCTTTTTATATTTTTACTTATCTCATCATCATCAAGGAATCAGCCGTATTAGTTATCAACCTTGTGCTGCATACAACTCATTAGAAATATATAAATGAAAGGTTGGCTTGTTTCTTTTTCTTTAATTGAGTAAGTAAAATATTCAAGGAATCAAAAGATCCAAACCAAATACTCCCCACTCTGTTTTTACTTTATCTTCTGCATAGTAAGGAGCATTTCCTATATCCAAACTGGTATGCATTCTATAAAAAAGTTGTATGGGAGAATATTTTAAATTAAAATATTGATAAAAACAAAGTTCTTTTTTTTTCTCACAGGCCTGCTAACACGGAGAGAAAGCAATCAGTTTCTGCCACCTCATAGTGAGTTTTAGTAAATGGCTTTTAACTTTTAATTTTTTCAAGAAGAAAGAAATGTACATCATTTTGTCATTTACAGGACTCTCTTTATCTTATCCAGGACTTTTAAGTTTAAATAAATATAGAATTTTCTAGGGGTCATATGAAAATGCTACATCTGAATATTTTTAATTTTTTAAAAGTAGAACACATGCAAGTTTACTATGGATGAATTTAAATTAGTTGAGGATTATATTAAAGTCCAAATGTATTCATTTACACAGACAGTGTTGACTTTTTTGATTATATTTACCAGATTTTTACCTGAGCCATCTATTGAATAATGAATGCATGATGTTGGTGACTTTATAAACCTGTGCCAGTATTTCTTATTGTAACGCTTTATCTCGACAAATTCCGAAAATTAAAATTTTTTCTAAGACTTCTATTTCATCCTATAATTATTAACTAGAAAATGCTTTATCTAAGATGTCTCAATCTCCACAACCAATCGTACCTTTATTTGTTTCAGTGTCTGAAGCCTGGCTTATTCTCCTGGGAGACAGCTGGTCAGAAAACAGCTTGGTTGGAAATATAATCCTGGGAAAGACTGTATTCAAATCAATGGAAAACCCAAACTCATCCATAAGAGTAAAAAGAAAAATTCAGAACACCAACCTGGTTGTCATTAACACACCAGAATCACAAGCTTCTAAATCCCGCAGACGCCAGAAGAAAAACTAAAATGTAGAAGTAGACTCTTATTTAGAAGACTTTCTGTGCTTCTATTCCTCACTCCTTGCTTCTGTTGATTCTGTTCCAGCCTAAAAACTTCACAGAGGAACAAAAAGAGAGGTTTTACAGGAATGTCTCTAAACTTTTCGGCCATCAGTCATTTGACCAGAACACTAGTTCACGATATCAACATCTACACAGAAGATTCTAAGTGCAAATGAAGACTTAAACGACGTGGTCAAAAGATCGCAGGAGATTTCAATCGCACTCCATCCTGGAGGAAAATGGGTGTCATGACACGTTGGCTGACGAGAAAATCGGCAACAGTTTAGAAAAGAGAAAGGACACAAGCATGCCAGACTTTCAATATCCTGGAATAAACTTCGCTTTCAAAGAGGAGTTTTTTCAAGCTTCTGGTGCAATTTTGCCTGTGGTGCTGGTAGGTGTTGATGCATATTTTCACACATCTTGGATTTGTCTACCAAACATAAATTTTAAGAACTTTATTGTCATGTTGAAAGAAATTTTAATACGTTTCTTCCCCACAAGCTCCATACAACATCAACAAAAAGAAAGCTGTGAAAGTAAATCAAAAATAAGCACAGACCATAAAAAAGAAACATCACAAACTATTATAGAGCTAAAATTCTATAGAATCTTAAAATTCTGAATACGAAGGGACTTTTAATTTAAAAGCCTGATAGCCAAGGAAATTTCATTTTAAATCCTGATAGCATGTAGCTTCGTGAGACCATCCTGATCTACGCGAGCTTTCCAGGTTTCACTTTCGCAGATCCAGTCTGGAGACTCTCTATTAAAGAAACCAACGTCCAATCACCGTTGGCTTTAAAGCGTGTGGGTTGAGGTGTGACGCAACAGAGTTCTGGTGCTACTGAAGAACATGGCGGCTTCGGCCGATGAAACTAAGCGTTAGTGTGTGGCTATCAAGCAAGTTTTATGGGGGGAATTACAGAGTATTTCTTCACTGAAAGAAGAGCAAAAACTGACCGCTCTGGAGGCTTTTCTCAGAGGTAAAAGATGTTTTTGCTCTTCTCCCGACTGGTCTTCGGCGATCCGTTCATCCTATCAATTGCACCTTCTTCGAGCCGTCGCTCTGTTAGTACGTCATATGCTTCCTTGATCCTGATTGGTTTTATTTGGCCCGTCTATCACCAACATAGGCCAATCAGCTAATAGTATTTTCGCCCCTTCCCAAAATTACTTTAACGGAAGGTTTCCAGATGGATATGCGGAGCAAAGCATAGGAACTTTTGAATTTAAAGTCTGAGCGTAAAATTACAGAGCGGAAGTGAGCAAATTCATTAAACAACTTTAGTTATTAAAAGTAAAGCCTTCCAAAGTGTTAAAAACCTCATATATATTAATTGTCATTATATTTTATAATTGTCATTATATTGTTGTTTTACAAGTCAAGGTCTCAGGATTATTCTCTTTGAAACAACTCTGTCAAGAAAGACACAGCTCTGTAACTTTATCTTAGAGAAAACAAGTTCAAACATTTCTTCCACATCTCATCAAGCCAAACAGGTTGAGCAGGGGTCATGGAAAGGGGTCATGCAGGGGTCATGCTCTTGAATAGAACGCATGTCTTACTGTTAGAAGAGTTTCAAGCAGTAAAATATTACCTAACCTCCTTTCTGAGTGTTGTATGCATTTTCTGTTCCAGGTGTTATTTCAATAGTAGCTTGATCTTACATAGAGCACACTATCTGCAAATCCTTTTGATTAAATCCCCCAAAATTTAACCAGTGTCTCCTGGATAGTGAGAAGCCACTTGCAAATGTAGCAAATCCTACTTCTGTCATTAGTGGAAAAAAAAATATAACTTGATATTGCAAAGTTGTACAATATATAAGGATGTAGTCTAATAAAGTAGAAAAAAATAACATGTGGTCATTTAGTGAAAAAATAGGTTTAGATAATAGCTGATTGATTGTGTTAGTACATACTTCCAATATTTTGCAAATACTTGAACAATGAATTAGACTGAAGATCCTTGACCAAAATGGAAAAGAAGTTTAGCTGTCGGTGAAGAGAAGACACATTATTTTAAGCTTTTACCTCAGCCAAGTTTTGTTCAAACTTTCACATATCTGATCATCTTCTACTCAGCTTGAATCTTTTAAGGTTCTTTATCAGAGCAAGTAGACCAAATAATATTTTTTATGGTATTTGATCAAAATCTTTGACCAAGCTCATGCACCGAGAGTTTGTCTCTGGTTTGTGAGTTCTCCCCTTAAAAATTAGCAAAATATGATAGCAAAAAATAATAATTTTGTGTAATCATTATATGGACATGTAGGGATGCTGATTGACCCTAACTCAGCCTGGATGAGCCTTATTAAAAAGATGCAAATAATGACAGAGTGAAAGTGAGCAAATTAATTAACAACTTTAGGTATTAAAGGTATAGCCTTCCAAGAAACCTCATATGTGTTAATTTTCATTACATTTTAATATTTGTTGTTTCACAGGTCAAGGTCTCAGGATTATGCTCTTTGGAGCAACTCTGTCAACCAAGAAACATCTTTGTAACTTTATCTTGAAGAAAACAAGTTCAGACATTTCCCCCATGTCTCATCAAACCAATCTAGTGGAGCAGGGATTATGTAAAGGAAAGTTCTTAACTATTTGGACACCTCCAGAAAGTCAGACGGGAAAAGTCCTAAAAGAGGACATTAGAAGCTGTGTCAATCTTTGTCCTCCTGGACCAAATGTTCTGCTGCTCTTAGTGAATCCTTCAGACTTCACAGAGAAGGACAGACAGACACTGAAAGCCACCCTGAATTTGTTTGGTATTGATGCTTTTAAACACTCAATGGTCATCATGACTGAAGAAGGGAATGAAACAAGTTTTGCCTTTAATTCACTAATCAAAGAATGTGAGGGTAGACAGTACAACCTGACTGAAAATAATCACCAGAAATTAATGGAGAAAATTGAAGATATTGTGAAAAGAAACAGCAGTGCTTTCCTTAGCATTAAAGATGATGAAGCATCAAAATGTGACCAGTCTCTAACATCCTTAAATCTGGTTCTTTGTGGGAGACGAGGAGGAGGGAAAACCTCAGCAGCCAAGGCCATTCTAGGTCAGACAGATCTTCCTTCAGCCTCCAGCTCATCGGAGTGTGTTAGAAACCAGGGAGAAGTGTGTGGACGTTGGGTTTCTCTGGTGGATATGCCTGCATTGTATGGAAAACCTCAGCAGGAAAAGATGAATGAATCATTCAGGTGTATCACTCTCTGCAACCCTGAGGGTGTCCACGCCTTCATCCTGGTCCTACCTGTGGGTCCCCTCACTGATGAAGACAGGGGAGAGTTACAGACCATCCAGGACACATTCAGCTCTAGAGTCAACAACAACACAATGATTCTGTTCACTACAGATTTAGATCCTGAACATCCAGATGTGGTTAAGTGTCTTAAAAAAGATAAGAACATCAAGGAGCTTATTAAGAAATGTGGAAAAAGATACGTTGTTGTCAAGAACAGTGACAAGAAGCAGTTCTCTAAAGTTATAGATTTTGTAGGGAAAATGGAACAAAGCTGCTACACAATAGAAACCCTCTGTGAAGCTTACTTGGATAAAATATTAAAACAAGAGGAAAACTTCTCCGGACTACAGACAAAATCTTCCATGCTTCCATCACAGAGTGGGTCCAGCGGTACGTATTCTAAACCAGATTATTCAAAAAAGAAAGAATTTGTCTTTGTTTCCAGGTAATTTTGTTTTTCTCATCCTCAGTGAGCAAAATAAGATCTTAAACACTGGAAGCATTTGCAATATAAGTAAATAAGCTTTGGTGAAAAATTTAGATTTTTGTAAGATTCTTCAGACTTCTTCCAACACTCAATGGGGCTTTATCAGCTTTTACAATATTTTTCCCCCAACATTTAGATATAATAGGCAACTTGAGTAATAATAGAAAAAAAATAGTATCGTACTTTCTATGCATTTTTACCATAAACACTGTTTTTCTGACTTCTTCATGCAGTATATAGTTAAACCTGTATTATTCCTGTCGAGGGCAGATTGATGGGCATGTGGACATAAACAGTCCCTGACAAAGTAGGGCAGCTTGATAAGGCCCCTGTCAGAGTCTTGGTTTGTTACTAGTTCCTGTTTTTCTTGGTTTTCCATTTGTTGTCCTCTGCTGCCCTCTTGTGTCCTCTTTCCCTTGCTCTGTTTTCTGTTCTGCCCTCACCTGTTTCAATCCCCTCGTTAGCTCTCTATCTGTCTCTGTCCCCTTTAAAAGCCCTCCCTCTTCAGTTCCTGTTTGCTGGAATCTTAAGGTCTGTCTGCCTTTCTCCTCTCCCTGGCTCCTAGAGTTTTGGTTTTCCCCTGATGTCTCCTTGGTTCTGGTTCGTTGTTTTGTTGGATTTTTTTATTCCTGCCTCAGTTCCTGTAAACCTAATTAAACCCACTTAAATTCACCTCTGTCAACTTGCCTCTGCATTTGGGTCCTCAAAACCAACACCACATCCTGACAGCCCCGAGAGTCCTGGAAGTTTGTTCAGTTTCTGTGTTCCTGTTCAGAAAGTTCACTTCATATTCTCCAGGAAGGTTTGTTCATGTTGAAATGTTCTTAATAAAAGTCTCCATGTGTATTTAGACAATTGGAAATACAATGGGGCTGGGGGGCCTCAGCGCCTGTTGAGCTGGTGGGGGGGCATGGATATTAACACCTTATGGCAGATGCTTGCCCCTCCAGGGGTTTGCACTCTGCTAGTGGGGGAAGGGGAGAGAGGGGCAGTGGGAATGATCACAGCCTGGATGTCTTTTTTGGCTTGTGGGCATTATTTTGTGGGCCTAACCATGGTAGGCTCCCCCAACACCCTCTCGCATTCAGACATTGAGTGTTCTGGCACCGCCTGTCTCCCGGAGGGGGGGTGGACTGTGCCGTACACCCCCTTTTGGTACTCCCAGTTTTAATTACACTTGAAATCAACAACACAACAACACCACATTGGAGCAGGCGCAGGGAGGATCAGGGTCTTCTCACACCTCTGTTCTCCGGCTGCCACCCGGAGTCTGGGGCCTGGAGGAAGAGATGAGCCACCTGGTCCGTGGTCTTTGCAGGAGGCTGGCTGCGGGACCTGGGTGGCCTGCCGGTGCCAGGGCTGTCACTTCTGCTCTCCCCAAAGAAGGATGGAGGGAGGGGCGTGTAGCAAATGGAGGGGAGGAAACGGCTGAGTGAATTATTGCGGGGGGTGGGGGGGCTCTGGTTGGGTGGTCTGTGCGGGGCATGTCGGCCCAGATCGAGGGGGGTGGGGGGGCTTTTGCTGGGGGTGGTCTGGTCCAGGGTGGGGGACCAAGCCAGAAGCAGGAACAAGATGGGTTGGTGTGGTGGTGTCACCGCTCCCCTCCCCCCATCCAGATTTTAGGTTCACTTATTGGGTCATCGTATAATCCTGGGACCAACCACTGGTGCCGCCAGGTTCGGACCTGGGATTATTGGATGTGAGTGTTATGTGTGAATGTCGCGCTGCATTTTTTTGTTGTTTGTTTTTGGCTCCTTATTTACCACAGAGTTTCTGGTGTTATCAGTGAATTAGGTAATGGCGTTGAAAGTAACCTTTTATAGCAGTAATCAAAAGTGTATTACTTTTACTGTAACTTTATAATGCAGTTACCATTGCCGCACCTGTTACTGCCGCGTTACTCAGGTCGCACAATTAACCTTTTTCATGATAGGACTTGTGCGTGTGCCTTGTCAGTGAGAGAGAGGGAGGATGAGACTGGAGGGTTAAAGCGGTTAAGCATTACAGCATACACAGAGAGATGGAGAAGTCAGGCTCCAAACAGCAGAACAGTTTTCCAGATGGAAATACCCGTAAGTTACGTCGAGCTGCGTTTCCCCATCTCGAATACGGTTTCCCTGCATCTCTGCAGCGCAGGTAGTACGATTCCTCACCTCGCTACGAGAGCGTGAACGATCAAATAATAGCCTATATATATGGAGAAAGGGAGTAAATCGGATGAATGAATAGATAGATAGATAGATAGATAGATAGATGAATAGATAGATAGATAGATAGATAGATAGATAGACAGATGAATGAATGAAATAGATAGATAGATAGATAGATAGATAGATAGATAGATAGATAGGAATAACTAGGGGTAAAAATATACAAGGAAGAATAAAGCGGCAAAAATGATACTATAACATACGCACTAAATAAATATTTAAAAAATATAAGTAATTGAAAAATAAAGTTGT
The DNA here is from genome assembly GCA_018398635.1 of Cyprinodon brontotheroides. Lineage (NCBI taxonomy): Eukaryota > Metazoa > Chordata > Actinopteri > Cyprinodontiformes > Cyprinodontidae > Cyprinodon > Cyprinodon brontotheroides. Next base: position 1,985,406 of record JAGKQL010000038.1, read on the forward strand.
AGATTATAAAGGACAAAAAAATAAATAAAAGAGTAAATATACAAAGACAAATAAATAAAGAAGCTAATTAAAAGAGTTATATACATTTATGTCTCACTGTACAATTAATTGTATGTCTTATTTATTTATTGAGCATTTATTTATTTATGTATTTATTTTATATATGGCATGAGTTGGATTAGATCCATAGTCTGTTGGTTGTGCTGTTCTTTTACATCTCTTTGCAGGTGATGAAGCAGACAGAAGATATTTTATCATTATCTCCTTTTATCTCCTCTTTCTCTCATCTTTTCTACTTTTTTCTGTTTTTCCTTTCCTGTTCTGTTCCACCTACATTGCAGTGTCCATATAATCTGCACAATCAATAAAGCACGAGAGTGACATCATGAACAGTATGGCAATAGCCACTCACCCGCTAGAAAGTAAAAACTGTTGGGCACTTTTGGGCATCAAGACAATTATTCTTATTGCCACGCCGCCAGACAGGACACTGTTAACAGAAAAAAATTGGAACGATGTTTTATCATTATCTCCCTTTTATCTCCTCTTTCCCTCATCTTTTCTCCTTTTTTTCTGTTTTTCCTTTCCAATTGTACCTTCTCTCTATTCATGGTTGTGTGCCTAAGTGCTTGTCTGTGTAACATTTAATTATTATTATTTGAATCAATGCCATGTAAAAAAAAACACTATAGGTCTTTTTATTACTTCCTTGGGTTTTAGGGAAACTATCTGCAGGAAAAAAAGATATGAGTAAACTGATGCTTTGGTTCTTCTGTACAGGAGATAAAGACAAGTGGACATATGAGTGCCTCAGGATTGTTCTGATTGGAAAGACTGGTTGCGGGAAGAGCTCTTCAGGAAATACTATCCTTGGTAGAGAAGAGTTTGAAGTTGACGTAAGCCAAAAGTCAGTGACAAGGCGCTGTAAGAAATCCCTGGGTGAGGTGGAGGGCCGTCCTGTTGCTGTGGTGGACACCCCTGGTTTGTTTGATGACAGTTTAAAACAAGAGGAAGTGCAGCTAGAATTGGTCAAATGTCTTAGCCTTCTGGCACCCGGTCCACACGTCTTTCTGGTAGTGGTACCAATTGGAGGAAGACTCACACCAGAGGAGAGAGAGACATTAAAACTTATTAAAGAAGGTTTTGGGAAGAATTCTGAAAAGTACACCATCATGCTTTTTACCAGAGGAGATATGATAAAGGATAAACAATCCATAGATGATTATGTGGAAAAAAACTGTGATGACTCCTTTAAAAAGATTATTGCCGACTGTGGGGGATACCATATGTTTGACAACAACGACACTCAAAACCGCAGACAGGTTATAGAGCTGATCAGAAAGATTGATACCTTGGTGGCTAAAAATGGATGCTTTACCAATGAGATGCTGCAAGAGGCTGAAACAGCCATACAGAACCAAATTCAGCTACTCCTTAAGGAGAAAGAAGAAGAAATGCAGAGAGAAAGGACAGAATTAGAGGAAAGACACCAAAAAGAGAAGGAGGAGATGGAAAGAAAAATGAAGGAAGAAAGAGCAAAGAAAAAAAAAAGTTAATTACGAAAGAAAACAAAATTAAAGAGATTGAGAAAAACCTTCACCAGACTGAAGAAGAAAAAAAGAAAGAACAAGAAAAATGGGAGCGTGAAAGAGAGGCTTTGATGGGAAACCAGCCAAAAGGTCAATTCAAAACTCCTGAGGCCTTGGAGAAGGAGAAGGAAACTTTAAGGCAGAAATGGGAAAAAGTTGACAAAAAAGGGGAAAATGGAAAAAGAAAAACTTGAAAGAAAATGATTATGAAAAGTAAAAAGATGATTATACAAAAATGAAGGAGGAGGAAAAAATAAGAGAAGAAAAGGAGGCCATTTATAAACAGAAACTGGAGGATGCATTTCGGCAGGATTTAGAGAAAATAAAAGAAAGATATCAGGATGAAGCGCGACAAAAAGCTGAAGAGCTCAATGAGTTTAAAGACAAATATTTGAAAGAATTTACAGCCCAGATGCAACAGAAGGATGAAAAATACAATATGCTAAAGGCTCTCAAAGACATGAGTGAAAATAAACACAGAAAGGAAATAGCTGACTTGGTGAAATGCATCACTAGAAAGAAAGAGAATGTGAGAAAACTAAAGGACATGCTGTCAAAACAAGAAGAGGAGCGGAAAAAGGCAAAAAGTCTACAGGAAATGCAAACAACAGGGGGACTTGCATGATAAAGAGCTAAGTGGTCTGATTCAGCAGCTCCTGGGTGAAACTGATGTAAAGACTAGCTGCTTCATTTCGTGATATATGACGTCCAAACATCATGAATTGAACTGTTCATTAGGAAGTGTGACATAAAATAAATTATGAGGATGGTAAAACACTTTGGATGATGTATAGCAAGGAAGAAAACTGTAGTGTAATACTCAGAAGAACAATTGTTTAAAGAGGCATAGAAAAGGGAAAAGGGTTTGCTAGAAAGATGACATCAAACTCTGAAAATTGTCTTTAATCTAAAGTGAAATGTGAAATTAGGTAATCTCTTTTCTTCTGTTTGCTGCTTGGGATACTCTGTCTGGAATGTCATCAGATTTAGCTCTGCTGAGGATGCTTGCTGATTGTGCATAGTCTTCTTCAGGGCCTGTAAAAGTACTAAAAGTACAAATTCTCTCTAGAGATTCTAGAGTAGTTCCTAGAACAGAGCCGACTCTCTTTATTAACTTTTTAAGCAGTAATTTGCTCTAATACTGTTACCCCAGCAGATGATGACAGAAGAGATCACACTCTCCAAAACTGACTTATAGAACATATGTAGCATTATTCTGTAGAAACCGAACCACCTATAAGCTTCCTTAGGAGGTACAGTTTGGTTTGACTGCTGCAGCTGCATGGCAACAGCTTAGTTTGTTGTCCAGCCGAACTTCAAGGTATTTATACTCCTCAACCACAACAACTTGTTCCTGTTTCTTCTGATATTTACAATCATCTGCTTGTTTTGCTGACATTCAGGATCAGATGATTGTTTCCAAACCATGCCACAAACCGGTTTACCAGCTCCCTGTATTCAGCTTCTTGTCCATCTTTGATGCGCCCAATGACTGCAGAGTCATCTAAGTATAGAGTATGTGCAGGTAGCAGGACTCTGTCTGGTACTGGGATTGAGACGTGCCCAGAGTAAAAAGGAATGGAGAGAGTACTGTCTCCTGTGGTGTTTCTGTACTGCTCTCTACTTACATAAGATAAGAGATAAGTTTTTATTTACCTTACAACAGAGAAATTAATTTGCTCTAATAAACAACAGGAAGTGGAAAAGAAGGAAAAGGTGCATCAAAAAAGTAATTGTACAAAGTCAGGCGAGAACAAAAAACAAATAAATGCAGTGCCTTGTGAACGTTTTTGCCCCACTTCAAGGTCGACCTTTTGCCATATTTTAGGTTTCAAATATAAAGATATGAAATTGTATATTTCTTTGAAGAATCAACAGCAAATGGGACACTATCATGAAGGGGAACCAAATGTACTGGATATTTTAAACTTGGGTTAAAAATTGGGTACGCAGAATTCTGCAACCATCTTGAGTTAATACTTTGTAGCGCCACCATTTGCTGCAATTACATTTACTAATAAGTTGGGGTATGTCTCTATCAGTTTTCCACATCGAGAGACTGACACTGCTTGTGAACAGCGTTTTTCAATTCTTTCCAAAGTTTCTCAATTGGATTCAGGTCTGGACTTTGACTAGGCCATTCTAACATCTGGATATGTTTATTTGTGAATCATTCCATTGCAGAATTTGCTTTATGTTTTGGATCATTGTCTTGTGGGAAGATAAAACTCATTCTCTGGTCTTTTGCAGAATATTATGTTATTATTATTATTTTTTTTTACTACTTATGTGTTATTGATATCAAGAGGAATCCTGTGCTAAAAAATAAAATTAAAGTAATCCACCTTTTCTAAAGTGTATTTTTTGTTGTTTAGCCTAATTTACTGTCTGTGCAAAATTTTAGAATCCCTCCTTTGTTTAATTAATTCGCTGTTGCAGAGAGGGTTCTGAAGATGTGCATCTAAATTTTGAATGCCAAATACCCACTTCTGATGGAGCAGCAAACAGTGCCTTTGCTATTGCATTCAGGAATATGCCTCTAGCAGAAAATCTGAGCCAAATAAAGATTGTCTGAGTAATGGCAAAGGCATGGTTCTGTTATGGGTTGTGCAGAATATTGCAAGTACACCTATCTCATAATATTGTTATTATGAGATAATATCTCGTAATTATGAGATAAGCTGTCAGATTTCTTTTCTTTGGTGGATGCAATACGCTTCCGTAGTAAAGAAATGGCTACAAAATGTTTTATGTCACGTGGTAAGTCCCTTTTTTTCATTTCAAAACTTTATTAAATCTGTATTGTTTTTGGATGTTTAAATTACAATACTAACAAATAATCTAAAATGAGCAACAAAAAGGAATCATTATGGAGATTTTTTTAACTATCCTTACACCCTATCTATCCCAAATAAAAGTAATAAAACATAAATCAAATTAATATTTTTGAGACAAATGTGCATTTCATTAGAAACACATTCATCCATCCATTAATTATCATACACGCACGCTTATCCCGTGAGGGCTGCTGCAGTGGACCCTGGAAAGACCGCCAGTCCAGTGCAGATTAAGAAAACAGATACTGTATAACCAAATACTTGCTTGTACTGAAGTTCAAAATACTAGATTTATATGTTGTGAATGGTACCCTTAAATTAGTTAAAATCTAAAATATAATAGCCTTTTCCTTATTTATTAAGGTCTAGATAGAAAAGAGGTTTGGTCGGGAAGGAATTTAGTCAACAATTTTGGCCAATTTAGTACCTCTATTCACAGTGCACTTTTGTTCTGTTTATTTGCCAAACCTTTTTGGCATCCACACACTGACTCCTTAAATGATGATTTTGTGAAATGAGCTCTACGTTTTCCTGGTGTTTTCTTTTCAAAGATTCAAAGATTACAAAGATTCTTTTTTCTCAGGCGCAGATTGCACATTTCACATGTAATCATGTCTTCTGAGTAGACAGGGACCAGTGTTGCCTGGATGGTGGTAGCTGCTGGATGGACAGGTGGCTGGGCTAATGCACAGCTGGACACCATACTGAAAGTCATTTGGTGGTTAACCAAGTGATTAACAAACCTGTCCCTTCTTTCAATGGTTGAAAAACAGTATGGGCAATGAAAGTGTAATGTCTCTCTACTGGGCAGGCCACACCTGAATTTATTGTATTTTGCAGTAACAAAAATAAATAAATAAACTTAAATTACTAAATGTAAATGCATTTCAGATATTATTTAACAAGACATGGTTTATTCCCACTCAAAAAAGAGCAAGGACACAGCAAAATAGCTACTAACATAAAAGAAAAAGGTTACTACATAACAGGAAATATACAAATGTTTGGTAGGAGGGAAAAGTCATGTTTGAAATTAATCCCGATAGATTCTTTAAGATTATTGATACTGGTAGGATTTAACAATTAATTTTAGAAGTCACAATGGCTTGCGGTCATGATTGGGTTTAAGGTCTTAGCCCAAATGCAGAACACAACGGAGTCTGAAGGAAAGTTTAACAAGGTTTATTGAAAGATGCAACAATATAATACTGGGTCAGGTTCTGGTACTGGTCCGGGACTGGTCTCAGAGTTTCTGGAGAGATGAGAGTTTGATTAGCCAGGCTGATGATGGATTGATAGTGAGAAGAATCAGGATGTACCTTGAGGCGATTGTAACAGAGCCGTGAGGTGAGATACCGTAGGTCCAGAGTCAATGATGTGGCAGAGAGTTTAAGCAGCAGCAGCGTCTAGCTCCGAGCTAGAAGGGTTTCTGGCTTGAGTATGTTCCTTGCTCAATCCAAGAGCTGAAGAAGGAATCCAATACTGAGATCTTCAGGTTTGGCTTTCATGAACAGGCAGGCAGGTTTCTAAGAGGAGCTCATCCAGAGCTTCAGGTATTCCTGTGAGCACAAAAGACAAAGGCGGGTTAGAAGGCTTGTTCCTCTCTAGAGTCTACTAGCTAAGTTCAGAAGTTTCAGAGGCTCAGGTTCACTAACCAAACTAGGTCAACACTCCGGCATCGAAGGAAGATCTGGTTGCTGCTGAAGTAGTGTAGACCTCTGATGAGCTGATGATGTCCAGGTGTGTAGAAGGTTCAGCTCAGGAGGCCCACAGCGCTCTCTGCTGGAGACAGGTGGCAGATCTCTGGAATCTGACACTTGCAGATAGATATTCTGCAAAAAGTGAATTGAAATCGTAAAAGTGAAATTGCTCAAATAGCCAAAGGCAGGTATAAACTGATTAGTTTAATTTCTCAGTAAATTTTAACAAAATTATTAGGACTATTTTTCCATGTTATATTCTTGAGTAAATCTTGTTGATACACAACCTAATGAGAATAACTTAACGAATGAAGAATTTTTATCCATTAAAAAAATAAAACACAATACACAGATAAACATTGTTTATGTTATGTTTCTTCTAACCTAAATTCATAGTCTTGTATTATTATTTTTAGTTTTTGGTTTCAAAATACCTAACAGTGCACATAACTTATTTTTATTCAGGTCTGCTGAAATAAATGGGTAACAAACGGAACATGAGATGATGAGGTTCCATCTATTAGAAGGTTTTTACTCTTCATCCTCACCTGCTGCCAAATGATTTCACTTAAATACATAGATTGATCTACTACCATTCAAGAAATAATCCTTTAATATTATTGTGGTAACAACAAGCTTTGGCACGCCGTTTTGATAGGTACTAGTTTTACTGAATATGTATTCCTCATATCTGAAAAAAACATTTTTTCTTTGTCTAAATTACCATTTCAAACAAAATGACATTCTCCTTATCTAGAATAAACATTCTGGATATCTACAAATGTATTTCAGATTTTTATCTTTCTCCAATACTGTCATGAAACGAGGACAGGTGGACCCAGTATTCAAGGAGAGACAGTCAGTAGGAAAGTTCAAACGTTTATTAAATAAAAACAAAACAAAAGCGGAGCTGAATGTAGCGGATCTGCAAACTTTGGAGGGAGGCGAGGCACCGGCACATGTCACCAGAGACACTCTACAGGGGAGAAACACAGGTAAGTGACCATCATCTGATAGAAGATTATCTGTGTTGGATCACTTCTACTACCTGGTTTAACAGTCCAGACCAAGAATGTCCCAGTGCTGCAGTCCCAGAGGTGATGCTGGAAGCCGATCCTGGTCAGGGATCCAGAACAGACAGGAAGAGACAGAACTGGCAGGAACAGAAACAGGTGGCAGGATCCAGACTTCCAGGCATCCACAGGCTCCCAGGAGGTTCAGAGTCTGACTGGGACCAGAAGCATGACCAGGTGGTCACGCGACAGGAGCAGACAGGATCAGGTGCAGACAGGCAGGCACAGTGGAAGAGGGTAGCCGGAGACAGGACGCGGAACCAGAACTTGAAGCAGGACTTTAAACTGGTCTCTCCCTGGAGCCAGGCTTACTGGATAAAAACTGAACCTCCCCACATATAGAGCCAAAACCCAGAGGACTCAGGTGGGGAGGAACAGTGGACGCATCAGGAGACAGAGACAACATTAAAACCCCTTTCCACTGGCAGCTAGGATCCAGGACATGAACCAAAAGGCAAAAACGGAACAGACAGACTCACAGAAAGACAAGTAATGATCTGGCACTGAATGCTCAGGCTGAAGGGAATTTTAAACCAGAGGAAACAGGTGAAAGGAATAAATTATAATTGAGGCAGAGAGGGAAAACGACAGGTGAAAGGAATGACTAATTAAGGGAGAGCAAACAGGCCAGATCATGACAAATACAGGTCATCATTTGTATTATTTTGACTATGAAGAAATGTATTTCAGATTTCATAAACACATATTCCGTCAAGCTGATGAATGCCAGAAAGGCCACTTAAAATGTGTAAACATTTCTAGATATATAAAACTTAATTCTTTTTTTTGTGTGTGAGTTGTTATGGCACCATTGTTTTTTCAACAGTACGGTGAAAGGAAAGAGGGTATAAGAGCGGGAGAGACATGCTGCAAAGGACTACAGATCAAATTCAAACCCAGGAAGATTAAGGGTCGTGCACGCTAACCACTGCGGCCCCTGTTTGCTGTATTTCTTAGTGGTATACTTCCTGCCACCTCAGGGCGTAGCATCGCCCAGAAGTCTCATATACCTTTGTATTGCAAATGAGCTACTGCGCATGGACAACTTTTAATAATAGTCAATGGGCAAAGAGTTATGCGCCTTAGGGTGAAAATATGTTACCAATCCGACGAAAAATGAAATGGCGCATTACCTGTAATTAAAATTAAATATTTATCTTGCACATCTAAAAAATAAATATCAATATATGTTAATAAAAAAATATATATATAGATTTTTAATGTCTAATCAGGGTCATTTTTTTTTTTTTTTTTTACAGTGTCCTGTCTTGCAATGTGGCAATAAGAGTAATTGTCTTGATGCCAAAAAGAGCCCAACAGATTTTACTTGGAGCAGTATGGCAATTGCCATACTGCTCCGGGAACTTTGGCGGTGTCCCTGAACGACCCTGGAGTGGAGACATGGAGTGACCAAACATTTCAGGAATAAAGCCCAGGGAAGGAAAAAACAGACCTTAGGGTAAACTGACTACCTGCCTTGGAAACAGGGAATCCTGGTAAGAAACAGACAATTTCTCGGGAGGTTTGGACCCAGTGTGGTAGCCCTTCAGCTAAGGGACCCTGTGCTGCATAGATATGCTCATCCTGATTGCTGCTGCTTGAAATATAAAAATATGTGTTAAGAGGCTCTTATAGGGATAAAGTGAGCAAACTAAGCTCTAGTTATGGATGAACTCCCTTTTAAGAGGAAGAAACCTCCAGCAGAACCAGAACCAGGCTTGTTGTCAGCGGCCATCTGCTGAGAACGACTGGGGTTCAAGGAGACAGAAGCAGAGATACAGAAAGAAGTAGAGATACAAGGTTCTCCTTTTTCATCCACAGACGTTAATAAAGCAACGCTTATCTAACGAACGGACAGAATCTGTGACTCTTTGAATCATTCAGAACCAGGAGAGTAAATGTTGTTTAATGAGGGAAGCAGAACCGGGTCGCAGGGAGGAGAGTCAGCCTAAACTCATCCAGTAGAGCTGCTCTGACGCAGATTTCTCTAGTTTTTTTTTTACACTTCTGTAACATTTTAGATCCTAAAGAAGAAAAGCTGGAAAAACAAAATGATTAGAAACATGCAAATTGAATCTGAGGAGCAGGTCCGCCCCTCTGGAATGGGGGTTGCTTTGTTTCTTTGTTAGCCTGCAATACCCGAAACCTGTCTATGTCTCTGAAAGGGGGGGTCGTTAAAGGGAAATGTTTGCCTGGCTGAAGAGGCAAGGTGCTCTGGTCCCCTGTAATGGGGTGGGGGTTGCAATGATAGAGGAAAGCAATCAACTCAGTCACTTGTACTGTAGGTTGTAGAGTCCAACCCTTCTGATAAAGTTTTTTTTTGGGATGTTTTGTTGGGATGCCTCCCTTCTCCCATTAATGCTTCCAGTGTCTGTTCCAGCCTCTCAGCCCTGGGTGGATCTTGATCTTGAATTACACTGCCACTGTGAGCACACTTTGGATGGGTTGGTGGAGAACACCTAGTTTATTCTCCTGGCTCCTGCTTCTCCCTTGTATCTCTTTGGGCGGGTGGCCAGGGCGTGCAGATCTTTTGTTTGGCAGTTTCCAGAGCCTCAGGAATCTACAGCTTTGTTGTGCTTAGGTACCTCTACCCCACACCTTTCTGCAGGTCTGAGAGCTGACTAACCTCTCTCTTAAGTGTTGCCTTGATCTTGGCTTCCAGCCTTCTTCTCCACATAAGGGGTCTGCTTTGTGGCCTGTTGTGTTTATCTTATAGCCAAGCCTCTCTAGGATCACTGTAGCTGTGGCGTAGCTCAGCTCATTGGTTTCATTGATGTCCTTGGCGAGGATGGTACATGTGACCATGCATTTTTTGCATATCTTCTAGAAGGCTTTCAGAGGGTACTCTGTCACTTAGCCTTGGCAGTCTTGGTCGTCGTACTAGGGGATCCAGGTTTAGATTGCTGATCTGCTGTACTTAGCGGAGTCAGCTGCCCTTACGTTTAGTGGGCTGGCCTGTTGTAGTTGGGGCTGTGGACCCAATCTCTGTGTGTTGATGATGATATTTACTTACCTGACCTATTGTCCTGGAATCCCCTTTGCCGCAGCATGTCAGTTGTACCTCGTCAATTTCACAACTGTAGAAATTGAGCTGAGCTAGACAATGTTGGAACTACTGTGTTAGTAGTTGTTTTTTTGTCAATGACGACAATGGTTGTTGGAGCTGCCATAATTCCCATAGTCTCTGCATTGCATGTAACCTCTCTCACTGAGAACTTTGTATAGTAGCATTTCATCAGTATCAAGTTTTCTGCTCTAGTCCATCTATGTCTTGTTCCAGGTAGCCAATTTTGTCATCAAGTTGCCCTGGTTCCCTAGCAAGTGACGCCGGACCTTGTTAACCCGGCGACGTCCCCGAGCGAAGCATATGGCTCTTGTATTTGTGGGGTATCCCTCATGCCTGAGGTAGGCCACTCAAGCACAAAGGACCTGCACTAAGGGTCCCACACCTGGATGTCCCATGCCAGGAATCAAACCCCAGTCACCCTGTCGCCAGTGTTATATATATATATATATATATATATATATATATATACTATATATATATATATATATATATGCGGTATATATATATTACTATCTAGTTAGACCTGGCAACTATTTTAGGAGCACCCAAATACTTTTAGGAGCCGGAGCAGAGCAGAGCAGCCAGAAGACACTAATGAGCAGGAGGGAACAGAGGCAGAATCCAGAGCAGGTAACGAAGCCAGGGTCCAGACCAGAAGATCAGAGAGATGCAGAGGAAGCAAGGGGATATTCCAAGCCAGAAACAGAAGACAGGTCCAAGGTCCCTAAGGTTCCCCTTAGCCGGAACCACCATAGCAGTGAGCTCATTCCCCAGTAATGTGTGTTTTCTGTTTCTCGTTTTTCACTCGACTATCGTGTTTCAGAATAAGCCTTCTCGCTCACACTGTATCACTTCTTGTTTTTACCATAACACAACAACAAGTTTTTGTTATCATTTAAACTTCTTAAGTCATCATGCAGACTTGATCTTAATTTGGGTCCTACGTAAAAAACCAAAACCTAAAAGTTCAAAATGCTCTCTGTAGTTTACTTTTTAAACTACTACATATCTATGCAGACTCCTAAGTTGCTCCTAAAGCTTCATTTTGTGACTCATTGACATTGTGACTTTATGTTTATGTTTTACATGACATTTGAATTGAGAAGGCTTCCTGGAGGGGAGGCGAAACGTCTTCAAAAGTCTTCAAACAAAGTCCAGTGTATTGTTATGTTTTTTAAACTTTTACTGAATCTTTGTGCGCTTTGTAGTTTTCTTTTGTTCCTTTAATTTTCCTATTCTTAAAATCATGGCCACCTGTTTTTTTGCTGAGAAGAGAGTGCAATGAGAAATACAACTTTTATTTTCTTCTATCATTAACTCAGCTCATCTTCCCACCCACTCAG
>JAGKQL010000038.1:2000014-2025975 GCA_018398635.1 Cyprinodon brontotheroides
AAAAGCAAGATAAAATACCCTACAAAGACAATGTGAATTTTTTTTTACATGGAAATAAACAAACTGAGTATTGTTCATAATAAAAGAAGTACAAAAATGTTACTTATTTTTAACAGATCAGGATGCAATAAAAAAATATTAGGTTCTATTTTATAAATAACCAACCTAAAATGTATAAAATATTACAGCTGCATTTACTCATCATTAATTTAAAAAAAATAAATGAAAGGATAAACAAGCCAAGTGTTACAACTTTGTTTACAACATTTTACAACACCTTTTACCCTAAGGACCTTTTTCTGAAGCCAATTTTGTTTAACTGCATTCTCTGCCATGTTTCAGAATAAAACTTCCTTAAGTGGCTTATCATATATATATATATATATATATATATATATATATATATATATATATATATATGTTGGCGGCGGCGTGGGTATACATATTAAAAGCTTTGCATTATTTCCTTTAACTCTTCAAAATTATATAATCTATGTTCATTTTTTGCATGCCTTTTCGTGGTCCTTAAAGTTTGACCTGCCAACTGAAACTAGTAGTCTGAGATTATATTGTGTTGATGCAAAATATTTTTTATTGAGATAAAAGTACAGACATAATGTTATTGAACTGGTTTGGGTTTTTGGCATTCATATGGATAAAGTCAGATAAAAAAACAACAATATTAAACCATTTTTTCCTTTTATCATATCCTTGAAACATCTTTTCAAACAAATGCTTGTATGCATATGCAATCTATTATGTTAGAAATGGCACAACTCTTTAATTTGTTTCTATGTTTTTTTTGTAATTACCATTTAAAAATGTGTGTTTTAGATTGTTTCTCTCTATATTACAGGTAACTACAGATCTGCCAACATGGCTACAGTAGCGCACGGTGAGTTAACTTAAGTCTAATAGATATCAATCAGCCAATCAAACAGAATTTCTATTGAATCTTTTATACAACTTTGTTCAAAAATAAAACCAGAAAAACATGTTGACTACTAACAACTTTGTCCCAATGCTCACTTTTTTAGGGTTAGTAGATATAGTGATTTCAGAATAAAAAGGTTTTATTTTTAAGATGAACTCTAATGGCAAACTGTCAGTCCCAAAAAGGAAACAAAATGTCATCAGAGTAATCTAAACTTCTTTATGTTTAGAAAGTCATTTGTTATAACACATGCAAATCTTGTAAAGATGGGCCCCTCTGTATGAAAGCAAATGAAGGGAACTAAGTAATCTGCAGTGAAGACATTATGCTACTGAAGTAAGCACCCTTTCCTGCCATAAAAAAAAAAAAAAAAATATATATATATATATATATTTGCCGCATATCTTCCCCCTTTCTCTACCCCCATTTTTCCTTTCTGCTTACTTTCAAAAATAACAAAAATAAAGGCTAGTAGAGCTTAAAATACTATACATATCACCATGCAGGACATTGAAAAACAATGAAGATCAATATAATGTGTCATATAATTAAAATATACAGAAGCCTTTAAATACGTTGTGTAAATAGCAGGTTAACTCATTTATATGAATTGGGTGAGATATATTTTGGTTAACAAATGTCCTCCATTGACAACAAATTTAAACAAGTCACAGTCAGGTGGTTAGAATGATATTAATCAGATTATTGATTCCAGATGATATTTTACTGACCATTTGTTTTCTGGTTTGTATTCTGTTTATTCTCACACCCTAAAGCATTATTTTTAGAGTATTTTTTTCCCCTTGAGCTGTACGACCACCAAGTAAGCCTTTTTTTTCTTGATGGTTTTCTGCAGTCCCGTAAAAAAATTTAAGTATTTAGGTAACTGGAAACCATGAAAAAAACATTTACCCCAAACCAACAATGTAATTAAGAAAATAAATGGAAGAAGAAAAACAAAGTATTACTGTCACTCCATTGAGGGAATTAAATGATCTAACTCTAACTTTTTTGATGATATGAAAACATGTAATACCTACATTCAAAGGGCTTTCCAGAAATGATATGCTAGATAAGTACAGCTTTGAAATTAAATAAGGATTCAGCTCTGTAGCTTTCTTTTTTGTTGTAGTTTATATTATTTTTCTTTAAACTAATGTGCATTTATTAGGATGGTTTGATCTGGATAGAGTGTTTGTTGAAACTTGTGAGAGTGTAATTTGTTAATAGATTTTTTTGGATGAAATCAAGGCTAGGGGATAGGGCTAGACGAGTATTTCTTATTTTATCCTATTCCTTTTTTTTCAGACAAAAGTAAAAAAGAATGAACATCTGTTTGAAAAAGATAAGGCAGGAACATGTGTATGTATATAGTTTTGTGTGTGTGCGTCTGTATGTTTGCTTTATATGTTGCCTGTCTTTTACAATTTCAGAAAAAGTATACTCAAGTAACAGTAAAGCCAGATTGAGGCCAATGATTAACTTATTTTGTAAAGAGGAGCCCTGTAAAAAATATGTGCATATAAAGGCGTCTTTGTGCCTTGAAAACATTAACCAATGGAAAAACAACCTTGACATTCTGCACCTAATTGGATGCTTGTGTATCTGTGCTGACGCTAACTTTCTGGTAAATCATAATCTTTAGTGTTTATAGATATTTTTTATGTAAAACTGTAAAGTCATATAAAATGTCTAACTCCATACCGCCAAGGTTAATGTTTCATTTTAGGTCACAATCAATTTCTCCCTTTTTAAAATACTTTTATAACACAAACCTCATAATTTTCGTGCAGCGTCATACAGTAATTTTCAGTGAATAAGAATATGTTATATTTAGGTCCGTTTGTCAAGTTAAATGTTTTTTTTTGGGGGGGCACAACAAACTTTAAACAGGTATTTAAATACATTTCATTAAGCCTACATTTCTATATAAAATATGTGGTTTACTGTCCCAACGTAATATTTTAATCTTGAATTTTATTTTCTATTTGCTGTAAGAAGAAAATCCTCAAACTTAACAGAAATTAAGGCTATAAAATATTAGTGTATGTGTGAATTATCAATGTAATATGTTGTTTAACTAATGAAATAAATGACTATTTCATAATAGTCTACTTTATTGAATTTTAAAAACTGCTAAAAAATTTTTTTACTTTAGCTGCTTCTGGACAGCTAAAGTAACTGATAGAGGTCACATAAAAGTAATTTGGCTGAAACAGAGAGTCTTTACAGCAAGAAAGACTGCAGGTCTAAAACAAATAAAACAGGAAGTGATGCGAAACACCTTGACCACCCACACAGCCTACCTTGATAGTTGCACAGTGATTAGTTTCCTTTTCTTCACGTTATTAGTTAGTTCTTGAAAAGGACAATGAAAAAATCAGGAACACATATTCAGTAAAAATAAACAGCAAAACGGCGTGCCACAACATTAAGATTTCATTTCTTCAATAATAATGGATCAATTAATTGCTTTAGGTGAAATCATCTGGTGAAGAGGAAGAATAAAAATGTTCTAACAGAAGGAACTTGTTCATTATCTCATGCATTCTCGGTTATCAGTCCCATCAAATGGCTTTCAATTGTTCCAGTAGGTTTGGTAGATTGTTAGGACCGAGTGAATCCTAACCCTAAAATAAGCATTGTAATGTTGGTCACATTGTGTAAAACAGAAACAAATACGTATTTCTGAAAAAGGAGGATTGAAATTAAAATGATTAAGTAATCACTCAGTGCTCTAGATTACACCTTTAGAGGTTAGAGATTAGTGGTAAATTGTTAATTTAAAATCCAATGTCTCAGCAACTGCATCTGAATACTTAAGAAAATACTTGTCAACAATTAAACTGATAGGCTACCCTGTCTGGTAACCTATATAATTACATCCTGATATGAGGTAAAAGCAGCTGTTGTATCATGATTGAGTTAGTGCTGGTTAATACATTTACTTATTTTTTTATGTTTTTTTTGTTGTTTTTTTATGTGGAGGCTAGGATCACTAAGATCTTGAATTGGAAAAACAGACTGCACAAAGAAGGGTGTTACTGTATGTTTATAAAAGAAAAAATATATAAAAAGAAAAAAACAAGGAAGGTCTGCATTTAGTGAACAACGTGCATTTGAAACAGCTTGAAAATCATAAGACACAGGATGTTGGTGGAAGAAATCAACAACTTTTCAGCAGGAGGTTATAAATTTAGCTTACTGCAGGTCTGAGGCTGTCAGGTTGTATCAGACAAAAATATTTTTTTGTGCTTGTATCCTGTTGAGACCAGCAAGTGTCGTGAGATGAAAGAAGAAAAAAAAGTAGTAGAAATCTGCTATCACCCACCACTAAACTGTGAGCTCAGCATGTTCTACAATCTCTGCTCATTCTATGCATGCAAAGGGGGAAACCCCAAACCCATTCCCCCCACATCTTCACAGTTACACCCCATGCCTATGTGTTGATTAAAAAAATCTGTCAAATGTATCCATTGCTTTGTGTTGTTATGGATAAGGGGAGGAAATACATTTTAAAGGCTAAGATCAGCCACTGTTTGTTCAGCAGCTAAGCTCCTCCTCCTGCGTCTTGATGCTTTACTCACCGGCTTTATTAAGAAGGTCTTGCACATTTAAGAGGCTGGTTGTCATGATTTTGGTGCTGATGACAGGCCTGATTACTCATTTCATTCACCTGCTTATATCCACCCAGTTCTCATAACTACCACTTGCTTCAGCCTCTGTTTAACCAGCCTTCAGATGTATCATTAGAGCCATATTATTCGAGACAGTGTTGAGAGTTATGTAGCGAAACTGAATGTTCCTGATTGCCTGTTCCTGACCAGTTCTGTTGGATTTGGTCTAAGAAATCTGGAACTGATTCCTTACACCGTACTGGACTTCCCTTTGGTACCTTCTCGTATCTCTGATCATCTGGCTCTTACTCCTGAGCATTCTGAACACCAGCTTAGGATTCGGCCTCTGTATTATCCTGCCTTCCTGAGTCCGCTCAGTTCTGCTTGTCCTACTACCTCTGGGAGTCAGGGTCTGGGACTCTCTGGGTGGTGTCTGCTGTGTCTTGTGGGCAGCAGTCTGACTGGAACCTACTTCATCCTCTGGTCACGGACTGAACTTTAAGATCAGAGGTTCCTGCCTTAGACGCCCTCGTTGTTCACTGCAGATCCCTTTCTAAATAAATCTTTTTGAGAAATATGTCTATGTGCGTCAAATATAGGATCCTGCTATTCTTATCGTTACGATGATTTGATTCAAATCATAAACAAGGGCCAATCTCAAATTTTCCCATGGAGAAGCAGCATTTAATTCCTAAGCTCCACTGATCTGGAACAAACTTCCAGAAGAATGGAAAAGAGCTGAAAGCCTGAGTTCTTTGATGTCAAAGTTAAAAACTCATTTGTTTAGAACGACCTTTGATAGTTAAATTTACGGTGGTACGGAATCTTCTGGCCAGACCGCACCAACATGAACTGCTCCCCCCACTGCTTCTACCCCTCCAGTAATACAGAGGCCTTCATTATACAAAATGGCTTCATAAACATGACTTATCTGGTGAAGTTTGTTTACTTCTACAAGTTTATAAATAGTATGTTATTATTCAGTATAGCATATAGATTTTATATAGGCCTAACCTGCCCCAGTCACATTCTACCAAAATGCAAGACCCCTTTCTATGTAATTAAAAATAGCAATTTCTAAGGCAACAGAAAGATAAAGATTGAGACTTTTAGGTTGCATATAATAATAAATAACATACTTATGTAAAATATATTACATTTCTGTCTGGAAAATCAATGTATTTTATTACACACAATTGCTTTAACAACTGCTTTTACCATGTTTTTACCTTTATTTGCTTTAATTTTACATTTATGTGTCTTATACTTTATTGTTTAATTCATGTAAAGGACTTTGAATTGTATGTGTTTTGAAATTTACTATACAAATTACTTTGCCTTGCCTTACTCATCTTCTCATTTCCAAGTAAGCCCAGAAGGAATGTATAACCATGAGTTTGTGATCTTATTTGAAATGAGAATGTTTATAACTTTGTTTTTGTAGGCATAAGACGGCAAAGAAGCTTTGGTTTTCTGCCACCTAACAGTAAGTTTCTGTACATGACTTTAGATTTATCATTGTCATATATTGTGGCATTACATTAACTTTTTTCATTAACCGTTTAGTGTCCAGTCATAAGGATCAACATACAATGCAGTTTACTGCAAAATGTGCAAGATGAAGATTCGGATAAGCATTTAGCTCTGAAGATACAGTTATGCACTTAGTTCTCTCGGTTTTAGCTTTAGGGGTTTACAGCAATAACTTTTCTATTTAAACTCAGTTGATTTTGTGCATAAAACAAAGCTGGCCGACATCTGCATATCTGGGCTGCGCTGCTTTAATAAACTGCATGTTTCAAGTAAGCACATGGTAGATTATACTCATAGGCACTCTGCACACAGGGCTTGTCAAAGCAGAGGCTCAGATTACAAACCTACTTCTGTAAATAATGGCAGCAATGGTAACATACTGTAACGTACTCTGGCTCCATGTCCTCTATGTAATCATATCTGCCTGTGGCTGCCTTTAAGATTTTCATAATACTGTCAGATTAGTAATGAGTGCTTTTATTTAAGGCTTTAAGGGATCACACTGCTCTAATAAAAAAAAAAAAAATTAACCGTCAGTATTCCACGACCTTATTTTTTGTTTGTGGTGAGACCATGACTGGAAAACTGGGTCGGCCTCTCTGGTACAGCTCTCAACTGGTTTAAATCCTACTTAAAGGACGGGAACTTTTTGTATTAGTAGGCAACTTTACATCAAAGATGACAAAAATCACATGTGGGGTTCCCCAAGAGTCCATCCTGGGTCCCCTCCTATTCAATATCTACATGCTCCCTCTGGCTCAGTTAATAAAAAAAAAACAACATCAGCTACCAATTAACTATGCAGACGACACCCAGCTTTACATCACCATGTCGCCAGGTGACTATGAACCAATTCAAGCACTGAGGAAAAGGCTTAGAAGAAATCAATGCCTGGATGTGCCATCATTTTCTTCAACTGAATAAAAACAAACCTCGAAGTAATAATCTTTGGACCAATAGAGAGAGAGATCGAAAGTTAGCACACAGCGACAACGGCCGCCCTCCTGACAGTTTACACCTTATATCCTATTTGTTGATAAAATAATTCCAATTTAACTATTTGCATTGACATATAATGTTTGGTACATTCTTTTGACTGTATGCTGGACAATTCAACCGTGTCATATAGTTGTCAGGTTGGGCGGAGGTTGAGAGGAGCACCCAAATTCAGAGACTGAAGCTGAGGAGGTTTCTTGCAAGTTTAATAATAAAAAAGTGAGGCAAAATACAAAAATACTAAAAAACAGAAAAAAGTAGTAGACTAGTATCCTGGGGGAGAACTCACATGAAGGGGAAGAAATGACGACAAACCACCAAACAGCGACTGAACAGGAGATGTACAGTAAATATTGGAGACAGAAACAAAGACCAGGCAAATCAGCAGACTGGGAGCAAGTGTGGACAGAGGAGTCTAGAAGGGAGCTAGGGGAAAAAAGACTGACACAAGAGGGCAACAAGAAATACCTAAGAACTCAAATACAATAAAAAATAAGTAGAATAACAATAAACAGAAATAAAACAATGAAAACAAAAAGAGAACATTTTAACAGAACTAAAACCATGACAGTAGTCAGGTTTGTTAAAATATTTTTTCTAGGGAAGCCCAACTGATTGCATCCAGTCATTGACATAACACTTGGTTGATGGAGGTAGTGAATTGCCAGACTCTTCTAGATAAATGCCTATTTTCAAAGTATAAAGATGATTGCCCCATATATCTATTCATGCGTTCTAATTAGACAGATAAAGATACTTCGATTTGCTTACCTGTACCATTAAAAGCTGTTGCTTGTCTGCCGTGTGGCATAGTGCAAACCTAGTAGACGTGCCAAGCATAAGGCAAAGCAATAAAAGATGCATAAAAAGTCTTCAAACACACCAATCTATAGCGCAAATAATTTATGGATGGCACAGTAAAGAGAATAAAGATCAAATTGAAAGCATATGCCATAAAATAATACATCTCCTATTAACCGCTGTGAACCACTTAGTGAATCTAAAAAATAATCCAACATAAATGAAAATCTCCACAACTGAAAATGTTACCTTTATTCTTCACAGTGTCTGAAGTGGGGCTTATTCTCCTGGGAGACAGCTGGTCAGAAAAGAGCTTAGTTGGAAACCTAATCCTGGAAAAGTCTATATTCAACTCAAGGGAAGAGCCAAACTATTTAATAAAACATCAAAACATAATTGAAGACAAGAAACTGATTGTCATTAACACGCCAGATCTGTTTGAGACTTTGTGCTTCTGTTCCTCTGTTTCTCCTGGTTGTTCAGCCAGAAGACTTTACTGAGGAAAAGAAAAAGAGATTCTACAAGGTTCTTGAACTCTTCGGTGAACAGTCATTTGATTGTTCCCTAGTTCTGATATCAACATCTAAGCAGAAGAATCCAAGTTTAAATCAAGGTGTACAGGAACTGATCCAAAGAAGCAGAAACAATTCCATCATTCTGAAGGACAATGATAGAAAAGAGTTGATGGAAAAGATTGGCAACATTCTACAGAAGAGAAATGAAGCGCAACAAAGACTTCAACGTCCAAGAATAAAACAACTCAGGCAAGGTTCTTCTGGTTCTGGTTCTTCTGGTTGTACAGCTGGTGTTGGTAGGTATCAGAACAGAGGTATTGTCACATCTGTGTTTTTACTACCTAAAACCTTTAATGTCATATGCTCAGAAACCTTATGACGATGGTACCTCTTTACAACAGGCTACATCTAACACAGTTAAGATAAAGCTGCAACAGTTAATTCTAATTTAAATTTAATCCAGTGTATTTATGTTCACCAAATCCCAACACATGTCATTGCAAGGTGCATTACAGAGATCTTATATACATATTTACAAAAAGCCTCTAAGAAAACATAATCTGATTGCTTTGTAACTTGCAGGACAGGCTCCTTGTAGATCAGCATGTGGAACATTCAAAAAACAGGGCGGGCTTTCTTGTACAGCTGTGTACCAGATGTGTTTAATTCCTAATTGAAGTACAGAAACTTTTGTGTCAATAAGTAACTTTATTCAAAGACCACAAACATTAAATGAGGCATTCCCCAAGAGTCCATCTTAGGACCCTTTCTATTGAATATCATGCAACACCTCCCTCAGATTGTAATAAACAACAACAACAACAGGTTACCATAACTATGCCAAAGATAAAATGCAGTGCATTAAAAGTTCACAAGGTGACTATAAACTAATTCAAGTGCTGGCTAAAAGCGTAAAGGAAAACGACATAAGATGTGCCGAACTTTTCCTTAGCGGAGTCCTATGGAGCGATATTTGTGCCTTGTGTTTGAGAGTGCAGGAACCAATCCAAGCACGCAGTGAGACAACACGCGTGCTCAAAACCGGTCTGGCTCAACAAAACTCTTCTCAAGCCCCTGTCCTCGTGTGCGGTTCCATCTCTGCGTGTGCTCGACTCCATCTCTGTGCACGCTCGACCTGCTCTTTCCGTGCTTCATATTTGCGCACTTGGCTGTTTCTCTGCTCGCTCGACCTTGTCTTTGCACTCATGACTTCATAAATATACAGTATTTCACGACCATAAGGCACACATTACTAAAAGCACAGTCTCAGTTATGTGTGCCATTTCTGTATTGCTTTACACACACATAGAAGGAGCACCCGGACCTTATAGGGTGCGGGTTTTTATATACTGATGCGTCCTCTACTACGTTTAAATACCTCTACTGCATATTTAAAAATAGAGGCGGGGAGCAAAACTGAGTATGTTTGTAGCTTTATTCATGTATTTATTACAAAGTATCAATCAAACCTGGGAGCTGGCCGTGAGACAGACACATGGCAGATGATACAGAAAGCTGTGATCACTCCTCTGAAACAGTTTATTGACGCCTAAATTTCGACTAAACTTGTGTCCAAATCTGGACCAGTAATGAGAAGGGGGTTGTGGGGCAAATAAATACCTAGCAGAGGGTGGCAACTGTAACACATGGACAGGAGCAGCTTGAGCTCTTGCTGTCTCAGTGGACTACCGAAATGATTAGGAGAAAAACATCCTGCAGAATGGGATAAGGATTACATGATGGGCAGCAGCAACATTCTTGTCCACTACTGTTGAGAAACACCTTCATGTTTTTTCCCCGGGTCCGTTAATTCGAGTGCAGGTAACTTAACTGAGATGGAGTGTCCAAAATTCTGGACAACGAAGCTTCGATTCGCCTTTGCAAAGGGAGAGGAGCATCAGCAGCACGCATCTGCGAACAGCAACTCTGACCCCCTCTGCAACTTCTACTCTTTTATTATCTTCATAGGGGAAAATCTTACAGTTTCACACAGACAGTCCCACAGAATGATCGTACTCCCTACTTCCTATCTCCAAATATGGAGTTGCCTCCTGC
This sequence comes from Cyprinodon brontotheroides, assembly GCA_018398635.1. Taxonomy (NCBI): domain Eukaryota; kingdom Metazoa; phylum Chordata; class Actinopteri; order Cyprinodontiformes; family Cyprinodontidae; genus Cyprinodon; species Cyprinodon brontotheroides. The sequence continues at coordinate 2,010,466 of JAGKQL010000038.1, forward strand.
CTTTCTGCTCCACTGTCAATCAGCTTCTTTCTGTGTGTGTGTCGGAGCAAGGTCATTCTAAGCCTTCCCATCTGCACCTGTTGTTTTCTACACTCTGTTCTGTAAATCTGCCCTGATACATATGAACAATAAGTTTTGCAGCAACTTTAAATTAGCTCTTTACTTCTTTTAGCTTAAACATGTATATACCTAAAATAGTTCTCAAGTTATACATTGTTCTCAGGCTTGAAAAATTAATTTGTATAAAAGGCCCTTGCCAATGTTTAAAAAATGAATCTGTTTGATCAATTGACTGTCAATCAATGACAGAAGTGAAGAACACCAAGCTGAATATCTAGAAGACTATTCACAGTTTAAAGCTTTACGTTAAACTTTCGGATTTTCTCATAATCATCTACTGTGGTTAAATCTTTATCAAAGCAATGATCAATCACATATGAATCTAATTTTTCCTGTATGTAATGTAAGTAAACATGTATGTAATAAAGTAATGTAAGTAAAAAAGTAATAACATAAAACATTTGTTTAGACAAAGAATCTATATATGGAGCTCTACTGATATTCTGCATGGATCAGTAAAGGTCTAGTTATCCTCTAGCAGCAGTCTGTCACAGTAAGCTTGTCGCAGATAATTTTGATTTATGCTTAATATTGAAGCATGGTCTGCGCTATGTTATTCCACACCGCATGAAAGAGGGCCAATCAGAAACTAGATATGGGACTAGATACGGCCGAGGCGGTGAGGAAGTGGGGGTAAGTTTGTGCGACAACGGAGAGAAATGAGGGTCAAAAAGAGCAGGGATCCAGGTGGAAAAAGGGTCCTAGCGTTCTCGCATACCCCCTCTTCTAGCTAGTCAAACCTCACGAGTTGTTTTCCACAATGGCGGTCATACAAACAAAACAATCCAGTAAGGTACCTACAGTAACAGGCAATACACATAGTGTAGAGCGGATGTAGAATTGACCAATCAGAGGCCTCCTTTCTGCGGCACTGTCTGCAGTCACCTACAATTTTGGAGAGGTGCAGCAGAGTGTCTGCAAAATAAGCAGGGACATATCTGTGTTAAGTGCGACACACACGCAGATGACCTGGTTTCTGAGTATAAACCAAGCTTAAGGCTACTGATCCTCATTGAAAGTGGACAGTCGAAGTCAGCAGATTAATTGCATCACTTAAGATGTGGGAGGTATCACTTGTCATTGTGTCAGAAAACTGAGATCTATTTCTATTCATTATTTTATTAATCGTTTTTTATTCTATTTCTTCACAGGTCGAAGTCTCGGGATTATGCTTTTTGGGGCAACTCTATCAAGCAAGAAACAACTATGTAATTTTATCTTAGAGAAAAGAAGTTCAGAGATTTCAACCATATCTAATCAAACAAAACAAGTTGAGCAGGGGTCATGGCAAGGAAAGGTCTTAACCATTGTGACACCTCCAGAAATCCAGATGGGGAATGTCTTAAAAGAGGACCTGAGAAGCTGTGTCAATCTTTGTCCTCCTGGACCAAATGTTCTGCTGCTCTTAGTTAAACCGTCAGACTTTACAGAGAAGGATAGTAGGTTTCTGAGGGCCACCCTGAGATTGTTTGCTGAAGATGCTTTTAAACACTCAATGGTCATCATGACTGAAGAAGGGAATGAAACAAGTTTTGCCTTTAATTCGCTAATCAGAGAATGTGAGGGTAGACAGTACAGCCTGACTGAAAATAATCACCAGAAATTAATGGAGAAGATTGAAGATATAAGGAAAAGAAACAACAGTGCCTTCCTTAGCATCAAAGAGGATGGAGCAGCATTGAAATTTGACCAGTCTCTGCCATCCTTAAACCTGGTTCTATATGGGGGAAGAGGATCAGGAAAGACCTCAGTAGCCAAGGCCATTCTAGGTCAGACAGATCTTCTTTCAGCCTCCAGCTCATCGGAGTGTGTTAGAAACCAGGGGGAGGTTCATGGACGTTGGGTTTCTGTGGTGGAAATGCCTGCCTTGCATGGAAAAGCTCAGCAGGAAGTGATGGAGGAATCATTCAGGTGTATCTCCCTCTGTGATCCTGAGGGTGTCCACGCCTTCATCCTGGTCCTACCTGTGGGTCCCCTCACTGATGAAGACAAGGGAGAGTTACAGACCATCCAGGACACATTCAGCTCTAGAGTCAATAACAACACAATGATTCTGTTCACTACAGATTTAGATCCAACACATCCAGATGTGGTTAAGTGTCTTAAAAAAGATAAGAACATCAAGGAGCTCATTAAGAGATGTGGAAAAAGATACGTTGTTGTCAACAGCAGTGACAGGAAGCAGTTTTCCAATTTAATACATTCAGTAGAAACCATGGAACAAAGCTGCTACACATCAGGAAATCTATTTGAAGGCTACTTGGATAAACTCCAACAAAAAGAGGAAAAAATTGCCAGACTACAGAGCCAACTTTCCAAGCTGTTACCACAGACTGGGTTCAGTGGTAGGTATTTTAAAAAATATTTTGCTTATATATTGAGCATAATTTTGTTTTTGTCATTAAAAAATGTTACAGAGACACCATTAAGTAATTACAAAGTCAGAAATGTGAAAAATCTGTAACATTATTAAATTAATTTGCTCTGTCACTTTTAACAAGTAAAGCTGGATCCGTCATATTTTCATCCTTTACATCATCATTGTCTACATTATTTTCACTATTTTCCGTTTTGATTAAAAAAACCCATTTCTGCTGCCCCCTTAACTAAAACAATTCAATTCAGCTTATTTCTATAATGCTAATTCACATGTCAGCTCAAGGCACTTTACAGGGAGAATTCAACCAGATCATCCAGTCAGATTGGTTCAAAGTTTTCTGTCTAAGAAAAACCATCTCATTGGAGCGACTCGTTGACTCTAAGCATGTTTGTGGCGACAGTGGAGAGGAAAACTCTCTTTTAACAGGAAGAAACATTGATCAATGCATGATACTTTCTTATCTCCTAATTTTTAGACTCAGTACAATGCCAACTACACACATAGGTCTACTTTGACTTTTGACTCCAGGTTTTGCCATTTTTGCCAACTTTTTTGTAAAGCTTGCACCCAAGCTGATCGTTTTGGTCATTTTTTGTTCGAAAACAATACAATAGGGTTTATCTATCTCCTAGGCATAACTGCTGCATCTTTAAGCAACACAAAACTTCGGCATTAGGATGAATTTCACTTTTTTAGATATCTATAATGTCAGAACTAGTCATTACTACTCAGTTGTTTGCCCTCTTCTATAATGGCGGTGCAGGGTGGTAAGGTCTGATTATCCCAGATATATGATTTCACACAATGATATCTAAATGCACATTCAACAACAAAGCTTGGCATTAACACCCGCCTAACCGCCAAATGCGGGTGAACTGTGACGCGTAGCACAACCACTCTTTACAACAACTTTGACAGGTTAGATTCTACTTCATCTGAAATACAAAGCAAATCTAAATCTGACTGTGTGAGAATAGATCTGCCATGAGCACCACCTGCACACAATGTTTCCTCATTGCTATGTTAGAGACCAATGTCACTTTAGACAGAAGTTTCTTGTAGGGAACAAAGTTGTGAAGCTTTTAGGGCCAATTTGAACCCACGTTTGGCGGAGCAGATGAAAGGAAAACCTGATGACTGAACCAAATAAGGGAAGACAGAGAAAAATGCTTTTCAATGAACTGTAACCAGTTTAGTAACTTTGTCACAATGTTAAGCGCCTTATTTTTAAAGGTGCCATATTATACAAAATTCCCATTATAAACATTTGGTAACAATCCTATGTATCCTGACCCCTGTGTATGAGGTTCACAAATGAAGAAACCCCTTTCAACTCTATCATTGCCTTTTTCCACCTGTTATCTTGTGTGTGCTCAAAATGCTTTGTTTGAAAAGCATTCCCCTTATGATGTCATCAGGGGAAATAAGCTGTCCATAGCGGTCTGTAGCAGCCCATCAGTCAACCTATGGCCCTCATTCAATGTATTATTCCCTGCTCTTAGGCTATCTATCTGAATTTTAACTGGTTGTCATGATTACGGGTTGTAAGGGAGGGGCCTTTTGGCAGGATGAATCAAAAAATGCCAAGCAGTTCATCCAGAGCAGTGCTGAATAAGTTGATTTTGGTAAAGGCTGTCTGCCTTATCTAAGAGGAATTCTTCTGCACAAATGGCAAAAACATGCTTTAAATAAAAAAAAGGATATACACGTTTGATTTGTAAATGGAAAAAACGGAAGAAGTATCCGTTTTTGGTTTTAGTTTTCAAGAAAGAAAACAAATTGCATAAACGTACACGGACCTCAGTGTTAATATTGTTTTTATTTTCAAACACAGCATAATAAGTGACCTTTAAGTTACTAGCAACAAATATAGTCCCTTTTCCTGTGTTGTTAAAGATGTTGATGACAAAACATGAAAGCACTGATTCCCCAGAGTTTAAATGTCTTCCTCAGTGAGGAGTGAGGGAACAAGCCCCTCCCTCCCCAACGCATGCACATATGTTCCACTAACCCCACTTAAATTAAAAATGAATATGCCAATATTACATTTAATTTTCTTTTTTTAATTACTGCATTGGTAGAGGTCCCTGCATACATAGCCTTATCCACTTTGTGCAGCTGCTGTTTTGAACTTGAATTTGATAACAAAAGATTGATCTATATTTTTTTGTCCAGGTAAAAAATATCAAATAATTGAATTTATTCCTATAGAGTTCATCTTTAATTTTAAACATATTTTGTGTGTTTTTAATCACTTTCTGTCTTGCTTGATATTTCTCTTTCAGCTGGATCAAAGTATTACCAAATATGCATTTTTTTTTTAAAACTGTTTATTTTTTATCTTTTAAATGAATCCTCTAATTACTCTTAACGATTTTAAAATGTAATAAGAAACATCATGTTGTATAGCTTTGTTTGCCCGTATCATTATATAAAAGGGTATTTACATAAATCCTTATTGGTGCTCAATAGTCATTTTATGTAGTTTGATGTGTGTGTACAATGGTTATTTATGTATCAAAAAGTTGTAATCTTGCTTTCATAAACTTCAGCATGCCATAGTTAAGTTCAATGCAGTTTCTTTCATAGTTAGCTTTTATCATATTGAACATATTTTTAAAAATAAAATAGTTGCTAGTGAAAATGCTGGGTGGCTAGTAATTTTGGAAAATCAAACTCACAGTTCATGTTAAGCTCTGTTCAGGAATAACTGAAATCAAATAATTCCAATGCATTGGTCCCATCATCACCGCTCGGAGGAATTTGTACCAATGCACAATTTTTGGACCACTCTATACAGAATGTTGTTTTCCTGCATTAGAATGAGCCTTTCCTCTCAGCAAGTTTAGAGAAGACTGGTAGTGGTTGACCAGACCCAAGAGGATAAAATAATTTAAACCAATTACATTCTATGTAGCAAATGATCTCTGATTATCCTGGAAGTTTTGACCATGGTGGAGCATGTTCTCCACACAGACCGCATTTAGAAAGGAACTGATTTGTCACTGACTGTAAGATAGCTTTATCTATGCAGAAATGCAAGCCAGTGTAAAACAACATTTTCACTGCAATCATTTATATGGTTTCTCAATCAACAACATTGGAGGCCACATCTTTTGCCTATGTGCTCAGCAAAACTGATCTGATCTAGTGTCCAAGCCTGGCTTTTTTGAAAAGGTGTTATGAAAGGCCCCCTCAGGGCTAAATCTGACCTTCTGTGTTCAGCCGTAACAACAGAATCTTTTTTTTTTTTCTGAAACACAGGGAAACGTCCATATAATGCATCATTTAATTACAAATAAGATGTTTTGTATATCAACCTCAGTTTAAAAAAGGACAATTTTATTTTATGTTTATTGGGGTAAACAAATGGATGTAAGGTTAAAAAAAGAAGAAGGTAAAAAGCCTACGCTTGCATTATCGGCAGAGCAGACGCTGAATGCGCACTTTCATCTGGTTTGGTCTGCCGCGGTTTTCGTAGACTCGTGAACGCGCTTTCAGGAAATCCTATACACTACTGTTTATGCTCTAAAAACATTCTAAATGACTTAGTTTCGAGTAAATTCTGGATGCTACCCACTCAGGACACTTGGAATACATTGGACGAGCAGTATGGAGGAATATTGACACGTTTTTTGTGGACTTTTATGGACCTTTCTGCCTCGGGCGCCATAGACCTCCATTATTTGAATGTCAGCAGACAGCAAGAAGCCTCCCAGATCTCCAGATGCATTTGAGATATCAAAAAAGTACTCCAGAGTGTTGTTCAGCATGGGGGTGAGTAGAAAATGAAGGCTAATCATGTTTTGGGTTTACTATTCCTTTAACTTCAATTCAACAAGAGCATTATGAAATGTTGTTTACAGGATCGGATTTGTTCCTAAAAACCTAGCATGCTGCATAATCTGTATAATTTGCTGGGCCTCAAGAATCATTTCCCTGGATGTTTTAAATGTCTCTCTGTTGCAGAATACCTGATTCAATGATTACATGACATTTGCAGAAAGTGTTGAAAAATAAATATAGATATGCATGTAATGCTCTTCAGTGTTATAAATTGTTCAAAACTGGGGACTGAAGACAGTTTCAGTCAAATTATACATGTAATATACATGCAATATCAACTATTTATCAAATAACACATAAATCTAAAATAAGATAACTATAAATTATGCCTAAAGAACTTTGGTGGGAATGTAGCCTCGCATAGCAGGAAACCAATTATTTCATTACCATCTGCTGTAATGGTTTAGTTCTCTTGAACATTTGACTCATGTTAATATTGAAGTCGTTGCCTAGATCATGTATGTTGATCTTATGCTGGAAATTGAACAGCACTGCATCTTGAGTTGAAGGTGATCTTATTTCCGCTGCTCCGTCTTTATCCTTAGACGCACCTGTTGAATAGACATCATATATCATCCAAAATGTAGATGATTTGTTTTTTGTATTCTTTTCTTGGGTTCTAGTAAAAGGTTCTTCTTAAAAAACTTTCTAAGTAAGCTGACCTTTGGCCTTCTGTTGCAGGAGATGAAGAAGAGTGGACTCGTGAGTGCATCAGGATTGTTCTGATTGGAAAGACTGGGTCTGGGAAGAGCTCTTCAGGAAACACTATTCTGGGAAGAAAAGAGTTTGAAGCCAGTATAAGCTTTAAATCAGTCACAAAGTGTTGTAAGAAATCCCTGGGTGAGGTGGACGGCCGTCCTGTTGCTGTGGTGGATACTCCTGGTTTGTTTCATTCCCTCTTTTCACACAACGAAATACAAAAAGAATTGTTTGAATGCATCAGCCTTTTGGCTCCAGGCCCCCACGTATTCCTGGTGGTTTTACAAATTGGAACAAGACTCACAGTGGAAGAGAAGGAGACATTAGAACTTATTAAAAGAAGTTTTGGAATCAATTCTGAAAAATTTGTCATCCTCCTTTTGACAAGAGGAGATTTGCTAAAAGGTCAACAGTCCATCGAGGAGTATATAGAAAATGACTTAGATGATTCCTTTAAAAAGCTTATTAAGGACTGTGAAGGAAGATACCATGTCTTCGACAACAGCGACATCCAAAACCGCAAACAAGTAACAGAGCTGATGAGAAAGATTGACGACTTGGTGACTAAAAATGGATGCTTCACCAACGAGATGCTGCAAGAGGCTGAAACAGCCATACAGAAAAAAATTCTGCAAATTCGCAAGGAGACAGAAGAAGAAAAGAAAAGAGAAAAGGAGAAATTAGAGGAAGGATACCCCAAGGAGAAGGATGAGAATGAGAGAAAAATTAGACCAAAAACTGAAAAGTAGATTAAGCAGAAAGAAGACAAAACTAAGTAGATCGAGAAGAAGCTAAAGTATGATGAAAAAGAAAAAAATTAAAGAGCAAGAATGGAGAAATGAAGGAACCAGCCAAATGGAAAAGTGAGAAAGAGGCTTTGATGGGCAAAATCGACCAAAAATACATCTGGGAGAAGGAGCTGGAAGGGATAAAGATGTCAAAAACTAAAAAAAGAGGAAAAACCTTAAACATTATTATGAACATATGAAGGAAGGTTTAACAAAACACAAGGCGATAATGGAAGAAGAGATTAACATGAACATGCAAAAACTGAGATGTATACAAGCACAACTTAGAAAAATCGAGGAAAAATAGGATCGACAAAAGCCTAAAGAGTTTAATTATTTCAAAAAGGATTATTCTAAAGATTTCGAAGCCCAGATGCTACAGCAGCATGAAAAATATAATATTCTTAAGGAGCTCCAAGATATGGTGACTAGAATTCTGAAATAAAATCTGGGGACATCTCTAACTCGTAGATAAAAAGAAATACATATAATAAAAATTGAATTAGGAAACTGGGACAGTTATGCTTTTTTCTATTTTAAATATTTAAACAACAAAATTCAAGGAATGTGCCTCTCCATGCTTTTAGTATTTCCTAAGATTAATAAAATGAATCAATTAATAGTAATTATAAGTGCCATCTCGTCATTCAGCTCTTTTTTTTTTTACTTCTGTCTGCTCTCTGTTTTACTCTTTTTAATTAGATTTTAGTTTCTTTGCCTCCTTCTCTGCTCTCATTCAATCTTCTTTCTAACCGTCTTCTGATCTTCTTCCTCTTCTCTTCTATCAATCTTACACTTTTCTCAAACAGATATATAATACAAAATCCCTTCTAAACACATCAGTATATACAACACGGAAATGTACAATTTAATAGTTAAAAAAGTTTCTAGTTTAACACGCCTGTTGGAAGCTTCTTTTGGATGAGATACATGGGGTTATTCAAGTGTAGCAACAAAATGTATGACCCATCATACATTGTGACCCAAAGAGACGCTACATCTATCTCACCATACACTTCTTTATGTTGGGTAGGAATCCAGTGAAGTTAGGGTTAGTAGATAGCAGACTGGTGAGGAGACTCTGTTACAGCAGACGCTTTGGTCACATTATGATGGGATTTTGTTGTAACACCAGTATAATCTCATCTATTGTCACATCTGATTGAATACTAAACAGGCTAATTACCACAAAATTTGGAACTACAAGTAAATACAACATAATAAATGAACATTAACATATGCACAGATCTCTTCCTATTCAGTTTACCTTTTGCTACCGCTTATTTTTTATTATTTATTTATATCCAAATTGAGTTTTTGGAAGCTGGAATCTGGATTTATGATTGTTTTTTCTCTCTTAACATAGATGGCTTCCTTCACACCCCTCTGAAACCACCTATTTTCTTCATCCAAAATGTGAAAATTCTGGTCTTCAAAACAATGTCTTATGTCTTCAAGGTGTAGATGAACTGCAGAGTTGTTTTTGTAAACTTTTACGGAATGATAAAACACAAATATTATAGGCTACTTGTGGTGTCTGAGGTCTTGCTGCTTTAAAGGAGCTGCCTTTACATCAGTTAGGGAAAAAAGAAAAAAGGATGACAGTTAGTGAGAGAAGGAAAAAAATATATATAATTTAATATATTTATCAAGACAAAGTCTGAGACAGCAAAAAAACAGCAGCACAAAAAATAACAGATTCAAAATAACATCTTGCAGAGAGAACAGTGGAGACAGTATGAGGGGGTGTGTTGAAGATTTAGCTCTTTTTATTTGATTTTTTTTTTTAATGACTGTTATATCTGTTCCTTTCTCTATATGTTCACTTTCTGTATAAGTCAGCAAAATGGACATTCTTATGTTGAGATACAGTATGAGGACTATCGGAGAAGCACTAGCATCACCCATTATGGTAATGATGTGGTGCTGTGTGAAAAAGGCCAGATGCTGACTGGGGGATTTTGGGGAGGGACCCTCAGGCTGACTTTTATGATAAATTAAAAGCACGTATAAGCTTCATGCCATTTTGCTGGTTCAAAAAATAATGGTTAAGATGACAAAAGGCTTAAGTAAGGTAAGTCTGTTCCTCTGCAATTTGTGCTCATATCAATTATTTTGTTGAACATTACTGAAATAAATTAAGTTAATGCTTAAAGATGTTTCCTTCTTTGTGTGCACCATCTGAGAAGAATCAAATGATCATTGAACAGGTATGTGTGTGTGTGTATGTGTGCTTGTGAATATGTGCAAAGTAAGTCCATGAAGCACTTTCCCTGGGGCCATTGTCCTTTAAAGTACAATGTAATAAATGTTCATCCATCGACTGCATACAGAGCAGGTTCACCGGTGACCTCATGGGACACCGGTGAACCTGTGCTATTATGAGGGATAAATAATGACAAAAAAATATAAAAATAAATAGATACACTTATAAGTAAACTAAGTAAATAATGGTACATATCCATCCATCTTCCGTCACGCTTATCCCTGCTGGCGACGCTCACACCTAAGGAGAATTTGGAAAGCCAATTAGCCAAACAGTCATACTTTTGGACTGTGGGAGGAAGCCAGAGTACCCGGAGAAAACCCACGCCTGCTCAGGGAGAACATGCAAACTCCATGCAGAAAGGGAAACAGAATAGCAGAGCAAGCTTATGTTAGGCACACCCTTTATCACCTGAAATGGTCAAATAATTATCACAGAAAGGTCTGAGCCTCTAGTTTCCAATGATGCCGACCATTAGGGATGTGGCTTAAAATGAATGTCAAGTGTTGTTAGGTGGAATTTTAAATTCTTTGATTTGTTTACACAGCTAATAAATAAAAAAAGTATTTGTGGAATAAAAAAATTTGAAGCATGGTTTAGAAATTTTAAAGCCCTCTTTTGAAAGGCATGTGGATGAAACACCACAGTACTGTGTTTTGGCCATTTCTATAAATAGATCAACATGAGCAGGTGTCAGATGGGCCCAGTACCGGGCCCACTGGGCTCAAAGGGGCTAAGTGAACCCGATGGCTGTACACCTCCAATTCCCTCATTTGTTAAGAGTACATCTCGATTTCATGTTAAGTAAATTGTCCCGTGTTAAGCTCATTGTAACCTCTAGGTTTGTGCCCACTGCAGTCAGCTTTTAGTATAGCTAGGCCCAGTCAGCTATAGCCTCTACATGCTGGCAATGTTACCCCAGCAGCATTCCTTCTCTGCCTCCTCTCCCCGCTCCAGTGTGCTGATTTCTCCATCCTTTGATCTCCCACTTTAGTTCCATATTTCCAGAGGCTATCGTGGCTGTTATATTGGTCCTGTTTTGGTTTTTTTCTTTGCCGTTTTCTCACATTGCTCTCCAGTTACTCCTGTCTTAGCTACAGCTACATTTGTCCCGCAATGCAGGACAGCAGAGCCACAAACCGGGTGATGGATAGGCTGAAGTACGACTGAAAGCGACTGTCATCCAGACGTAGCCTGGAAGTTGGGGTGGTAATCCCCATACTCGTTCTGTATCTGGGAATCTGGTGTAACTAGGAAAGCAGACAGCTCTTTTTTTTAGCTTTCTAATGTAAAAAAAAAACAACAACATTGCCACTCGCTCAGTAAATCCATGTCCGCCAGGATGAGGTAAAACCAATGACCAGCAGACTCCATGATGTAGGAGGCTTTTGACCTCTGGGCTACTCTCTTTCATTGGGAAGGTGAATTTCAAGGCGAGCAACAGACTAACAAATTTTGCTGAGTTTGCGTTTGGAAAGAACACACTTTAAGATAGTTTTCTGGCCTTCCAGCCTTCACCCCTTGAGACAAGATGCAATTAATTTCTGTTGATTGTTTATTACACACATTATACTTCAACTACCGACTTATGCATGCAAAGATTGCCTTGGTTGTCTTAACCCTCTTTTTTATTCTGGACTCTTTCCACTTTTGAGTTTTTTTGCTAATAATTGTCTACCACATACATAAAGAGTCTTCAACGCTGTTTGATTTATATTTAATCTATTTCAATTGTTTAATCTTGATCTTACTTTTAGTTTTGTTATTTTGTGCTTTTTACAATCTGGGAATCAACACAGTTTGGTTGTTATGCTGACAGCATCATATAATAACCAAGACCCTTATCTTTCCTAATCTCATATATCAACTCAGCCCATTGTAAAACCAACTCAGCTTATTGGAGGATAAGTCACAGGTTGAGATCAGAAGTGTTTTTATTCAAGCATGAAGACCATGAAGAAGAGATGAAGTGGTATTTGTCTGACATCCAAGGTGGGTAAATTGAATTATAATGCCAAAAATATTATTAAAACTAAAGCTTTTTTGTTGTTTTCATTTTTGTACCTATATTTGTTGTAGGTTTGTATAGCGTGTTTGGAATCCCAAGAGCCACAATCGACTTAAGATGTTGGCTTTATTGTGTTTTTATCCCCTTCAGTAAATATTGCATGTGGTTGTGCCATCACTAAATAAATGCAATTATATTTAATAGCTTAGCACGTAATCAAAAGCTAGTATAAAAAGTATAAACTTAAAAAAAAAATAGCATTTAAAATCCTGGAATGTTTTTACCATTGTTTACTTTTTTCATTCCCCAAACCAATACATTAATTAAAACTTAGAAATGGGTGGTTTAAATCAGTGATTCCCATTTAGGGGTACTTGTACCCCTAGTGGTATACGATTGTGTTGCAAGGGGTACATGAAAATATTTTTATTTCTCAGGTGGTAAAACAAAATAGGGCTGTTCTACTATCTAAGGACCCAGTTAAAAAGTTTTTTTAACCAAAAAGTATGTTTTTCTTATATGTTTGAGTTCGCCCTCAGCTATGACACATATTCAAATGTGTTTTCCCACATATGTTTAAAGCAGCTCAGGTGTCACGAATGATGAAAACAAAGTAAAACAAATATAGTGACTATCATTTTTTGTTTTATTTTGTTCCCAATTCATAAAATTTAAATGTGATTACCGAGGAGTTACTTGAAGGAGCTCCAGAATTATAACGGTAGATTTATACTATGATTTTATTTTGTATTTATTTTGATTCCTTACTAATCTTCAGGCCACATACTTATGTTGTTTTCTAATTGAGCTGGAAAGACTAAAATGCCAAATAATTAACTGTTCAAGTTATCTTATAATTATTCAGTCATGAATAATGTTTACTAAGAGGGGCACACATGGTAAGATGAAATGCTCAAAGGGCTACACAAGTCAAAAAAGTTTGTTCAGAGCTGAATATGAGGTCTGTAAACATGATTATGATGGAATAATCATTAATGCAAGTAGTTGTGTTTACCTCTTGTGGATCACAGTTAATCTAATCAGTTGTACGTGCCCCAAGGTCTAAATTATATAAATCACACAAGGACTCCTCTTCATCATTACTTACTTAAAAATAAAACAAAACTAAGATTATAAAAACTAAGCTCTGCAAGTGGGGATTATAGCATAAACCAAACTGCTTGTAGGAAATTATTCATCATTGTTTAGAGCTTTGTATCAACCTTCAGCTTACCCAGAGGTGTTTATTGTACAAATACAAATCATCTCTGCTGCTGTATCTGACGGTTAATAGGAGATACTTTTTGCCGATATGTTGTGTTTTGTTTTCTCCAAAACTGGTGTAGTGCAATTGTGTTTAACACAAATAGCCTTTGTCAGAATTGTTTGTGCTTCAATTTAAATGTAACGTATCTGTTCTAGCAGAATCTTTCCTTTTTGGAGGGAACAAAAACATTTATTCATGTTTATTTTTCTTGCTTTCTCTTCCTGAACGTTAGCAGTCAACCCACAAAGTTGGGTCTTTAGTCTGGGAGTCTGAGCTCAAGCTTCTGTTTTGGTATTTTTTTAAGCATTGCACACAATGATATGGGGCCAAATCTGTGAAGTTTCTTGTGGAAATAATGTTACCTACTGTAGAATGACAGACTTCAAATAATCATTAAATGGCCTTAAAACAGTTCTCAAACTGAGGTGAGGCACATTTCTGAACTTATAACTGATGTTTTGAAAGTGTGTTGCTGTGCAAGTGTATACTGTAGATAGTATATTTAGGAACAGAAACCTAGAAAAACTGTAATTATGCAGTCATATTGAATGAACAAACAATGGGTAAAAAAATTGTATTTAAATATAACCCTCATATTTATTTAAAAGATGTTTTAATAACCTTTCTCATAACTGTTTTTCTTATGCTTTTGCAGGCTTATTCATTTTTGCCATTTTTTAAAAATTCCTCTTGAAATACTTATTTTAGGGGAATTCTGCATCTAAAACTGAGAACTGCGATTTTCAAAACATGGCAGCGGGACAATATGGTGAGTTAAACACACAGACAATTGTTAGTCAATAAAATGCTGTTGTGACCTATTGTTTTTAAACAAACAGTTGTTAGATTGCCATAGGTTGTACTGTCAACACACACCCATCTGGCTGTGTGTTAGGATGACAAAAGACTTCAGCTCATCAAACCATTAGTAGTTATTAAAAAAAATAATTCAGCTCAGCTATGCATATTTCAGTAAGCTACTATGTATGCATAAAAAAAGGAACAATGGTTGGAACCCATCCTAAAGAAAATTAAAGAAAAGAGATAATATCACAGTTTGGCTGCATTTTTATGACTGAGAAACAATGTTTGTATTAAAAAAGCTAGAATTAGGTTTAATTAGCTTTTAGGCAAATTTTGAGAAATGGTAATTTGTTGAAACCATTTACAACACAAATCCAAAAGGTTTATAAAACATCATTTTGTCAAAAAAGATTTATCAAATGATTTGCCTAAATCAAAAACTTTTTCTAGAATGGATTTTTTGTCCTCTGTTACTGTTTCTGAGGAAATAGATTAGGGACCGTTCTTTTAAATTTGTTTATTAAGACAGTGGAGCTAATAACTAGCAGCCACGAGAGGCCTCTTTTTAAAGGACAAATTTTTTACATTTTAGCAATCGAATATAATGAGTAAATCAAGACACACATAAATGTTGACTTCATATTAGTTTTTAAACTTCTGGTTTTCTCCAAGTTCTTCCTGGACTGGGTAACGGAGGCAGCAGCAATCACAGCTGCAGGCGGCCACATTAAGAATAGACACAGAGAACATGGCCTAATCAGACTCCATGTCTCCAGCCTCCCCCAGAATCTTCAGAAGCTCTTCAGGAGGTTTGGGTTGAACATGTCATTGACTGAGGGCTCCACTAGATGCTCCCAGCTGACCCTCACTTCTCGCTAGGGCATGCCAACTATTTCTGTCCTCTGGCTTTTTCAGTGCATAGTGTTAAAACCCTTATTGAATTGCTATTAGCTTCTTATTCTCTTGCTTTACACACAAAATATTAGTAATGATGAAAAACTGAAATAGTTTAGAAGGAAACTCTTTCCATACTTTGCCAGACCTCTCTTTATCTGGGTTTTGAAGAGCTAAGGCATTTCCCAACTGAGACAATATGAGCCCAGGCTGTGTTGGATTGCTCTGTGTTCAGATAACCTAAGTCATAGTTATACAACATGTTGACAATTAAAGTTTATATTATTAGCAGCCACCCTATTCATAGTGAATTGTCTGAATAAAAGTTAATCATAGCAATGATGGATAAGTTAAGATGTCCTCTTATCATTTAACATTTTAATGATAGATGGACAAAATATATTTTGAGAATGATAGTTGAGGTTTTTTGAGCATGTA
>JAGKQL010000038.1:2050975-2118759 GCA_018398635.1 Cyprinodon brontotheroides
GCTGGACGCGCCGCATCAACCAATCAGAGAAGCTGATCTGGGAGCTGACAGCGAGACAGACACAGCGCTCTGATGACATATGATATTAACGCAAATGAAAAAGGCTGGATGAATGAGGAGATGATGAAAGGCAGGTGTATGTGAGGAGACCAGGTGCTTTTTTCCACGCATCACCATCGCTGCGTGCCCATCTCACAGCCGCATGTGAAAAAAAGATGAATCTAAATGAACGCTTGTGCCGGGCCAGTTATCCCGGGGTCTGACAAGGAACTTCCACCGCCGACATCGGTAGGAGCTGCCGCTCACAGTAAGCAAGGCTGCGAAGGCGCGGGGAGCGATGGATGACACGAGACCACAGTTTCAGGGGATAAGTGGAAGGCAAAGGCCAGGCAAAGTTACGCCAATCGCTAGCGGATGGATTGTAGATGCTTGGACTAACGTGTTCGCTGGCTCTGTTGTTCAAGCCTTCGCAAAAGCCCGCATTATTTCTGAGGAGCCGCGCATGCACTGATTTAGTGCACTCTGACTGTTTAAGAAGGGGAAATTGGCATGTCTGATTTAGCTTAGCTGTTTTATCCAGAGGAATGCTCAGGATAACAGAGGATGATGACTTTGATGGGTTTGATTAATACTTTGTAATAAATACATGAATAAAGCTAACAATCATACCTCAGTTTTGCTCCCGCTCTATTTTTCTACCTGAAAACTTAATTCAACAGCAGCCTCTGGGCTCCCTCTCCTCCCTCTTCTGCAGGCTGTCTGGCAGGTAGTTTTTTCATCTAAATAATCTAAATCTTGCAGCTATATTTGCTGTGATCAGTGGGAATAAAGTAGTTTTAATATGTTTTTAAGTGAGAAAGTCCACCTGAAAACTTAACATAATTGCAGCCAGTTCATCCAGATTATCTATTTCTGTCGGAGGCGCTCAGACCCCCACATACCAGCCGCAAGTGAACCGACAGTAGAAATCCTTTCGCTCACCGCTGCTGCTGGTCGCTGAATAAAGCACACAGCATACTCCAGTTTTGCTCCTCGGCTTTCGTATTTTTAAATACGCAGTAGAGTGTATTTAAAGGTAGTAGAGGACATACCTGTGATATAAAAACGCTTCCTATAGTCCGGTAGCGCCTTATGTGTGTAGCAATACAGAAATGGAACACATAATTGAGTGCGCGTTTTTAGTCCTGTACTTTATATCGTGGAAAATACGGTACTATAAAGTCAAAATTAAAGTTTAAAAAGGGAGGTGCTCATACATGGATAAGTAAGTTCCTGAAAGCCTTTAGTGAACAGGAATTGGCAACTGGTGATGTTCAAGGTGGTTAATCATTTAGAAGTGCATTAAATGAGGAAAATCAAAGAAAGCGCTGGAAGACTAGATATTCTCCTTTCACAACCATTTCCCAAGCGTGCCTTAGCATTTTGGGCTGCTTTGAGAGAATAATATCCCTTTAGTACTGATACTGCTGTTAAGGAAAAACAGTGCGAGAAAACCAGGCGAGCATCCTAAAATGTATATAGCTAGAATGTTGCGTCTGTGGGAAGAACAGGTTAAAGAAGTTAGTAGGAGGTGGAGTTTTTTCCTTAAGACCATTGGATGGCTACTCTGGTTCATTATCTTACTCGTCATGATAAAGCAAAGGAAACAGTTCAGGAAGAGGTAGGGGAACTATAAGATCTTAATCCCGCATCTATGATCAACAACTCCTGCTGGAGCTACAGTCACAACATGTTTTAGATACAGATTTAATTGACCGTTTAAAAAGCTGCAGAGTGCTATGGACGAATATAAACAAAACAGCAGAACATAACGGCCGGAAGAAGACGTAGAAGGCTGCAGAGACAGGCTAACTGCGAAGCTAAGGAGAAATCCCCACAGACCACCGCTTCCATCAACCCTGCTCTCCAACATCCACTTGTTGAAAAACAAAATAGATAATCTCCAACTCGAACTCTCTTCAGAAAGGAGATTTGTAACTGCTGCGCCAAAATTCTGATGTAGTCTTGGCTACATACAGCAATACCGGACAATGCTATTAGCCTGTAAGGGGCTAATGCTATACCGCGCCAATAGAAACAAAGAACTAAGCGGTAAGACTCAGGATGGCGGGCTCTGCGTTTACATCAACAACAGCTGTTGCAAAAATGCTACATCAGTCACCAGCTTCTGCTCTCCTGACATCAAATTTCTGACTGTTAACTGCAGACCGTTCTATCTGCTGTTGAAGCCGTCACAGCTTCCCCGGGTTCAGAGATTTGAGTGCAGGTTCACTTCAGATGGAGTGAAATAAATGACAGAGAAAGCCCAGCTTCTGTTCACCTTTGCAAAGGGAGAGGAATTGCAGCCAGTATCTACAAGCAACACTTGGTCCCTCTCCTGGTGCAGGCTCGTTTTATTAAAATTTATCAGTGAAAATCTTACAACTCTACACAGTCCCACAAGCAGATACACAATATTCATACTTCCTATAATATCCTTCTCCATATATGGAGTTGTTTCCTTTTTTTCTGCTACAACAAAATCAGCTCTTTCTGTGTGTGTGCGAGCATGGTCACTCAGCCTTCTTATCTACACATTCCATCCTCCCTCTGCAAGCTTGGCCTAACAACTATGAATAGTAAATTTGCTGCACATCTTTAGATTATTACTGCTGTTTATGTGCCTCCCAGCGCAAGCTGTTGCTTTGCTCACACAGCAGACACGTTGTAGTTAAGATCTTAAGGCTTTAAAGTCTCCGTTGGCAGGATGCAGCTTTGCAGGCCACATGTTAGTCTGAGGCTTGACAGAAACGCAAAAGGCAAATATTTGAAATCACCCAAAGCCTTCCACAGGTAAACATATGTTGTCATTTGTAGGAATGGCACATTTTAGCAAGAACTATATCCCAGATTATTGAGCTGTTTTAGCTCCTATGAGGAAACACATTACTAATGCAGGTAGTGCACATTTGAATGCTCCACTGATGAGGACAGCAGAAGCCAAAGAAGCTGTTAAATGCTTTAAACAATTGTTAAATCAGGCTTCTGTGTTAGCCTCTGCAGACTCAGGGAGGATGTTTTTATCTGGATGGGAAGTACATTGAAAGGGATCTTAGTTCTGTTCTATGGTTAATGGGAATTTTAGGTTGGAAGGTTTTATGCTATTATAGTGCAAATTTAGATGTTGAAAAGGGACAACAATCTTGCACCAGAGCTCTGTGTGCAATTTCTAGAATTGTGATGATCTGGTGCTGATGACAAGCTTAATTGCCCATTTCATTCACCTGTCCAATTCTGCCCAGTTTTCTCATCACTGCTCATCTGATTTACCTGTTCCAGCTTCTATTTAAACTGCTTGCTCCCAGTCATCAGTGTCAGATTACTCTCGAGCCCTCTGCGAGAGTTTTTCTAGCCTTAATTCTTGTGTTCTGATTGCCTGATCCTGACCTGTTTTTGTCCTCAGACCTTTGAGCCTGCCTGCCCCTGTTCTGATCTGTTTGCCTGACCTGTCTTTGGAATCCTGTTGGATTCCGCCTCCTGACTTTGCCCTCTGGATTATCCTGCCTTCCATCATCCGCTCTGATCTGGTCTCCTGTCAGTTCTGTGTCCTTCAAGGCTTCATTGTCTGTAACTCTTTTTGCAGCAACCACCGTGTATTGTCAGCCAAGCGGCTGATATGAACCTCGTTCTCTGGGCATAGACTGTAATATAAACCAGGTTAGTGACTCAGGTGGTCAGATTATCCTCCATCAAGTTTTCATGGTCACTAACCTGTGTTTCCTCCATTCAGAGTTACCTGCCTCAGACTCTTTAGCCGCTGCTGCAGATCCACAAACCGTCAGTGTTTTACTTAATGCTTTTTGAAGTGGCTGTCTGTCTGGCCTGAATACTGGGTCCCTCTGTTCTCACTTTTGAGAAAAGTTATTAAAAGGATAGGTCATATTACCCGATTCCAGAAAATCACTGTGCATACATCTAATGGAGTAACTAGCTAAATTTCTTGCAAGAATTTCCCTCTTGGTCACAGTAGGACTAATAAATTATAGGGGAATATTGTTACACCCCACAGTTAATTATGCTCCTACAGTGCCTAGTTAAATCCCTTATGAATGTGAACCTTTGGCAGCAGAGAAGATTAATGTTTTCCCAAATGTTTTAACAGAACCCCTTCAACATGCTATAGCTATGCTATCCCAGGACAGGGAGTTGTTAATTCATATGCTGTGGTCATGTCTCCTCCTCCTCCTTCTGCACATTTGGCCGAAATATTTTCTGTAACTAGAGTCTGTGAGCTTTACGAAGACCAGAGCATCAAGATGTATACTGATTGTGTTTATATAGTCAAAGCTGTTCATGTAGATTTGGCACATTGGATTCAAACTGACTTTCTCACTACAACAGTTGAACAGGTACACCCTTTGTCTCAATTGGTTAAGTTCAGAGGCTTCAACTAAGCCAAATAAGGCATTCATGATCAAATGCTCTGGTCAACACTCTGGTACAGGAACAGTTAATTTTGGGAATAATGCTGCAGGTGCAGCAGCTAAAGAATTAGCTGTCATGGTTCTGAGCACCCCTGAGGACACACTGTGCTGTCCCAAGACCTCAAGTAATGCAGCCTGTTCGTGGGTCTGAAGTTGCACCGCCTGTTTGTGGGTCTCATGCTGTGCCACTTCTTTGTGGTTCTCAAGCTGCGTCGACTCACCATAGACTCCTGGTGCCACAGTTGGAGGTCCCCAAGGTTCCTGCAGAGATGCTGATCTCCAAGGCTCCTGCTGTGGAAACGGCGGCCTACAAGGCTCTTGCTGCGGAGACGCGGGCATCCAAGGCTCCTGTTGCTGAGCACTAGCTTCCAAAGTTCTTGATACTGAGACGCCGGCCTCCAAGGTTCCTGCCGCTGAGACACCGGCCTACCAACCATCTTCCAGTGCCTCTCCTTTTTTCAGCCGACCTCACGGCCATCCTTCAGAGTCTCTCCTTCACCTTCAACGTCAGCCTCCCAGCCGACATCCGGAGGCTTCACTATGTTTCCGGCCTCACAGCCAGCCTCTGGCATCCAGAGACCGTTCCTCGCCTCAACATTTGTTTTTTTTTTGTTTTTTTGAGTTTGCAGTTATTTTACATCATTCTGTTTTGTTGGTCATTGGTTTCTTCTACATTTTGTGTTATATCTTAGCAGTGTTCGTTTTTTTGAGTCACTCTCTGTTGCTCCCAGAACCAGTCTCCTTTCCCCTAGCTTTGTTCTGTTTACTCCTATCCAGAATTCAAAGCAAACAGACAGGTGAATTTCTGAAAAAAGGTTTATTAAAAATGAAGAACCCTCTGTAAAAGGAAAACTCTGATTAGTGACCACATAAATCGGACAGAGTAAAAAGGAAAACAAATATGATGGCGACAGCCCTAACAGTAGGTGAGCTAATGAAAAATAACCACGTTTGGTAGCATTGATCAACTGGCACAGTGGTCTAACAGTTCAGTCCATCTCCTCTGAGATCCAGGAACCCGTAGCCCGACCAGGGTTTCCTATCCAAACGGGAACAG
The DNA here is from genome assembly GCA_018398635.1 of Cyprinodon brontotheroides. Classification (NCBI taxonomy): domain Eukaryota; kingdom Metazoa; phylum Chordata; class Actinopteri; order Cyprinodontiformes; family Cyprinodontidae; genus Cyprinodon; species Cyprinodon brontotheroides. The sequence goes on from JAGKQL010000038.1 coordinate 2,056,496, forward strand.
ACAAATCCAGGGTTCCAGGAATCCAGAGAGCATTAAGGTAGGTTCAGAGTTCTAACAGTCCAGCAGCAAGCTCAGACAGACACGCCAGTGGTTGAAAGGAACAGAGACAAGGCATGGTACCAGGAGAAATTAAGAACTTTTAAATGGCTCCATCCAGGAGCCAGGATCATGGGACTTAAAACCGGCTCTCCCCACACACCGAATGAGGTTAGTAATTAGATTAGATACCAGGGCTGCAATCATGACATCTCTTTCCTTCAGCTGATGGAGGAGAACCAAGCTTGAGTATAGTAGTTGTTGCTCTATATGACACGGTCATTATCAATTGTTCTGTTAAACTTGATTGGAATAAATTGTGTTAAGCCTTAAGATGTTTTTTTTTTTTTCTTTTTGTCTTACATGGAGATTACTCGTATTTTTGAATATGAACTGAATCAAACAGGATTACCCACACACCGGATTTGACAAAGTGGGTCCTACAAAACTGTATTGTTTTTTTGTTGCCACAGACAAAGCATGGGAGGATTTACCAGTAAATCTGTTATACAATTGATTCTACGGAATCTATGCTTTCATTTAATGTCTATTTCCGCTAGTTTGATGTAGTTATCATTAGAAATATCTTTCATAGGTACGAAAAAGATATGGGTCAGTGTTAGGAATTTTGCTGGGAGTTCTTTACTTATGCAGTAGGGCGGTTGCGAGTACATTGGCACAACATACGGTACCAAGCGAGTACTATATAATGAGAGCTGTACCCAATATTTCCTAGGGCTGTACCTCCTTCCCCTATTTTATTTCAGATATTTTTAGACTATGCAGTTTGATTTGATTTGATACATTGCTATATTGTCAGTGTTATGCAACATTACTTAGGAAATGTAGTGAGCTAACCTACAAGTTATTCCAAATTAACTTAAGCTTCACTACACAGATGTTACCCACCAGAGAAATAAAACATGCTAAGCTACAACAAAATGACAAAACTAGCTTAACTTCATCAAAGCTTCCTTTTTTGTTACATCAAACCTACATAAATCCAAGTCATTGCTATCTAGAGATCAAAGAAACTGTTACAAACAGATGAGATAAGTTCAATTGTTTATCAAACTCTTCTCTGTCAGTGAAACTAATACTTGTGTTCAAATCTAACTTTATTATCCAAGTATAAATTATCATTAATTCTAAGATATTTTGAAAATCATGTATCTTACAACCAGAACAACATCAATATGTCTCCGACAATTAACAATTGAAGATTGCTCCTATAATATGGTTACAGGAAAACGGAGTCACAGTTGCTTTTTTCATACCTAAGCTTTGCTCTGCTTTTGTACCTTTATTATTGTGTTTTAAATTGCTTTTCTGTTCTGACTCTTGGATTCATGTAAAACTTAACAAATTACGTATAACTCATCAAATATAACTGAAACAAAAGTTATTTTGTGTTAATAAGGTTTTGGTGGAATTTCAAACACTTTATAAACAGAAAATAACAGCAAATGTTGAACAATTGTTACACTGGCTAGCCATAAGAATATGCCGTTCTGCCGAAAGGCAGCTGTCTGTGGCACGCATGGCCTCAGTAGATCCGTTCCCCCCTCTTAGCCCCCCCACCCTAATGTCTGAGGCGTATTTTGATGAACGGTTTCACTGAAACTGAAATTTCGATTGCAATGTAAATTGTATATGACAATAAAGAAGATTTATTGATTGATTGATTGTGTTTTACTGCTGTGTGTCAATAAAATTATCCTGGTGTTTGAACTGAGGAGAATCTAAGCTTTCTAACCATGTATAAAGTGTCTCTTTATGCAAAAGTGTATCCATTGTTATTATAATGCCCACTTCTGTGTTAAATGGAAATGCAAACTGGGAGCTGGCGCTTATGTGGGTTTCAATTGGAAAGTTGTAGCAGGAATCAACACGTTTCCTTAGGAGGAAAAGATCTAGAAAAAATGTTTGATACTTGAAGAGATTGACTCTACCAACCAACATAGGCCAGCAGGCAAATAGTGATCCTCTATCAGTTCCTTAAGAGAAATAAAGCTGATAGATGATTGCTACAGGTGTGCTGCCTCCAGGTCATCCTGCAGAGATACTCAAAAGGAGAGATGGCACTCATCACAACACATAGACTCAGCCAATTATCAAGAAATATCACTTAACTATAACTACTTGTCTATATCTGTTAATCAAATAGATGCAGAATCTGTAAAGGTTTCTAAACAGCTTGAATTGTATTCTTATTGCTTTTTATTTAATCAATGATTTTCCTTACTTTACAGATATTTTCTTTTTGTTTTTTTTTATATTTATTTATCTTTCAAGAAAACATGATGACTCCTTTAATGCTGACAACACAAAGGATTGACAAATAAACCTTTTTATTTCATTGTATCATTAACTAAGCCCACCTTCCCATCCACTCAGCTCAGTGGAGGTTGTGTAACAGGTAAGGATGAACAGTGCATTTATGACGGTGTGGACATATTCGGTTAGGAGCTTCAGAAAGAGATGACGAAGCAACGGTCTGTCATTTCAGGTAGGTGAAACTAGTAATATTTGTGAATTTAAAACTTTATTTTTCCCTTTTAACCTTATGTTAAATATCTGCCAAATAACAATAGAAATAAGCACTTGGCTAACTTGTCTTTTTATGTTGTTAATGATCTCGACGAGCATCGCTAAGTATTCATTAGTGCATCTTGTTTTCCATTATTTATTACAGAATCAGAAATTCTAGTACTTAAAAAAGCTGTAAAAACAATATACCGTTATTCATTTTAAATTTGATAATGTGTTGTGAGAATTTGTTCTTCTCTAAACTCGTCATCAACTGAATAGGTTAGTTTGGAATGTAGGGTCTGAAGTTCAGATGGATTGAATATCAACTATTTCAGCTTTTTTATTGTAGGGACAGTTAAACCAATAAAATGATTGTTAAAATACTGTATTTGATTAACTTTAACAACTTGAATAGTTGTGGATCTGTTTTTCACTTTGCTTCTTAGAGACCTGACATCTAGATGACTTAGGTTACAGTAAAATGGCTCCGATATAAAGATCCACACGTAAACTGATGGATGTTATTTAACTTGGACCAAATCAAGAAAACATCCATGACATATTGAATGTTGATTATAATAAGGTCTGTTGTTTTTCCATATTCGTGTTGAGCTGATTCACATATTTATGCTCCAGAAAAGCAAGCACACAAAACTGTTGCAGAGCAGATAAGTTGTGGATTAGGTTTATGGTGTCCATATGGTTTGATGTAAAGGTAGGCTTTTTATGTAAAACCAAATTAAAACTGCCTTTTCCAATTAATGGGTCTTGTCATATGGTTGTACAATCCCTTTTCTTGAATCAGTAAAAAGTATTTAATTTGTTTCTGTATTTTTTTGTAATTCCTCTAAAAATCTGTATTTTAGATTAATTTTAAAGTCCAAAACTAGGAACTGCTGATCTGACAACATGGCAACGAGAGCAGCTGGTAAGTCCACCTCAAGCCACACTATTAAGTTTTTCTTATAGAATCTTTTATACAACTGAGTTAAAAGTATAACCAGGAAAAATTAAAAATGTTGCTTTACTTTTTGGGATATTATGTAATGAACATCAGAATACCATATATGTAAACATGAATTATAATGGCAACTAGACACTCAGAATACACAAAAACTAATGGGAAAGAGTTGAAGTTCTTTAAGTGTGCAAACATTCTCTTAATACAATATGCATGTTTTAACACCCCAAACTTTTTAAAGATCAGGTCCTTTGTCTAAAAGTAAATCAGCCCAAGTTACATTATTTCTGAACTTTTTTTGCAATGATATTTCTCTTTTTCTGAAGTAAATTCCCTTTCTTGTCATTAAATTAAACAGAACAAAATGGAGGCCATAACTAAGATTTCCAGGATGGAGGACATTTCTAAAATTGCTGATAAATACTACGCCTTTGTACAGTTAAAATATTTCATACAATGTATTAATATTTTGCTGAGAGTTTTAATTGATTACATGCTAAAATCATTATTTCAAACAAATATTAGCTATTCTAAAGTATTATGTACTTATTTATTTACTTCCCATTTAATTTCTTCTGTGATGCCATTTTCCTGAAAGAGAATTGTTATATTAGAGAAAAACCTCGGCTTCTTTTGTAAAGAAGAGAACCTCTGAAAAATATTACGAGACCATCTTTGTGCAAAGGCATTTTAGTGCCTTTAAAAAAAAACATTACGGTAACTAACAAAACAGTTAGTTGCTTCCAATTTGAGCCTGTTTGTGATTAAATAGCAAACTTTGATGACACACCTATTTGGATTCTTGTGTATCTGCGTTGAAGCTCCTCTTACCAGTCATAATCTTGTATTTTTATAGTTCTTTCTATTAAAAACCTATAAAGATATATTGTCTTACGAACCCTCCTTATTGTACTTCCAGTCAGGAACAACTCTCTTCCTGAAGATTAGATATTTTAATATGGTTATAAAGCGATTCCAAAAAAGTTAAAAAACAATCCACTGGACTTTGTTTGCAAGTTTGAAGACATTTTCATCCAGGAAGATTTTTCAATTAAAAATTTTGAGAAATAGCATTGAGTTCGAGGCTTTATAGGGTGGACCAAAACAAAAGTCTTGTTTTAGCTTAGAAAACATGCATATTGAACCAGATGAAGGGGTCCGCCCCTTAGGAATGGGGGTTGTGTAATTTCTCTGTTAGCCTGCAATAACCAATACATGCCTCTGCCTCTAAAAAAGGGGTTGTTATGGGGAATTGTTGGCCTGGCTAAACAGGCGAGAAACAGTGGACCACAACATCTCATCTTTTCAGCCAGGCCAACAATTCCTCTCTGAGTTTTCAGTTTCATAAAATCAACTCTAAGTAGGTCCACTCAGAGTTCAACACGTGCGTAACAGTATGAAAAGCCATTATCAGCGAGTCACCACGACAACAGGCTACAAGAAGTGCCTATTTCATCCCACTGGGAATAGATTTTATTGTAAAAAATAAATGGAGAATGTGTTTGAAAGACAAAGCAAAAGTGCTACAGCTGCACATGAGAGGGAGATGGTAAAGGAGAAGATTGTTGCTTGAGTTAATGCATAAGTTTATATGAAGTGTGAAATGACAGACCAATTTAACATTTATTAAAAGCACTCTCCTTTCTGTTGTTCCTTTTGTAGATCAATAGGAAATAGGATTCTCCCTGGTCAAAATTGCATTCCTAGATGGAACTGCAATAACAGATTTTTTAAAACTACACTTTTTCTGCAGAAACTGAATTTCAGAAAGTAAAAAATAAATAAATTGTACTAGTTAGAATTAAGTTTTATATACCTAGAAATGTTAAAACATTTTAAGGGGCCGTTTTGAATTTGAATGTTATCATCCAAATAAATGGCCATTATTAGCGGTTATCAGTCCCATCTGGCGTCACATTGTGCCTTCCACCTCCCAGTAGGCTCAGTAGGTTGGTATCGCTGAAATAATCCTATCCTAACCCTAAGGTAGTTCTTTTTTCCCCTGTGGAATCAATTTATGTGTAATCTAAAAATAATTTTAGTTGCTTTTAATGTATTTTATAAAAAGGAAAGAAAGAAAGATATATGTTGCAAACTAAAAACAAAAGATGTTTTCACACGCATCAATGTTCTCTCACTGATATCAAGTTCTGTTAAATAAGTCTGTATAATGCTTGAAATGCAAGGATTGATAAGGACATGGATGTATGTGATGGATTTTGACGTGAATTAGTAGCGCTCATAAACATAGTTTTCTGAATATGAAAGTTAAGCATTCATTCTATGTGAGGCCGATCATTCTTTAATAAGGCCATTGTTTAAAGGACATGCACTATTTGTTTTTAAAACCTAATGGGTCAAACAGACATAGTGACTAATTTTTTAATTGTATGCAAATAAAAATTTACCCTAGTAACATTGTTACATTGTTTCAATGTTACCGTGGTGACTAAAACAGAGGTTGAGTAAACTCTCTTTGTGAAAGAGAAAACTCACTGTGGCTCGATCAGTTATTAGTTTCACGAGGGGATTAACTGCCTGAGCAAGGTTGTTTTAAATAGTTTTGCCCGTTTAATCAAACGAAAAATAATTCATAAATGTTCTATTTGCTTAGGCTCCTTTTCTTTGTATTGTTCTGGGCTGGGGGAGGCATAAAAATATATTTAAAATGAAGATTAAACACAATCCATAAACACTTCCCACTGTAAAAGCCTTTATAAACATTTAATTCAAACCTAGGACCATAGTATGTATCATATCAAGATAGATGTAAATCAATAATTTAAATCAAAATATTGATCAAACACATCTTTGCTTTTTTTCTTCACAGGCCTGATGAGACGGAGCAGGAGCTATGAATTGCTGCCCCCTGAGTGTAAGTTTCAGTTAATTGATTTTGATTTTAAACTGTTTACAGGAAAAGGAAAATATAAACTACTCAATATGTCACTTTAGCAGTTTAATTTAGCCAAACCATGAATACATTTAGAACTCTTAATGATTCACTAAATGTCTATTTTCAAGGGTGGACACTTTGATTTGATTTCTTTGTGGATCTTTAATTCCCATGGGATCATCTTAAAATCCTAATATAATAATCCAGACATTTCCGGAGACATCCTTTAAAAAAGTTTAACAGATTTTTAAACTTGTGAACAGAATAATTTTTTTCTAAAACATATTTGTTGTATGTCCTACTATCATTTTTATTACTGTTAATTAAAGATTGCTAGATATATCTGAGATTCCATTGTAAAACTTCTTATCTTATTCTTTGTAGTGTCTGAAGTAAGGCTTGTTCTCTTGGGAGACAGTTGGTCAGAAAAGAGTTCAGTCAGAAACTTGATCCTGGGAATGACTGGATTTATTTCAAGGGAAGAACCAAACTCAATAAAATTCCAAAAACCTATTAAGGAAAAGAATCTGGTTGTCATTAACACACCAAATCTGCTTCATCCTATGATATCTGAAGAAAAACTGAAAGGACAAGTAGATTCCTGTTTGAGACTTTGTGCCTCTGCTCCTCATCTGTTCCTGCTGGTTGTGCAGCCAGAAAATTTTACAGAGGAACAGAAAAAGAGGTTCTTCAAAATTCTTGAACTCTTTGGTAATCAGTCATTTGATCGTGCCTTGGTTCTGATATCAACATCTAAGCAAAATGTTCCAAGCTTAAATCAAGCCTTTCAGGACCTGATCAGAAAATGCAGAGACAACTCATTCATTCTGAAGGACTGTGAACGTGAAGATTTGCTCGAGAAAATCAGTAACATTCTACAGAAGAGAAAAGAACAATCAGACTCTCAACAATCTGGAAAGCCACAACAGAGAGCAGCTTCCTCATCTTCTGGTGCTACCCCTGGTCCTGGTAGGTCCTAAAAAGAGACACCTTTACTTTTCCTAAACTTTGATTTCAAGAGCGTTATTGTCATATGTACAGAAATATCGAGGTAATGATCCTCCCAGCTTACCTGATCTTAAGGGGGCCCATTTTCATGTTGCAGTTCGGAGGTCTTTTGGAGGACCATAAGGGTTACTGGCGACATCTTGACATTCCTACAGTCTATTCCAAACCATACAGGCTTTAATAGATTTATTCAAACTGGATATGAATAATGTGGCCTACTCATAAGAGTTGCATTTAATACCATTGTAATTTGACTCTGAGATTAGAAGTATGAACAGTCATTTATAGTTTCTCTCTAATGCACCATTACATCTGATCGAGTTTTTGTATACTTTTTAAAGGGTCATGGATAATCTAACAGGCATAGACCCTCCGACCATCAGAAATCAAAGTGACTCTAATGTAAAAGGACAGAACGGCCCTAAAAGCCGAAGCCCGGGCAACTCTTTGTTTGCTAGGCGAACTTTGCATCCAACGCCACTGTTGCCCCAGTGGCATGCAAGTTACAACATTCAGATGAAGCAGATGCATTTCAGAAACAAATTCGTATACACATGTAGACCTAATTGACAATAGATGAAAATTATATGAAGAAAAAAAACATCTCAAAGTCAAACATAGCTTTTATAAACCCTACTTCAACAGAATGATTAACAAAAACTAATGAAAAAAACCCTGGACAAAATGACGGTACCTTAAACTTTATTTTCAACAACCTTGATATACAGTCTTGTTAATAAAATAATGACAGAGTGGAAGAGAGCAGAAATACAGCTTAACATTGTGTGAGAAAATTTTGATATATTTCTGTTCATTTTGTTTTCTACGTGTGCTGCTTCACAGGACGTGGTCTCAGGATTATGCTCTTTGGATCAACACTGTCAACCAAGAAACAACTCTGTAACTTTATCTTGGAGAAAACAAGTCCAGAGATTTCATCCACATCTCATCAAGCCAAACTGGTTGAGCAGGGGTCATGGAAGGGAAAGGTCTTAACTATTGTAACACCTCCAGAAAATCAGATGGGGAAAGTCCAAAAAGGAGACCTGAGAAGCTGTGTTAATCTTTGTCGTCCTGGACCAAATGTTCTGCTGCTCTTAGTGAATCCTTCAGACTTTACAGAGAAGGACAGACAGACCCTGAAAGCCACCCTGAGTTTGTTCGGTGAAGAGGCCTTTAAACACTCAATGGTCATCATGACTAAAGAAGGAAATGAAAGCAGTTTTCCTCTAAATTCACTAATCAGAGAATGTGAAAGTAGAAAATACAACCTGTCCGAAAATAATCACCAGAAGTTAATGGAGAAGATTGAAGATATCGTGAAAAGGGACAGCAGTGCCTTCCTTAGCATCAAGGAGGATGGAGCAGCATCAACAAGGGACCAGTCACAACCATCCTTAAACCTGGTTCTATTTGGGAGGAGAGGAGCAGGGAAAACCTCAGCAGCCAAGGCCATTCTAGGTCAGACAGATCTTCCTTCAGCTTCCAGCTCATCAGAGTGTGTTAGAAACCAGGGAGAGGTTCGTGGACGTTGGGTTTCTCTGGTGGAGCTGCCTGCCTTGTATGGAAAAGCTAAGCAGGTAGTGATGGAGGAATCATTCAGGTGTATCTCCCTCTGTGATCCTGAGGGTGTCCACGCCTTCATCCTGGTCCTACCTGTGGGTCACCTCACTGATGAAGACAAGGGAGAGTTACAGACCATCCAGGACACATTCAGCTCTAGAGTCAATGAAAACACAATGATTCTATTCACTACAGATTTAGATCCTGAACATCCAGATGTGGTCAAGTGTCTTAAAAAAGATAAGAACATCAAAGAGCTTATCAAGAAATGTGGAAAAAGAAGCATTGTCATAAAAAACAGTGATAGGAAGCAGTTCTCTAATGTAACAGATTTTGTTGAAAAAAAGACACAAAGTTGCTACACAATACGGACCCTCTTTGAAGCTTTCTTGGATAAAATCCTAAAACAGGAGAAAACAATCACTAAACAACAGAGCCAACTTTCCAGTCTGTCATCACAGACTGGGTTCAAAGGTAGGTATTTCAAAAAATGTCTTTAGATATGAAGAACAGTTTTGTTTATGTCATTAAATAGGATACAGAAACTACAGTAAGCAATAGGATGTCTTAAAAGCATATGCAATAAAAATATGACACATGAAAGTGCATCTATCAGTTTTATGGCGTCACATTTATATCAAAACATCCATGAGCAAAATTAACACACTTGCATGTATGTTACACTACTTCTGGGCATGATTTATCTACCACCACATAACAAAATACTGTCAAAACACATTTTCCTTTGCGCAAGGAGAAAAGGAGAGGGCAAAAATGCTTTCGAGACCGTAGCAATCCTCAAGCTTGGCCGCTGGATAGAAAATCTTGCGTGCGGGGAGATCCAAGCACGATCCCACACATGTGTCAGAGGACCTATCGCGTGCGGAGAGTGATTTTTTTCCTCTGGAAGTGGCAGTTTCTCTTGCATTTAAGAATTTGTTGCACTGTGGTAGATAAACAATGTCCAGAAGCAGTTTAACATACATGCAAGTATGTTAATTTTGCTTGCGTATGTGACGCAATACAGTTTTGCACGTTGTTATTGCAGTATATTCATTTTCTATGCTTAACAATGTTTAGGAGACAAAATGCCATGACATACTTCCTATTATTTATCCTATCATCACTGTTGGATACATTTTTAACAACACACACTTTTTTAGACCACTTTTTACGGTACACTGTTATTTCTGTATTAGAATGAGAGAATGAGCCATCTCAGCAGGTTGATGGGTGAGTAGTGGTGGTTTGTCCATAAACTGTTCTTTGTCACATACAATAGAGTAGGTTCAGCTTTAGGTACTATGAGTCTTAGCTGTTAAATTAAATGTGGCCGATTCTGTGCTGCTGTTTAGGTAAATACATCCTCAGTTAATTAGAGACACTAAGTGAGAGATTGTTCTGCCCATGTGGAAATGCAGGCTGGTTTATAGGGAATAAGACAAACAGAGCATAGTTTTACTGGTGGTTAGTGTTGGGAACACTATTTCAAAAAGAAGGAATTATTAATAGTTACTAATTACCTCTGAAAAAAAATATTTTGTGACTCAGTTGGTGCGTTATTCAGTTATTAGTTAGTAACAGTTGCAGTGGCTGTAAAATCAAAGGATCCAGTTACTAGTCAAAGTAGTAATCCAGTTACTTTTTATGATCGAAATTGTCCATCCTCAAGAACTGGGGCAACAGTGGCGTTGGATGGTGGGAGTTTGCCCTGAAATCAAGGGGAAGTTGACGGTTCAAGCCCCCACCTCGGCCTTTCAATGTCGCGTGTTCCTTGGGCAAGCATACTTCACTCAGGTATTGCTTCCCTACTCGATGGTGCTTCAGAGGCCCCGTGGCTTTCAGCGTAATGGCAGCCCCGCTTGTCAGTGAGCCCAGGCAGCTGTGCAGCCTGCCAACAGTAGCTTTGCCACCATCAGTGTGTGCAGTGTGTGTATGAATGAAGTGAATGAATAGTGTAAATCCAGCTCTTTGGTCAAGTCTCCCCACCCTTGAATAAAGGCGCAGTATAAAAGTACACATTGCATATTTACCATTAGTTTGGATAGCTCTACCTCTATCTGATTCTCAAACACAACAGTGAGTTTTATTATAATAGGTATAATATGTTTGATATTAGATAATAACTTAATGAAAAGGTGTCATGGTCTTACATATTGATTTGGCCCATCTGCAGAGCACACCTACAAGTGGGTCAGGGGAAAAGTTTAGGGGTTTAGAGATGAACAATAATTCAATTTTCAATTAATTCAATTCAGTTTTATTTATAGGTAGCCAAATTCACGCAACAACATGTCATCTCAATGCACTTTTACACAGTTCAACCAGATCATACAGTCAAATTGATACAAAGTTTTCTATCTATGAAAACCAGTTGATTGCATTGCCTCTCTATTGACTCCAAATACAATCCCCCGTCACTAAGCATGCTTGTAGCTGCATAGTGGAGAGGAAAAACTCCCTTTAACAGGAGGAAAGGAAAACCCTCCAGCAGAAACCAGGCTTCAGTGTGAGAGCGGCCATTATGCCGAAGCCAACTGGGGTTCCGGGAGAGACAGAAGCAGAGTATCACAAAAAGCAGCTGTAAAGGCGTCCCCGGCCAGGAAAACACACAAAGCCAGGCAGACGAGCTCCAAGGCAGCCCCCATGCCAGAAGGACCTAAGAGAGCAACATCCAACCAGTCACGGGTCACAGAGAAACAGGAATACACACTTCGGAAAACAGGTCGAAGCTCCAACATCTATGTAAACAAGTGGTAAGTTGGATAGAAGCAGCACAGTTGATGTTTCTTTCTAGGATGACGTGCCACAGCCAAAATGCAGGAACAGACGAGGCAAAAGCTACTATGATGGAAAAGCAGAGAGAGAGCAGAAGGTTAGATTGAACTAACAGATTCTGCAGAATAGGGAGAGAGAACAGAGAGAGAATGAAGCCAGAATGATGAAATGGGGTCCCTGTGTCCTCCGCCGCCAAAAGTCTAAGCCTATAGTAGTATAACTATAGTGATAGGTGGCTCAGGATAACCGGAGCCACCCTAACTATAAGCTGGTATCAAAAAGGTGAAAGTTTTAAAGCCTGTGGGCCCTTGGGCAAGTAGACAGGGTGTCTCATCGGACTTAAACTGGTGAAGTTGGCCCGGTGAGTAGAGCCCAGATAACGCCAAAAAGATCCTGCCCCATTCTACTTTAGAAATTCTAGGAACCATTAAACCTGCAGACGAGGAGCCAAAGAGCCCTGTTAGGGAACACATAAGGAACACCAGATTCTGATAGATGGGTGGTTTGGCCATTTAAGGCTTTATATGTGAGAAGAGTGATTTTTAAATCGTATTCTTTGATTTAAGTTTTATGGTGTCGTACGTGAATAGTAGCCAGCATGAAGTGAGGTAGATATGATCTCTTTTTGGAATTTCTACTAGAACTCTGGCCAAGTATTTTAAAATAGCTGGAAGCGCTTTTGACCCATGTTTGTGACTTCCTCCTAGGATAGTAAAGAATTTAAGCAATAGTCCGCAGCCCCAGCAATAAATGCATTAGACTAGTTTCTCAGCATCACCCCTGGACAGATATTTCGAATTTTAATGTTCCTCAGATAAAAGAAGGATATTCTAGAAAAACCTCTTTGATATGATTTAACATAAAATCCTGATCAAAAATGTAAATACCAATCTTTTACTTTTTTTAAAAATCTGAAACTAGTTTAATCCCATCCAAATGAAGCATCGGGCTAATCGGGGTCTTTTTCTGTGAGACTCGTCCAAAGACTATAACTTCTGCTTGCCCAGTATTCCAGAAGTAGAGAAAGTTAAGAGTCATCCAGGTTTTTATGTCTTCGCATTAAGCTCGTAATCTATGTGAATGCTTTCAGCTTCATCTGGATTTCTTAGATAGAGCAGGGTAAATACCGTATAACAGAGTGGAAATTAATCCCGATGTTGCTCCAATACCTCACGAATGGAGCTAGCTGTATAAAGTAAAGAGAATGGTCTCGCATCGGATCCCCGTGGTACTTCCACAGGTACCCTTTGAGTTAAGTGAATATCTTACTAGCTTAATATAAACAAACTCGAATTGCATCAGATAAGATTTAAACCTGAAGTCTAGTGCTGTTCCTTTAATTCCAACAGTACATTATTCTGTCTTTCTAAAAGGTAAATATTATGGTCAACTGTGGTATCAAAATGCAGCACTCAGCATCCAATAGGCTGCAAGCAATACATGCAAGTCCATATTTGAGGCCATGAGAATACTATTATAGTCTTTCACCATGTTTCAGTGCTAAGTATTTATTCTAAAGCCAGACTAAAACTCTTCAAAAGTTCGTTCATTATGGTGGTGCTGGATCTAAACTTGTTGGCAAATCATTTTCTCAAGAGTTTTTGGATAAGAAAGGAAGATTGGATATAGGTCTATAATTGACCAAGTCATTCTGGGTCATAGAAACGGTTTCGTAAGCAGATGGTCTTAATTACAGCTAACCTTAAAAAGCTTTGGGTACATGTATCCCTGTGCAACAGAGATAGGATTAATCACTATCTAAAATGGAGGAGGAGGGAGAGATCAAAAGGGGAATACCTCCTTAAATAACCCTGGTTGGAACTGGATCTACAACATACAAGTTGAAGGCTTAGATGAAGACAATAATACTTTGCTAATTCAGAGGTCCCAACCTGGATCAAAGCAGTCTAAAACCCAGTTCCAGATTCCATTGACTACCTCGTGGGTACAATGCGGATAGAGGGAGGCAAGCTTATATGATCTTATTTTTAATAAGACTCAATCCTTATTTAAGTAAAAAGAATCCCATAAAATCATCTGGCTGCTAGAGCAGTTTGTGTGAATGGGATGGTTCAACAGAAAGCTGCTATGCTCAGAATTTTAATAAATCTTAAGCCAAAAAGAAATCTAGGATTATTCTTGGTTCTTCCTCTATTAATGCAGGAGAAGTACGCTGCTCTTGCTTTACAAAGGGTCTCTTATACAGCAGTAAACCATTTTTCCAGACTAGGAAGGACTCTCGCAAGGCCTGTGGAGCGATATTTTCTCTCCAGTTTCCTAGCATTTTGCTTCAAAGTACGGTACGCAGCTCTGCATTAGAAGCCAAGGAGCAAGCTTTCTATTTTTAACGGTTTTCATTTTCAAAGGAGCTGCGTTGTCTAAGGCAATACGCTTGAGAACTAGTAACCCCATCAACAGAAATCATCAACCTGTGAAGGGGAATAAGCTAAGCAATAGTCAGGACATCTAGGAAATGGGCACTTGGCCTGAGACAACAGCTAAGAATCTTGAGGGGAACACTGGCGGCTGATTTTGGCTGAGGTTGAAGAGAAGGTTTAGTGAATCAAATAATAGTCTTACAGTTGTTAAATATGCAAACCACTTTGGGGGTTCTGATCGAGGCTGGGTGGAGTGTGAGGAATTCATGATCACAGAAGCTTGGATCCAGAAACAGCCAGCTTACACTTGTAACCGGAGCTTTACAAGAAGAGAGTAGCATGTAAGCTCTGAGACAGGGACTTGGCTGAGTAGAATCTAGAGTTTCAGGAACTTGATGACCTAGAGACAAAGGAACAGGCTCAAAGGAGCTCTAGGGAAACCACAAAGGCAGAGGAGCTAGTGGTAGTTAGACCTCTGGCACAGAAGCGTTGGCTGGAAAAAATATATACTAATGTGCACTATTTTGCTGAGTGAGATGGGACTTTTTATGTAGATGTGATTCTTTCTTGTAATAAAAAATAAAAGAAAATAATTCAGCTTTCAACTGGCTATAAAATACGAATGACTCAAAAAATTATAAATTTTTAGCAATTTCACAAAATTAAACTAGGTACCCCAAGGTCCCTAAACTATTCCATTGATTAAGGAACTCTCCTCCAACATCAAGCCTTTTCAGGTTGAGAAACATGGTCTTAGATTCTAAGGAGCTGATCCTCATCCTTGCCACTTGTAGGTGTTGGTTGGAGGGATCCAGGAGAATCATGCTTCCGCTTTTCAAAAAGCAAGGATGAAATCCACTGATACAAAGATCAGAACCCTTCTGGCCCTTGAGATTGCCGTTGGGGATTGAAATCCTGGCACCCTGAATCCGCTCCTATGAGTTTGAGTCTTATATTAACTAGACAGACTAACCCTTATATCGACCCAAATCTTCAGAATCATAGACAGGTGCTCTGATATTACAGGCTAACAATGGGACCAAACCGACCCCCTCATCGGTTACCATTTTGCATGTTTCCAAGCAATACAGGCTCACCTATAGTAAAGCACTTCAAACTCACTGCGGATCCAGACATATATGAATTCCAGAGAAAGCTTCCTGAGAGGTGGCGTAAAGCGCCCTTCTAAATCTTGGAAACCAAGTCCAGTGGATATTTTTTGAACTTTTACGGAATGACTATGACCTGATGACTGAGAACCTTTATCAGCATTTTTATCAAACATTTTTTCTGCTTTAACTAATAAACACCAAGTGTATTTTTTATTTATTTTTTCCCTTTAGTAATATTAAACAATCAACCAGATAATCAGTCCATGTGAATAAGGAACTGTAATCAGCTTACCGG
This sequence comes from Cyprinodon brontotheroides, assembly GCA_018398635.1. Taxonomy (NCBI): domain Eukaryota; kingdom Metazoa; phylum Chordata; class Actinopteri; order Cyprinodontiformes; family Cyprinodontidae; genus Cyprinodon; species Cyprinodon brontotheroides. The sequence goes on from JAGKQL010000038.1 coordinate 2,072,055, forward strand.
CTGTCCTTCACAGTTCTTCTTAGAAACCTTTTGCACAGTTTGCACTTTGCATATTCTACCATCACTGTTTGGCTTGCATGCTGTGCTACTTCTTCAAACAAGAGTGAGAGGTCAGCCACACCAAAACTACACTCTTTGATTGCATGAGGTTTAGTCCAGCTAGTTCCGATCTCCAGCAGCCAGAGCAGAAACTAGCAGCAGAGGAGCTTGGCAGAGGGGAGTGGCTTCCTGGCAGTTCACCAAAACAGGTTGTTTGAGTTAAAGTTGGCATTGCTCTCACTATTCTGGTTTTGTCGTTAAACCTAACACCCTTGAGCTGTTGAATACACATTTTAATTGTTGCCAAATTTAGAAAAAATATGTTTTTTTTTTGTTTGATTCTTGAGTTTTAGTTCATTGTTATGCATAATTTCTCAATAAACTGACCATTGGTTCCTCTATTACAGGAGATAAAGACAAGAGGAAAAATGATCATTCTGAGTGTGGCCTCAGGATTGTTCTGATTGGGAAGACTGGTTGTGGGAAGAGCTCTTCAGGAAACACTATCCTGGGTAGAAAAGAGTTTAAAGCTGACGTAAGCCAAATGTCAGTCACAAAGTGCTGTCAGAAATCCCTGGGTGAGGTAGAAGGTCGTCCCGTTGCTGTGGTGGACACTCCTGGTTTGTTTGACGACAATTTATCCCATGAAAAGGTGCGTCAAGAATTACTGAAATGTATCAGCCTTCTGGCACCAGGTCCACATGTTTTCCTGCTGGTGGTACCAATTGGAGGAAGAAACACACCAGAGGAGAGAGAGACATTAAAACTTATTAAAGAAGGTTTTGGGCAGAATTCTGAAAAGTACACCATCATGCTGTTTACCAGAGGAGATATGATAAAGGATAAACAATCCATAGATGATTATGTGGAAAACAACTGTGATGACTCCTTTAAAAAGATTATTGCCGACTGTGGGGGATACCATATGTTTGACAACAACAATATCCAAAACCGCAGACAGGTTATAGAGCTGGTCAGAAAGATTGATACCTTGGTGGCTAAAAATGGCTGCTTTACCAATGAGATGCTGCAAGAGGCTGAAACAGCCATACAGAACCAAATTCAGCTAATCCTGAAGGAGAAAGAAGAAGAAATTGAGCAAGAAAAGAAGAAGCTGGAGGAAAGACACCAAAAGCAAATGGAGGAAATGGAAAGAAAAATGAAAGAAGAAAAAACACAGAAAGAAAAGGAGTTGAAGGAGAAGGAGGAAAAAATTAAGGAGATAGAGAAAAAACTTCAACAGAGTGAAGAAGAAAAAAAGAAAGAACAAGAACAGAGAGAAAAAGAAGAAGCTAAATGGAAGCAGGAAAGAGAAGCTTTGATGGGAAACCAACCGAAAGGTCAATTCAAAACTCCTGAGGCCTTGGAGAAGGAGAAGGAAACTTTAAGGCAGAAATGGGACAAAGTTGACAAAAAGTGGAAAATGGAAAAAGAAAAACTGGAAAATGATTATGAAAAGGAAAAAGAAGATTATACAAAAATGAAGGAGGAGGAAAGAATAAGAGAAGAAAATCAGGCCATTTATAAACAGCAACTGCAGGATGTATTCAGGCAAGATTTACAAAAGTTAACAGAAAAGTATGAGGAGGAAGCCCGACAAAAGGCCGAAGAGCTGAATGAGTTTAAAGAAAAATATTTGAAAGAATTTACAGCCATGGTGCTACAGAAGGATGAAAAATACAATATGCTAAAGGCTCTCAAAGATATGAAGGAAAACAAACACAGAAAGGAAATTACTGATGTGGTGAAATGTGTGACCAGAAAAAGAGAGAATGTGAAAAAACTGAAGGACATGCTGTCAAAACAAGAAGAGGAGATGAAAAAAGCCAAAAGTCAACAGGAAATGACACAGCGGGGGGAAGAACACAACAAAGAGCTAAGTGATCTGATTCAGCAGCTTATGGGTGAAACTGATGTAAAGACTAGCTGCTTCATTTCGTGATATATGACGTCCAAACATCATGAATTGAACTGTTCATCACCTTACCCAGGCTTTCTCTTATCGACATTTGTACAGAAATCTGTAGTCAATGAAAAGAACCTGCTGATGATAAAAAATATATACAAAAACCTCCACAGCAACATTAATATCTGCAATTTCTTATTAGTTGTCAGCATCTGTTGGATAAGCATTTTCATGCCTTTATAACTTTTACGTATAATATCTGAATTAGCATGACTATTAGTTTAACCAATGCTCTTACAGGAGGTCAAGCTCATGTCTGCTGTTATTGAATTCCATTCATTCATTCAAACATACTTTTTAAATCCTCAAGTGAAATGGGATGTTATTCTAACTATTAGCTTTTTTTCCAACAAGTTGTTTGACATGTTAATAGCTGTAGGAAGGAAAGATATTTTTTGTAGACATCTGTCTTACATCGAATCTGGAATCATTTACAATAAATACATTTCTGCTGTTTATAAACTTTAGTTGAAGGATCCTTTTTGTTAAAATATTTTACCTCTTTGAAGTAAAATTAATTATGTTAGACTGCGCGTAAGGTCAGCCCCGCCTATAAATAGCTAGCCCTTCAGCACGCTAGCGCCTTGGCGCCGTTGCGCGCTTCCTTTTTCCTACCTGTTTGGGACGCCGCTTCCACTCCTGTTCCTTTTGAAACAGCCAGTATGCTGCGCACTGTCTTCTGCTGCGCCCGCAGCGATCTATCATCCAGCTTCTGCTGCGCGTATTTTTGTTAACCGCTTTACTTTTTTCTCGAGTTTTACCTGGCGGACCGGGTAGTCCGTTTTCGATTTTTCTTTCTTAGGATATTTTTTATGTTCCTTAGGTCCGGGTACTACAGAGGGGCTTCGGACGCCCTGTATATAGGGTTGGCCCCCGGTTTAAAAATTGCCAGTTTTGTTCTGTTTGGCCGGCCTGCCAGGTCCAATTTTCTGTTGTTACTTTGTTTGACATGTTAATAGCTGTAGGAAGGAAAGATATTTTTTGTAGACATCTGTCTTACATCGAATCTGGAAAAACCTTTGAATGAAGGCACTTTGTTGATAATTAACAGTCCTCTGAAGAGGATGCTCACTGTTGTCAATAACGTTCATTTTACACAGAATCTTTCTTTCTGAGAAAAATTTGTAGATGTTTTAGAGGACCTAAGGGATGGACCTGTTCTTCTGGTTCAATTTGCATGTTTTCAAAACAAGGCTTTGTTTGGGCTACTGTATAAAGCCTTAAACTCAACTCAACCCAATGATGGCACACTCATCTGAGTATTTATTCAAATGACACAACTTTGCCTTGTGCTGAAAGTCTGAGGCATGTAGAGTAATAAGGAAGACTGAGGGTTGTCTTGTCTGTGATGAGACTACCTGTCCAGATAAGTGATCTTTCAGTCTCACAAACTAGTCTTTCAAGTAGTGTTTGATCCAGGCGATTGTTGATGCCTCCACCTGAGTCTTGGGGAGTTTCTCACAACATTATCAGACTTAATTGTGTTAAATGTACTTGAGAAAACAAAGAACATCATCCTCATAGTGCTGTCTGTCTTATCTAAATGACATTTGGTTTGTTTATGCAGTTGTATGAGCATCTTCATCTATAGGAGTTCCAGACAGCTACTTTTTTGTTTGCTCAGGGGGACAAACATGAATCTTTCAATGACCTTCATGAAGTGGGATAGTTGGACAACAGGTCTATAGTCACTGAAGGCTGCTTCCTGAATTTTTCTTGATTCAGGAACAAGTAGGTCTTCCATGTCACAGAAACTGTTTTCTGTGTCAAGCTGAGATTTAGTAGGTGCTGCAGAATCCCACAGAGCTGCTATGACAGGCCTTCAGGATTCTGGGGCTGACATCATCTGTCATTCAATCTGTGTGCTTGCCTCTTCTTCTGAATTCTAGATACAAACATACTGGAGGCACAGTGCGCAGCACCATCTTCTGATTAAATGGAGAACAAACATAGAAGTAGAGGATTTCTGAATTAGACCTATTAAATAATGTGTTCAGTCCATTGGCTTCTCCACCTGTCTGATCCTCTTTGCGGTTTAAGCCTGTGATTTTCTTTGCCCTGACCACATTTCTTTCTAACACCTGCTCCCCAGATGATTCTTGTATGTCTTTGTGTGCTCTAGTGCAGCAGTGTCAACAGAGCCCTAAATATGATGGAGGTGCTTGAAGTCATTACACCTAAAAGGTGATTGAAAGCCTAAAAACCTAAGTCTGAAAACACTTAATGTCTTTGTTCTCTCCTTTTATAGACAAAACCAATCCAAATGTTATTGATTGATTAACTTTAAAATTAAGTTTTTGTTGTTGTTAGGGTATAAGTTAAAAAAGTAACAAAGTGACGAAATTAGATTGTGTTGTATGTATCTGTAACATTGTTTTGGATGTATTTAGATTCAAGAGTGTGTGCTGCCATTCATCATAATGATGTTCAAACTCAGAGGAGGAAATGTATTGATTGATCTATTCCTGCATCCAAAGAATCAATCTGTATTTTAAACACTCTGCCTGCTCCCTCAAAGCTAAAAAGCTTATCATAGTGTTTCTTATTTGAGGCATTAGAAAGTGTTGAAGGTTCATTTGTTTATATTTGTTTTATTGTTTACTCTTTTTGTTTTTATTTTTTATTTCACTTCTTTCATAGTGTATATATATATATATATATATATATATATATATATATATATATACATATATATATACACTCACTGGCCACTTTATTAGGTACACCTGTCCAACTGCTCGCTAACACTTAATTTCTAAGCAGCAAATCACTGTATAGTTTTATTGTTTACTCTTTTTGTTTTTATTTTTTTATTTCACTTTCTTTTACTGCTCACTGTATAGGTTTTGCTCATATCTTGTGTTTTATGTGAAAGTTTCAGTCTGCTTAAGTGAAATTCGATCTACCATTTTGTATTGCATTATTTGGGTGTAGTATTGATTCTGTACAACTGTTAGACTCTGGGAGACTTAGATAATAGTCTTGGAGTCGCAGCTAGATCTATTATCAGGGCCACTGTTCATCAGAGCGTTGGTCAGGCTGGCCAGAAAGGTAGATGATCCTCTGCAATTTATTCTTATATCAATTATTTTTTTTTTAATCATTGAAAATTTAAGTAATTTCCCTCTGGGATTATTAAAGTATTCCTGATTCTGAGTCTGATTAAACATAACTGGAATAAATTTGGTTAATACTTAAAAACTATTCTTTCTTTTTGTACATATTCTGAGAAACATTTCTACTTGGATTCAAACCGGGTAATCAAAATGATAATCAAAGAAACGGGACAGTTTTTTGACAGTTTTAATGGAGAATTTTAATTTTACTAATTCCATGCCAAAACCATACTAATTAAAAAAAATTATAAAAAGTTGAAAGTGTGGAATTTGGATTTTTGATTCACTTGATTACTGAGTTCCTTTACCCATGGTCAGGGATGGGCAGTATTTCTTACACAAATATTTGAAATATAAAATACTATTTTGTATTTTATTGACATGATTAAAAATACCTTTGTATTTTGTATCAAAATACTTCAGTGTTGTGTATTTTTGTATTTTCATCCATTCATCTGACACGCTTGTCCCAATTGGGGTCACAAGGGGGTGCTGGTGCCTATCTCCAGCTGTCAATGGGCGAGAGGTGGGGTACACCCTTGACAGGTCGCCAGTCCATCGCAGGGCAACACAGAGACACACAGGACAAACAACCATTCACACACACACACACCTAAGGACAATTTAGAGAAGCCAATTAACCTAACAGTCATGTTTTTTGGACTGTGGGAGGAAGCCGCAGTACCGGAGAGAACCCACGCATGCTCAGGGAGAACATACAAACTCCATGCAGAAAGACCCTGGGCTGGGAATCGAACCCAGAACCTTCTTGCTGCAAGGCAGCAGGGCTACCCACTGCATCACTGAGCAGCTCAGAAGTCTAATTGATGATTAGCAAACCCTTGTGCAATCATGTTCACACATCTAAAACAGTTTAGCTCGTTACCGAAGCTACAAAACTGACCTCCTTTGAGCAGATTGAGTTTCTGGAGCATCACATTTGTGGGGTCAATTAAATGCTCAAATGGCCAGAAAAAAAAGAGAAGTTTCATCTGAAACTCAACAGTCTATTCTTCTTGTTCTTAGAAATTAAGGCTATTCCATGCTAGAAATTGCTAAGAAATTGAAGATTTTCCTACAACGGTGTGTGTACTACTCCCTTTCATAGGACAGCACAAACAGGCTGTAATCAGAGTAGAAAAGAAGTGGGAGGCACGAGTTGCACAACTGAGCAAGAAGATAAGTATTTTAGGAGTCTCTAGTTTGAGAAACAGACGCCTCACAGGTCCCCAACTGGCCTCCTCTTCATTAAATAGTACCACTTAGTAGCCTGTTTGTGCTGTCCTCTGAAGGACATCTAACATATACACCTCTGTAGATATTGCACCAAAATCAGACATTTGCAGCTAGAATAAGTCATTTACCACATTAGCAATGTATAAAGTGTATTTCTTTTAAAGTTAAGACTAGTTTAAAAGTTATCTTCATTGAAAAGTACAGTTCTTTTCCTTGAAAAATAAGGACATTTCAATGTGACCCCAAACACATCAAGCTCACTGCATACAACACTGCTGGGGGAGGATAACCAGCCTGCTGGGCAGGTTTCTATACCTATGTATATGTAGTTAGGTTTTATATATATATATATATATATATATATATATATATATATATATATATACACTCACACTCACTGGCCACTTTATTAGGGTACACCTGTCCAACTGCTTGTTAACACTTAATTTCTAAGCAGCAAATCACATGGCGCAACTCAGTGCATTTAGGCATATAGACATGGTCAAGACAATCACCTGCAGTTTAAAACCAAGCATCAGTATGGGGAAGAAAGGTGATTTGAGGTCACTTTGGGCGTGGCATGATTGTTGGTGCCAGAAGGGCTGGTCTCCGAGTATTTCAGAAACTGCTGATCTACTGGGATTTTCACACACAACCATCTCTAGGGTTTTACAGAGAATGGTCCAAAAAAAAAAAAAAAAACATCCAGTGCAGCCGCAGTTCTGTGGATGGAAATGCCTTGTTGGATGCCAGAGGTCAGGAGGAGAATGGCCAGATAGAGCTGATAGAATGGGCAACAGTGACTCAAATAACCACCTCGTTACAAACCAAGGTGGGCAGAAGAGCATCTCTGAACGCACAGTATGTCGAACTTTGAGGCAGATGGGCTACAGCAGCAGAAGACCACACCGGGTGCCACTCCTTTCAGCTAAGAACAGGAAACTGAGGGCTACAATTTGCACAAGCTCATCGAAATTGGACAATAGAAGATTGGAAAAACGTTGCCTGGTCTGATGAGTCTCGATTTCTGCTGCGACATTCGGATGGTAGGGGTCAGAATTTGGCGTCTACAACATGAAAACATGGATCCATCCTGCCTTGTATCAACGGTTCAGGCTGGTGGTGATGGTGTCATGGTGTGGGGAATATTTTCTTGGCACTCTTTGGGCCCCTTGGTACCAATTGAGCATCGTTGCAACGCCACAGCCTACCTGAGTATTGTTGTTGACCATGTCCATCCCTTTATGACCACAATGTACCCAACTTCTGATGGCTACTTTTCAGCAGGATAATGCGCCATGTCATAAAGCTGGAATCATCTCAGACTGGTTTCTTGAACATGACAATGAGTTCACTGTACTCAAAATGCCCACAGTCACCAGATCTCAATCCAATAAGAGCATCTTTTGGGATGTGGTGGAACGAGCTTCTCGCATCATGGATGCAGCCGACAAATCTCGGCGCAACTTTGTGTGATGCCATCATGTCAATATGGACCAAACTCCCTGGTGAATGCTTCCAGCACCTTGTTGAATCTATGCCACGGCGAAGAACTGAGGCAGTTCTGAAGGCAAAAGGGGGTCCAACCCGTTACTAGCATGGGTGGTGAGGTGTGTATATATATATATATATATATATATATATATATATATATATATATATATATATATATATATATATATATATATATATATATATACAGCAAGTAAACATGGTTTATATATAATACCAATGTTTTTCTTTTTTAATAACATTGTACTGAGGATATCAACTGTCAGCTTTTATAAGATGTAGTTGTTGGGAGTATAAATGAAACACCATTCATACAAGAGGATGGATGCACAGAGACGGCATCAAATTTGGCTGAATTCAGCAACACGTCTAAAAACAGTTAGGTTGTACAATAAAAAAAAAAATCAGATTCGTTGACTACTTTTACAACTGATACATCAGACTTGACAACATCTGACTGAAATTAATAAAGTGATTTCTGATTTTTAGGTCAAGCTTTTAGCTGCACTTACGCTGTTAAGAATTAGAAGTTAGTAAATATGTTGTCATATGTATAATTTAAGTGTAATGGTACAAAAACTAATTTAAAAGCATTTATTTCCAGTATGCAAATTGAAATGATAACTACCACCTAGTTAAAGTATGTTAAAAAAATAATAAATAACCTGAAAAAAAATGTTGATCATAAGACAAGAAAACCTGAAAATGATGCCTATGGAGAGGTTGAACTGAAAAAGCTGGATGCTTCCATTCATGCAATCAGAGGCTCATCCCTCTGTCAAGAAGCTAATTAGCATCCACACCACACCTCCTTGTAATCCAATCAGCATCAGAGTCCTGCTTAAAAGAATTCAGGCAAAAGGACCCCCATTCCAAAGGGGTGGACCCATTTTGTATGGCTACTGTATAAAGCCTAGGCTATTTCTGACATTTTGAATTGAAAAAAGCTTTCTGGATGGGAAGGGAAATGTATTCAAACTTGGAAACAAAGTCCATTGGATTGTTTTTTAACTTTTTTGGAATGACTATGACCTGAATGACTGAGAATCTTCACCAGCATAAGATTCACCAAAGATGGATGGATGGATGAATGGATGGATGGATGGAGTACCAATGGTCTTTAAACTTCACTGTATTTGCATGTGGATTTCTGAGACTATCCTGACGTGCCTTGTTTTTTTTTTTTGTTTTTTTTAAAATAGGGAATGGTTTGCCATCACAAAGCTCCCTTGTGTAAGCCAATCACAAGAAAGTACTCCACGTGGGATGACTTACTCCCCCAGATTTTGCTGTAGCAGTTGGGGTGGCAATTACCACCACAGAAGAAATCCTTGTTACCCCGCGGAAAGCATTACACTGTTGCTGGAGGTTTCCTCATGTTAAAAGGGAGTTTTCCTTTCCGCTGTAACTACAAGCAACTTTGAGTCGACGAGTTGACGCAGTCAACTGGATTTACTCAGAAAACTTTGAATCAATTGGACTGTATGATCTGGTTAGATTGTCTCTATAAAGTGCCTCGAGAGGTTGTGAACTGGCACTATATACATAAAATGAATTTAATTGGAATCTTTTCTGCTGACAGTGCGCAATGACCAATAAACTTTTTTTATTTTCTTTTAACATTAACTCAGCTCATCTTCCCACCCACTCTGCTTAGTGGGGGTTGTGTAACAGCTGGATATGAGTAGTGCTTTTATTCTAGCATTGACAGATTCATTTAGGAGACCCATGAAGATATGATAGAGCAACATTCTTACATTTCAGGTGGGTTTAACTATTCTGATTCTTTGTGGCATACAACTAAACCATATTTTTTTCTTTTTAACCCTGTATTGGGTTTGTATCCGGTGAACCACAATGAAAACATGCTCTGTGATTGCTTGTGTTTTGACCTCAATCATGATACAAGATAGTGAAATATTAACAAATTAATTCGTATCAAATGAATTGGTCTCAAAATGATAAATATCTTTAAATTTGAAAACGCTTTGGCTTGTAGTTTTTTTTTAACCTTCCTTCTCTAAAGTTGACATCACCTGGAAAAGTTAAAATTTAAGATCTAGGGTCTGAAGTTCAGAGCAATTGAATGTCAACTCTTTTTATTACAGTGATACAAATAACTATAAACTAACTGCTGAAGTGCTTATGGGATAAACTTAAACAACTTTAGTAGTTGTGCACTGACCTCCATTGCAGCTGCTTATCAAATCAAGTGTAGGAAATGCAGAGTGAAGATTATTTAGGCTTCGGAAAAAGTAGTTCCAGCTTCACCATCAATATATGTTCTCATTATTTAATTTGGACTAAATATCATGTAAGTGAATTCAGTATAGCACTGAAGAACTAAAGGACTATGTTTTAATAAAATAAACAGCTACTGTAGCTGTGTGTCAGGGCTGTTAAGGGCAGTGAGGTGATTTGAGGAGCCTCTTTAGATTAAACTACCAGTAACTGATGTGGATTAAACCTTTGTTCCTGAAAGTAGTAAGAAAGTCACAGGAACATTCTACCTTGATTTTAGAGAATCCAGATTACATCTTCTCAGCCAATCTCCATCATTGCATTAAAAGCTCTCTCCATGTAGCAGAGTGTGCCTCTGGGATATAAAAATTAAAAATTGCTTTGGTTCATTTAGTTGAAGTAACGTGCTGCATTGGATCGAAACTAACATGATTTCTGATGACTGATGATCATCATAAAAATGTGATGATTTGATGATGATTTAATGATGATTTTGTTGGTCTCTCCTATTGATCTTTTGGAAATAAGCTGGATTCAGACAACATTTTAATTCTGAAATGCACTACCATCTATTTATTGAGGTGGGGATTTTTCCTTAGCTCCTCTAAACAGGAATATATGTTCAGAGTTTATCCTCCCCGGCTACAAACTTTAACCTGGGAAATAACAACAATTTATAGACTGTGAGATGAAGCTTGGGAGTTCGTTTTTTTTTTTTTTAGTTTTCTGTTGATGCACATATTTTTGCTCCAGAAGAACAGATGACAAAACTCTTATGAACCTGATAAGGTGTGTTTTAGGTATATGCTATTGACATGCAGATTAAAAAATTTAAACAGAACAGAGACAAGAATTTAATTTGTTACGGATGTTTTTAATCTCTCTAAAAAATTGTATTTTAGGTTAATTCTGAGTCTAAAACTGGAAGCTATTGATCTGACAACATGGCATCTGGAGGACATGGTGAGTCCATTTAAACCAATCATCTTTTGGCTGGCCTTTTTGTTTATCTGATTGTACCTGTATATGACATTAAAGAGTTTTACATTCCTTAAAACAAATGATCCTAAATAACTCTGGCTGAAGTAGACATTGTACAAACACTCTGGCTTTTAGCCAGTTTGTTTACATGGAAAAAAAAGAACAGATATTAATTTCTGGCACATCACTCTCGTCTGTGTCCCAAATATTGCTGTCATGTGTCCCACATGTACGACCTTGATTTTATTTTTATGCTATGTGTGTAAGTTTATATACTTGGCCACAAAGCCTATGGGCATTTGAAGAAAAATTAAGTTAAATAAGAAAAAAAAACGAAAGTAGGAAATTATCACAAATTGCCACTACAAATACATTTTTAATTACTTTAATACTATACTGAAACACATTGTGAATATTTAATATTATGAGTTGTTGTGCGTCTTATAAAAAAATAGTAAAAACAACATTTCAATATATAATTTGCTCATTAAAAACTACTATGCACTTAATTTCCTTTCTATGTTCCTTAAAGGGAAAGGAAATTGTACCAAAGACCTCCCCTTTACATTTTGTAATACTGAAAATCCTTTAATGTATCTTATACAGTATATAGCAAAAATACGTATTCAGTTGTATGAAATTGGTGGATGATTTTCTGATTTAAAAAAATTCCTCCAACGACCACAGATTTAAACTACTAGAAGACAGAGCGTCAAGAAAGGACAAAAATTAAATTCCAGAGTTCAGCAACAATGATAAACCTGATACATTTATAGACCACTTAGCTTCCTGCTGGGAAGTCATTCTGTTTATCCTCACATAATAAACCTTTATTTTAAAATTATCTTCATGTGCTTTATGATCACTTTTTAAGTCAAATATTGTTCCTGGTAAAGCTCTAAGGAATTTCCTGCAGTCCTTGGCCAGTTTTGGCTTTACTGATGGAAAGCAGGCAGAGACCAAATGTGCTAAAACCAGTTAATATATATTGGAACACCCCATGTATCCAGATAATAAAAGAAACATTCTGACAAAGATATGAACCAGAGAGCCTACAGTATGTTTAGGACCATAGACATTCACAAACACCTAAACATTAACCAGGACAAGATTCTCCAAATATTTTCTGTCAGAAAATTTATCTAAAGATGTGATCATTCCTTGAGCATTCTGGGTGAGTGTTTGGGTTATCCTGGGTCTTCGGCCATGTTTCAACAGCTGTATCCTGCATTTTACAAAGTGCATCTCTTCTGCAGGGTGGTTGTTATATTTTAGCTTTAAACTTGTAAAAGGAATAATTGATAATGGACATATAAGTTATTACTTCACTATTCTTTTTAGATGTTACACAATTGTGATTTTAAACAAATCTTTTCAAAATGACAAAACATTTCAAGACCCTGAAGAATTTTTTGTTCAATTATCCGACTAGCTGTCAACATTCAGGTTAAAATCATCTATACTATCCCTATCCCTGTGGTCGACACAATCACAAGCACGCTGTCTGATGCTACCTGGGTCTAAGTCTAACTTTTTATTTGGATGCATGTACTTTTCATCTTCTCACTCACACCTATGGTGAATGTAAGGTTTGTAACATGGAATGTGCATGGAGCTGGCACCAGAGAGAAACAGTTTAAGATTTTTACCAGCTTAAAAGATTAAATGCAGATGTTGTCTTATTGCTAGAAACCCATAAATCAGCGGCAACTGTAAGTGATCTTAACTTCCCTGAGTTCCCTGATGTGTTTGCAGCCTGCTGTAACTCTAGACAGAGAGGAGTAACAATTTTAATCCACAAAAACCTCAGTTTTACTTTATTAGACAAAATTATTGATCCTGAAGGCAGATTAATCATACCGGTAATTAAAATATCTATTCATAATCAAAAGTTATGTATGGTCAGCATATATGATCAAAATCTTGATGACCCCTCATTCTTCCAGGTCTAAGCACCTAAAACATCATACATACATACAGGGAAAGAAAGAAGGCACAGAGACAATTGATTTAGTTTTACTCAAGAGGAGAGTAGGAAGGGACTGTAGAGTTTACAAATCTCCAACCTACTCTGCAGTCCCAGCATTCTCCTCGCTATTTATTGAAATTAGGGGTCCCTGGTTACAACAGCTGAGACTACACTGGGCGAGGAAACAAGATAAGAAACTCAGACTTGCAGTCTCAGTAAACATTTCCTCTAAATCTCACGGTTCAGTCAAAGTTTAAGCTGTTGAAGCTGTTCACCAAAGTTCAGCAGGTTGAGTGCTGCTCGTAAATCAACCACAACCTCCCCAAAAGCAAATCTACACAAATCACAGTATACTTCAGAAAAGGTGGCTATGAACACATGCACATAGCACACAGCTTTATGCATTATAACATTACTTATATACATTTATATACAATTATTCTAACACTTCACAAACTTTTTCATGCACTTTCAAAGCACGGGGACTGTTCTCTAATTATTGGGGTTGACCCCAACTACTGGGTCAGGTTGAATACAACAGGGACTTAGCACAGTTGGCAATCATTAAATGTAGTCAAACAATACATCAGTGATTTTGGTCTTTGCGATGCATGGCGATCTCTTCATCCTAACAGTAAGGAATAGCACTTTCTTTTCTAATGTCCATCATTCCTACTTTCGTTGGGACTATTTCTTAATCAGCAGCTCGCTGCTGTCTCAGATGCTCTAAATCCATCCTATTGCTGTCAGTGATCATGCTCCTGTTACTTTAACCCTAATAAATAAATAAAAAAGACCCCCACAAAACAAGTGCTGGAGATTAAATACATCACTGCTTAAAGATGAAGAAATCCTTAAATTTTTCAAGGAGGAGTGAGCATCATACTTGGTGTGCAATGATTTACCAGGAACATCAGCATCTATACTATGGGAAGCAGTGGGAAAGCAGTGATGAGAGGTAAAATATGAACATAGCAATAACCGCTCAGAAAGAAGCTCCTTTTGGCATCAAGACAATTAGCTAATCAGCTATTGAAAATAAACTGGAGACTAACTGGGGAGGGAAAACCCATAAGAACCCCAGACGACTATATCCTATAAATTTGTTCGGTCAAAGTTTAAGCAGACTCAGCAGGTTGAGTGTTCAACCACCACAATCTCAAATCGCAATTACCAAATCACAGACCTGGCTATGAACACCTGCACATAGCACAGAGCTTTATGCATTATAACATTACTTATATACAGAATACAATTATTCTAACACTTCGGGCTTTTTCGACTTTCAGCACGCGGACTGCTAATTATTCGTGACGGTCAGGTTGTAGTGTACAGGGTATGTAGTCAAACAATACATCAGTGATTTTGGTCTTTGCGATGCGGGCAATCAGCCTAACAGTAAGAAATAGACTTTCTTTTCCCAATCAGGACTATCTTAATCAACGAGGTCGCTGGGAGAAAATCAAACTTGCTTTGTTGATTTTCTAACCCTAATAAATAAATAAAAACCCACAAAACAAGTTATGGAGGCTTAAAATGAAGAAATCCTTAAATTTTTCAGGCATCATACTTGCAATGCAATGATTTACCAGGAACATCAGCTTCTATACTATGTGGGGAAGCAGAAGCAGTGATGAGGGGTAAAATAGACTTTTTTCAAGTTTTTATTCTTCCTCTAAGATGTACACAATCTCATGGTATTACCAATTGAGCAGCATGGCTTTTTAATGGGATGCAATGAGTGCAATGGAGTTCTGTCTGTCCCAATCAAAATTGACAGACCGTAGTAGCCGCAAGGACTTTTCTTTTTTATTCTTTTAAGATGTCAGCCATGTCTTTTTATCAAATATGTAGCAGCCTCATGTCTTTTTCTTTTTAGGGCTTTCAGCATAAAATTGCAAATTGCCAAGGCACAGCGTTTCACTATAGAGAGCTTCATATTCCCTCTTCTACTCATTTGGCTTCCGGGATAGAAGAGTCAGAGCAGCTCAAGAACCTTACCCCTGCAGCGGAGCTGAGTCCGACGTGTTTTAAGTCGTGCAGTGTGAACAGGTAGATGCGATGAGAGGCATCTGGCGGGCATAAATGCGTGAGAGTTGTGAACTCACACTGTACTGCATCTAAAACCCCCGCGTTAGGTCTTACAGTGTGAGCAGTAACTGCGTGCACGTGACTAAAAAATGCATGACAGTGTAGTCCGGCTTTGCATTTGCAGTGTCCATATAATCTGTAAAACTCCCCTGCATATAATTATAATAAAGCCATCTATACACATAAATCAAGCGAGAAGCACTATGGCGATAGCTGTACTGCTCCACTTGTGAAAGTAAAATCTGTTGGCTTCCCTTTTTTGTCATCAAGACAATTATTCTTATTGCCAGACTGTAAATAAAAAAAAAAAATCTGTACTAAGTTTTGTTTTTAAATATGTATGCTATCATCACAAAAAACTCTCTAAAATGTAATCTGCATAATGAGGTGATAATCTTTAGAATGCATCTATTAATTAAATGAACTATCAGTATAAATGAAGGAGAATTAAGCTAAATTATGGCCAAATAATTTGGAAATTGGAAATGAGTGCTCTAAAAACATACACCTCTTAATGACTTTGAAACATTAACAAAAAAACCTTGACGTGCCACACCTATTTTCATGATTGTGCCAAAGCTCACTTGCATATCAATCAAAACCTTTTACTTGATAGGGATTTTTCATGCAAGGCTATAAAGTTATATATAATGTCACATGCCATCTCTGCCATTGTTATTATTTCTTTTTTCTTTTAGCCACACTCCATTTTTTTCCATTTAAAATACTTTCATGTTCTTAGATATGCAACATAGTTATGGTGCATTGCCAGAACACAGACTGCTACAGAATATACAATTAGGCCTGTTTGTCAGAGTAAAAATACTTTCTTTAAATAACTATGCATGTATTTCAAATATATTTATGTAAAGCCAACATTTCTTTTTTGAGGGCTGTCAATCCACAGGCCATCAGCTATTTGAAATGGGTCTGGAACATTTACTATAAAAAGAGTTAACTTTGCTGTTTAACTTTTGTGGTTCTCTGCAAAAAGATGATCTAAATTAGTAATACTGACATCCCCTGGTTCATCTTATTAACAAACAAAGTGTGACTGTGTTTGGATATATTGTTCAGAGCATTTATTAACAGAACATGATGCATGGTTACAAACAGAGTATTGTTCTGACAGAGACAATTGATCAGTTCATGAAGACAGAATGCTCCATCAGGATGACAAGGCAGTGTGGTCTCCTGACTGAATCATGACACAGGGTGGAGCATCCCCTTTCAAAAATGTTTTATAAGCACACATTAATTTTATAATCATCATTGAATAAACCTAACAATCATCCCTCCAACACCATACTTGGCGGAAGGTATGAAGCGTTTTAACTGATATGTTCGGTCCTTGACAGACATTTTGCTGCATGTTATCTTCTTTATCATCTTAAGCCATGCTCCTATGTATATTCATCATCCGGAAGTAGACCATAACATTAAACTTTTTTATGGACACTGGGTGTTTTTATTTTACATTTTTAAATGACTTAATTACCCAGCAAAATCGTGACTTAATGCTCGTTACCAAGACATAACTAGATGAAAATGATGACAAGGACCAAAAGCATTGACCAACAGCATGAGCTAAAAACTGCTGGGAGAGATGGCATTAACCAGTCACTAAGGTTGCAGACATGCAGATAACTTTGCAATCCAACAATGGGGGAAACAGTTTTAAATAACAACTGCAAGGAGTAGGCTAATTTCTTGTACATCAATTATTAAGATTACAGTGAGTAATAACCAAAATAGCAGCTAGAGACATACACATATGCAACATGTGCCACATCTACATGAGTAACATAGACATCAAACAAAGCCACATAGCAACAACATAAGCCAATAACATCTATCCATTTTGCATGAGCTTATTTTTGGCACAAATGGAACCCTATCTTGGTGCCAGTTTACCTGCTTTTTGTGCCTCGTTAAACCATTATATATCCTAAGCACGTACAGTAAAAGTTAGGCATGTTCTGTGTTTTGAAGCACAACTGTCCTTCAAATGTTGTTGTGTTTGTTGTGTTTTATTTAGGGATGGGACTTTAATGTGTTAATTCGATTAATCAATTAGGCATTTTATCATGTTAAGAAATGAATGCAATTAATTTTATTTTCTACACTATATAGATACAGACACTAGTGCAAGCCTGTTTTAATTCATGAAATGAATGTACAATCCATCCGGTCCATCCATCTTCTTTCCGCTTATCCAGAGTCGGGTAGCGGGGGTAGTGCAGCTTTTGGTAGGGAGGCCCAGACGTCCCTCCCCCAAGCCACTTGGTCCAGTTCCTCCAGGGGAATCCCAATGCTCTCCCAGGCCAGCCGAGAAACATAGTTCCTCCAGCGTGTCCTGGACTTCCCCACTGGGCCTCCCACCCCGGTGGGACATGCCTGGAACACCTCACCAGGAAGACGCCCAGGAGGCATCCTAACCAGATGCCCAAGCCCCCCTCAAATGGCTTGTCTCCTCTCAATGTGGAGGAGCAGCGTGTCTCTACTCTGAGTCCTCCCCCACGGCTTGAGCTCCTCACCCTCATTCCTAAGGGAGAGCCTAAAGACACACTACGGAGAAAACTCATTTCAGCCACTTGTATCCGGGATCTCATTCTTTCAGGTCATGACCCAAAGCTCATGACCATAGATGAGGGTAGGAACGATAGATCGACCACTAAATCATGAGCTTTTGCTTTTTGGCTCAGCTCTCTCTTCACCACAACAGCACCAGTACAGGGCTTGCTTCACAGCAGATGCCGCGCTCCGCCCATCTTCTTCCCTCATTCGTGAACAAGACCCCAAGATACTTAAACTCCTCCCACAAGGGGCAGTACATCCTCCCCAACCGGGAGAAGGCACTCTACCCTTTTCCAGCTCAAGGCCATGGTCTCGGATTTGGAGGCACTGATCCTCATCCCAGCCGCTTCACACTCAGCTGCGAACCGCTCAGTGAGAGCTGTAGATCATGCCCTGATGAAGCCAATAGAACCACATCATTCTGCGAGTAAAAAGATGCATTCCTAAGGCCACCAAGACAGATCTTACTCAACACCTTGGTTGCATTGCCTAGAAATTTCCCTCTGTCCATAAAAGTTATGAACAGAATGGGTGACAAAGGGCAACCTTTGCGGAGTCCAACCCTCACGACGGAAACAGGTCCGACTTACTGCCGGCAATGCGGACCAGGCTCTGACATAACCGGTCATAGAGACTCCTAACAGCCACTTATTAAAAGGGGCCTGGTACTCCTGTGTGCTCCCGGAGTACCCCCCACAGGACCTCCCGAGGGACTGTGGTCAAATGCCTTTTCCAGATCCACAAAACACATGTAGACTGGTTGGGCAAACTCCCATGCACCCTCCAGGATCCTGCTGAGGGTATAAAGCTGATCCAGTGATCCACGGCCAGGATGAAAACCACACTGCTCCTACTGAATCCGAGATTCAACTATCCGATGGACCCTTGTTTCCAGAACCTCGGAATAGACCTTACCAGGGAGGCTTAAGAGTGTGATTCCTCTGTAGTTGGAAGACACCCTTCGGTACAATATACAAATGAATGTACAATGAACATGTATAAATGAAATAATTGATCTTTTGGTTGTATTAAATTTACCAATTGGCTATGAGAGCTCTTTGGTTTATTTTTTGAAATCTCTTTCAGCCCTCTGTCTCCACCTGTCCCCTTACTTTTTAGCCAAGTTAGCAAACTCTTTAGAGTCACATCATGTCTGCTATAAAAGTCATTGCGAAGTGAGAGAAAGAAGTATGGAAGAACTAGCTAAAAATGTTAGAATAAATAGAATTGATGGTCTAATATAATGTAATAATGTTTTATATAGGAAGGGGGGAGGGCTACAGGATTTAGGATGGATATACCTGCCTTTTTTATCAACGTAAATGATGACTAGAGGTACAGAATGGGCTTAGAAGCTTGAATATTTGATCATTCTCTTTTCTGACCAACTGTTATTTCCAAGCAGGTTAAGTAGTGAATAAGTACCTACCTACTATTTTCAGACAAATGTGTCCTACTCTAAGAGTTTTAATTTGAATGATAAAATGTACAGTAGCTTCACACACATTGTGTGGAACATACATCGGCATGTTGGGAGGCTGACTGACTCCAACTCAGTGTGGAAAAGTCTTATTAAATGAAAGATGTGAACATATTATTGCATCACTTTAGATTTGGTTGGTACAGCTTTCTATTGTGTTAGACACTTCAGATTTATTTATGTTCATTGTGTTTTCTTATGCTTTTGTGCTTCACAGGCCGAGGTCTTAGGATTATGCTGTTTGGAGGAACTATCTCAAGCAAGACACAACTATGTAACTTTGTCCTACAGAAAAAAATTCTGAACATTTCATCCACAACTTTTCAAACCAATCTAGTGGAGCAGGGATTATGGAAAGGAAAGTTCTTAACTATTTGGACACCTTCAGAAAGTCAGATGGGAAAAGTCCTAAAAGAGGACATTAGAAGCTGTGTCAATCTTTGTCCTCCTGGACCAAATGTTCTCCTGCTCTTGGTGAATCCTTCAGACTTCACAGAGAAGGACAGCAGTAGGTTTCTGAAGGCCACCCTTAGGTTGTTTGGAGAAGAATGCCTTTTAAACACTCAATGGTCATCATGACTGAACTGAAGAATTGAATGCAACAAGTTTTGCCTTTAATTCACTAATCAGAGAATGTGAGGGTAGACAGTACAGCCTTACTGAAAATAATCACCAGAAATTAATGGAGAAAATTGAAGATATTGTGAAAAGAAACAGCAGTGCTTTCCTTAGCATTAAAGATGATGAAGCATCAAAATGTGACCAGTCTCTATCATCCTTAAATCTGGTTCTTTGTGGGAGACGAGGAGGAGCAGGGAAGATTTCAGCAGCCAAGGCCATTCTAGGTCAGACAGATCTTCCTTCAGCCTTCAGCTCATCACAGTGTGTTAGAAACCAGGGAGAGGTTTGTGGACGTTGGGTTTCTCTTCTGGTGGATCTGCCTGCATTGTGTGGAAAACCTCAGCAGGAAAAGATGAAGGAATCATTCAGGTGTATCTCCCTCTGTGATACTGAGGGTGTCCACGCCTTCATCCTGGTCCTACCTGTGGGTCCCCTCACTGATGAAGACAAGGGAGAGTTACAGACCATCCAGGACACCTTCAGCTCTCGGGTCAACAACAACACAATGATTCTGTTCACTACAGATTTAGATCCTGAACATCCAGATGTGGTTAAGTGTCTTAAAAAAGATAAGAACATCAAGGAGCTTATC
Source organism: Cyprinodon brontotheroides (assembly GCA_018398635.1). Classification (NCBI taxonomy): domain Eukaryota; kingdom Metazoa; phylum Chordata; class Actinopteri; order Cyprinodontiformes; family Cyprinodontidae; genus Cyprinodon; species Cyprinodon brontotheroides. The sequence continues at coordinate 2,092,476 of JAGKQL010000038.1, forward strand.
AAGAAATGTGGAAAAAGATACATTGCTGTCAAGAGCAGTGACAAGAAGCAGTTCTCTAAAGTAATAGATTTTGTAGGGAAAATGGAACAAAGCTGCTACACAATAGAAACCCTCTTTGAAGCTTACTTGGATAAAATATTAAAACAAGAGGAAAACTGCTCCGGACTACAGACAAAATCTTATGGGTCCAGTGGTACGTATTCTAAACAAACTATTCAAAAAGAGGAGAATTGGTTTTTGTTTGAAGGTAAAGTTTTTTTCATCTTCAGTGAGCAAACTAGGATCTTAAACACTTGAAGCATTTGCAATATAAACAAATGAACTTACTTGGTTACTTGGTAGATCTAATAGATTTTGCAATCTTTTTCTCGCGATTTACATATAATATGCAAATTAGGTAATGATAGAAAAAACTGGTATCACATACTTTCACTGCTGGGAGGAATTTTTAACAATATACATGTTTTTAACCCACGTTATAGAGTCTATAGTTATTCCTGTGTTATTCCAGTTGAGGGCAGATTGATGGGTATTTAGACATGAACTGTCTCTAACCAAGTAAGGCAGCATGGTGAGGCCATTAGAGTCCTTGGTGTTACAGAAGTTTGGCCAGAGTTTCTGCATTCCTGATCATTTGGATATCACTTCAGATTCTTCAGGACTGTTTTTCCATGTTGGATTATTTTAATAAAAGTACCCATGTATAGTTAGCGAGGAATTGATGTGATGCCAAGTGTAAGGTCCCTCCACCCAAGTGGAAATGTGAGCCAGTGTTAGCGAAGTCTAACAATGTGGGACATTACTGGTTACACCGTGAAGCACAAGATTACCTGAATAATTTAAAAAGGCCTGTTTCCTCTACAGCAAACCTTAAAGGGCTATTGAAGAACTATGCAGGTGTTGTGTTGGACTATTTAAACTATTTTAAAACATTCCACAGACCAGTTTATTCCAGTCTATTTGATATTGGGGTCTATTAAAGCTATGTTGTTCACTGGGCAAGAAAAGAGATCAAATGTGAAAAAAATTTGGAAAAGTATTTACATACATAGTTGAAGGAAGTCCAAATTTGCTGCAAAAGCCACTATGCTGTGTGATGTCTTCTACAACAGTAGTTCCCAGACCTGGCCCTCAAGCCAGTGTCAATATGTATCAATATGTGTCAATATACCTAAAATCAATTTGCTAAACTGTTGAGTAGATATTTTAATTGATGCATAATAAGTAAATAAAAAAAGCTATAGCTATTTTTGTTACTTTCTTGCATTCTAGGGAAGTTATTTGCTACAATTTCTGAGTAAGCTGAGCTTTGGTTCTTCTGTTACAGGAGATAAAGACAAGTGGACAAACGAGTGCCTCAGGATTGTTCTGATTGGAAAGACTGGTTGCGGGAAGAGCTCTTCAGGAAATACTATCCTTGGTAGAGAAGAGTTTGAAGCTGACTTAAGCCAAAAATCAATCACGAAAAATTGTAAGAAATCAATGGGTGAAGTGGAGGGCCGTCCTGTTGCTGTGGTGGACACCCCTGGTTTGTTTGATGACAGTTTAAAACAAGAGGAAGTGCAGCTAGAATTGATCAAATGTCTTAGCCTTCTGGCACCGGGTCCACATGTCTTCCTGGTAGTGGTACCAATTGGAGGAAGACTCACACCGGAGGAGAGAGAGACATTAAAACTTATTAAAGAAGGTTTTGGGAAGAATTCTGAAAAGTACACCATCATGCTTTTTACCAGAGGAGATTTGCTAAAGGATAAGCAGTCCATAGATGATTATGTGGAAAAAAATTGTGATGACTCCTTCAAAAAGATTATTGCCAACTGTGGGGGATACCATATGTTTGACAACAACAATATCCAAAACCGCAGACAGGTTATAGAGCTGATCAGAAAGATTGACAACCTGGTGGCTAAAAATGGATGCTTTACCAATGAGATGCTGCAAGAGGCTGAAACAGCCATACAGAACCAAATTCAGCTACTCCTTAAGGAGAAAGATGAAGAAATGCAGAGAGAAAGGACAGAATTAGAAGAAAGACATCTACAGGAGAAGGAGGAGATGGAAAGAAAAATGAAGGAAGAAAGAGCAAAATCTGAAAATGAGATGAAGGAGAAAGAAGACAAAATTAAGGAGATTGAGAAAAAGCTACAGCAGGCTGAAGAAGAAAAAATTAAAGAACATGAACGGAGAACAAAGGAAGAAGCTAAATGGAAAGATGAGAAAGAAGCCTTGATGAATGCTTTTGAATCAGCAAGTATATCTAAAGAATTTGCTGATTACTATGCGAACGACCAAAACCAATCAAAAGGTAAAAAGAAAACTCTAGAAGCCTTGGAAAAAGAGATGGAAGTTTTACGACATAAGTGGGAAAAAGAGGACAAAAAGAGGGAAAAGGAAAACGAAAGACTTAAACAGGATTATGTAAAGATAAAAGAAGATTATACAAAACAAAAGGAGGAGGATGAAAGAAGAAAAGAGAAGGAGGTCATGGACATACAGAAACTGGATGATGTGTACAGGCAGGAGTTAGACAAACTTAAAGAAAGATATGAGGAAGAAGCCAGGAAGAAAGCTGAAGAGCTCAATGAATTTAAAGACAAATATTTTAAAGAATTTGCAGCTCAGATGCTACAGCAGCATGAGAAGTATAACATGCTAAGGGCCCTCAAAGACATGAATGACAACAAACACAGAAAAGAAATTGCTGATTTGGTGAAATGCATCACTAAAAAGAAAGAGAATGTGAAAAAACTGAAGGACATGCTGTCAAAACAAGAAGAGGAAAGGAAAAAGGCCAAAAGTCTACAAGAAATCAAAAAACAGGGGGAAGAACACAACAAAGAGCTAAGTGATCTGATTCAGCAGCTTTTGACTGAAATGGATGAAAAAACTGGCTGTGTTATTTCATGAAATAAGACAGATTGTACTAACAGGACAGACTGAACAGTTCAGGCTTTATACTAACGGTAATCAGGAATCTGTATAAGGAAGAAAACCTGCTGATTTCTATTAAAAACATCCCTCTCTGTAGCAATATTAACATAGGCAATTTCTTATGTTTTTAATATCTAGTGGAGAAAAACATCTGTTCATTTGAATTTTTTCAATCAAGAGGTTTAACTCATGATATATGTCTGGTGTTATCCAGTGTAAAAAATATAGTAGAACCTATGTGATTCCAAAAGGAAATAAATGTTGTCATAAGCCTTTTCCTCAACAAATGATTGTAGATGTTATAAGCTGTTATTTTTTACTTGTTTCTTTTTCTTCTCAAGTCTACAATCATCTCCATGGCTTTATCAAACTTGAAGGTTATTGTTTACATATTATGCCACAAAACAGTTTACCAGCTTCCTGTACTCAGCTTCTTGTCCATCTTTCATAAACCCAATGACTGAGTAGCCCGAATATTTCTGCAAAGTTCTGCCGACTGGACTGAATGGGGGTGCCAATATCTGGACATAGTGTCTTACGTCTTGCTCATACTAAAAGCAGTGTGAGCTGTTGGGCGGGAATGGTGGAAAAAAATCACAGTCAAGAAGTTGTGACAAGACTGGCCCAGCTATTTTTCTCATTTGTCAAATTAGTTAGTTTGGTGGATTGATTTTACTCTGAAATTCACCAGGGTTTGATTTTTTTCTTTGCCAAGACACGTTTTCCTGTCCACAACATGAAATTCTGGAGCTTAATGAGGAGTCTACTGTGCCATTTTGTCCAATTTCTTTCTTAGCATAATGTTCAGCCGCATGGCCTGGGTATCAACAACTAGAAAAGAGGAGCAGCACAGTATTTTCATTTGTTTGAGCACAAACACATAGAAGTAGGACGTTTCATGGTAGAGGTAGAAGGTAAAGGCAAACTGTAGAACACTGACACATCACTGTGACCTGTACTCTCGGGTGGGATGGCCTTCCCTCTCTACAAGGAGCCAGTATCATTGGTAAACTTTTATTTACAAAGCCCTTATTGAATTACCTCCCTTTTACATTTCTACCTTATACAGAAAAGCATGGCCTCTTATGCCCTGAAATCCAATGATCAGCTGTTGCTCACTGTTTTTGTCTGCACAGAGCTAGGGAAGAAAGCCTTTAGCCATGCAGCTCCTTGTGTGTGGTATTTCTTACAAAGAGACTGGACGTTGACTGGGTTTTTATCCTTAAATGCTTTTAAGCTCAAAATGAAAGAATTTGTAATTACTTCAATTATCTGTAATTTTTTTTACTTGACATGTTTTTTTATGTACCTGTCATTTGATTGTGTGTATTTCTGTTCAGTATGTAAACTTTGCTTCCTTGGCCAGGACCTTGTAAAAGAGGTTTTGATCTCAATGGGATGTTTTCCTGGTTAAAGTTTAATAATAAAGCCTAGTAGGAGACAGGGTCAAAGAAGGACACAATATAAATTTGATTGTGAGCAGGACAGAAGGATCTTTTGTACTGAACCTATTAAAGAATTCGTTTAGTCCATTGCCTTTGTCCAAACCTCAATCTTTCATCCTTCTGCTTGAAGCCTGTGATCTTCATATCTGACCAAACATCTCTGGTATTGTTCGATGTTAGCTTGATCCTCACCTTTCTGTATGTCTCCTTTCTTTCTCTTAACTTGAATATAAGTTGCTTCTCTATCCTCCTCAATAATTCTCCCTTTACCTGTTATGAAAGGTAATTAAAGCCCAAAATATGAGATGGTGTGATCTTTCCATGTTTCATGCCACAGTTAATAAATATTCAAAAAGACAATTAAACCTTGATATCATTAAGCCTAAAAAGTGACTGAAGATTTAAAAAAGTATGAATGCAATGTGCTGATCTTTCTCTTTGCACCTTTAATTCAATAGAAAAGCCATCCAAACGTTACTCACTAACATTAAATTATTGTATTTTTTAAATAATTTTGTGTACACATTTGAACAAATAAAATAATGATATGAAATGACATCTTTTTGTGCATATGACATGTTTTTTAAACTATTAACTGAACTTTGAATAATCTTAGTTTAACATCATGTGTGCAGATAACTGAGTCAGAAGCAGTTTAGAGAGGTCAAGGCTCAGTTTGGGGATTTTTGGAGAGGAAGGAGGAAGGCTAACAACAAATGAGGTTTCACAAAAGGGTCCTTGTATACCAAAGGGTGTGTTGACTTACCGTATTTTCACGACCATAAGGCGCACCGGACTAAAAGGCACACTCTCAGTTATGTGTCCCATTTCTGTATTTAACACACACATAAGGCTGACACGGACTATAGGGCGTTTTTATATATACAGGTACATGTCCTCTACTACCTTTAAATACCTCTACTGCGTATTTAAAAATACAGCGGGAGCAAAACTGAGTATGACTGTGCTTTATTCATGTATTTATTACAAAGTATTAATCAAACCTGGCAGCTGGCCGTGGAGACAGACACATGGCAGATGACACAGCGCTGTGATCACTCCTAAATTAACTTAAAAATCCTGAAACCTGCCGTGACGGAATATGTTCGCTTTTATTACCGGTATCCTGGTGCCTGCAGCTAAAATTATTTAGATGAAAAACACCTGCCAGCAGCAGCGGTGAACTTAAAAGGATTTCTCCTGTCGGTGCACCGCTGGTATGTGGGGTCTGAGCCTCCGACAGAAATAGATAATCTGGATGAACTGACTGCAACTATTAAGTTTTCAGGTGGCCTTTCTCACTTAAAACATATTTATACTTATTTATTCCCACTGGGATCACAGCAAATATAGCTGCAAGATTTAGATTATTTAGATGAAAAAACACCTGCCAGCCACCGCAATGTGAAGCCGGAGGGAGACGCTACCAGAGGCTGCCCATTGAATTAAGCTTTCAGGTAGAAAAATACAGCGGGAAGCAAACACTCGAGTATGATTGTGTTTTTATTCATGTATTTATTACAAAGTATTAATCAAACCCATCAAAGTCATCATCCTCTGTTATCCTCAGCATTCCTCTGAATAAAACAGCTGGCAGCTAAATCAGACATGCCAGTTTCCCCTTCTTCGCTGTCAGAGTCACTTTCACGTTGCAGGCGCCAGCTCCTCAGAAATAATGCCGGCTTTTGCAAAAGCGAACAACAGAGCCAGCAGACACGTTAGTCCAAGCATCTACAATCCATCCTCAAACGGTGAAGCGTAACTTGCGCCGGCGCTGCCTTCCACTTATCATGAAACTGTGGTCTCCGTCTGTCATCCATCGGCTCCACGCCTTCGCAGCCTTTCTGTGAGCGGCCGCTTCAAAACCGATGTCGGTGCGGGAAGTTCCTTTGTCAGACCCAGCCGGATAACGCCGAGCACAGCGTTCATTTGATTCATCTTTTTTCACATCGGCTGTGAGATGGGCGCGCAGCGATGGTGATGCGTGGAAAAAACACCTAGTCTTCTCAGATACACCTGCCTCAGCCCGCGATCCATCCACCTAGCCTTTTCATTTGCGTTAATATCATATGTCATCAGAAGCGGTTGTCTTTGTCTACCTGCCAGCTCCCAGATCAGCCTACCTCTGATTGGTTGATGCGGCGGTGGCGTCCAGCAGCAAAACTTCAATTTTTCCATCTGAGCAGCAGCAGCTGGTTGGCGGTGCATCAGATGCTTAAACGCTCGGCGTGCTGCACCAAACGCGTGCTGCGGGACCTTTTTGCTGCGCCTTATACGCGCGCGTCAACCATTGACTTTTGCATGTAAAGCTGGCTCGCTGCTTCTGCTGCACCTGCTGGAGTCGGTTCACACCGAGTAATGTCGAGCGGTTGAACAGCGAGCACAGCGTTAATTTGTTCCCCATGTTTTCACATCAGCTGTGAGATGGGCGCGCATGGAGTTACAGATTAATGGTGATGAGTGGAAAAAACACCTGGTCTCACTTACATTCAGCCACTCTTTCATCATCTCCTCCTCAATGAGGTGGTCTCAAAGTCGCAGTTACAACACACATAGGGAGCACATTCACGCATAGGGCGCCCACCGCACATTTTGAGGGAAAAAAGACGTTTAAGTCGCCTTATATAGTCGTGAAAATACGGTAGAACTCTCTGGGTGGAATCAAAGGATGTGAGTGTTTTCATGTGAAGGTAAAGGTTCAAGTAATACACATTCAGGGAAATAAAATTATTATAATTATGGACAAAAAAGAGGGAAAATGAAAAAGAAAAACTTGAACATGATTATGAGAAAGTAAAAGATGATTATACAAAACAGATAGAAGAGGATAAAATCAGAAAAGAAAAAGAGGTTATGGACATACAGAAACTGGAGGATGCATTTCGGCAGGATTTAGAGAAAATAAAAGAAAGATATCAGGATGAAGCGCGACAAAAAGCTGAAGAGCTCAATGAGTTTAAAGACAAATATTTGAAAGAATTTACAGCCCAGATGCAACAGAAGGATGAAAAGTATAATATGCTAAGGGCCCTCAAAGACATGAGTGAAAATAAACACAGAAAGGAAATAGCTGACTTGGTGAAATGCATCACTAGAAAGAAAGAGAATGTGAGAAAACTAAAGGACATGCTGTCAAAACAAGAAGAGGAGCGGAAAAAGGCAAAAAGTCTACAGGAATGCAAACAACAGGGGGACTTGCATGATAAAGAGCTAAGTGGTCTGATTCAGCAGCTCCTGGGTGAAACTGATGTAAAAACTAGCTGTGTCATTTCATGAAAAATGGCATATGGTGCCAACATGATGACTAAAGAGTTAATCTCCATAATTTGGGCTTCATCTTTATGGACATTAGCAATCCACATTTATTAGAAAAACAACCTGCTGATAATTATTTTGAAAAATCTCGCTCACAGGAGCATCAATATGGGTGATAACTTCCTCTGGTTTCGATGTATGGTCAAGATGTCTGTTGATGCATTTTAACTTTTATGTCTATTACTTGAATTTGAATGACAACTGGAGGTTCAGCTGAAGATACATGTCTGAAATTATTAAATTGAGTTCAGTTCAATTCAAAATTGTTTAATCTCGAAAGGAACGTTGAATGTTGTAGTTTTTATTTTTTATGAGTTGTTGTTCGTGTCACTCTATAAGAGGCTTATAGAAGATTTGCAGCATCTTGCTGCAAACACTGAAAGTTCTAAGCTTCCTTAAGAACTGGAGTACGCTCTGTTTTTTCTTCAGATGTGTCTCCAGTAGAGTTCCAGGTGAACACGGAGATAGTTGTACTCCTCCACCACCTCCAATTATTCCCCTGGGATGTTAATAGCTTTAGACTTGTTCATTTTTTTCTTTTGGAATATACAGTTATTTTCCACATTTTATTATTATTCTTTTTATTTATCTTATTTTTTTCCCACTCAGGATGAGATGATGACCAAGCCATTGTGTACTTAGCTCATTGCCCATCTCTGATGAATCCAACAACAACTCTGGTAGTCACCAGAGTGTTTCTCCAGATGACAGGACTCTGTCTTGTACTGGTAGTTTTTGATCCAAGTAATTATTGAGTCTTCCGTTGAGTCTCGAGTCTTCCTGACAGAGCAAATCCAGTTGAATAATAATAAATGCATTGGATTAATTGAAGAACATGAGAGCCAGAGTGCAGTCTGCAAAGTCTAAATGTGGAGTGTGAGTTGTTAAAGCAACTATATGATGCTGTCTTCAACTATACGATGTAGGATGTCAGGGTAACAGGTCTGTAGTCATTGAGGACTAATGGCTGTTTTCTTGGGTACCAGAACAACGCATGAGGTTTTTCATCACACTGAACTGTTAACTGAGTCAGGCAGAGGTTGAAGAGATACTGTAGAATCTCACAGAGCTGTTCCTCATGGGCACACAGAACTCTGAGACTGACACCAGCTGAATCTGGTGACTTATTCTGATGCGTCACTTTAGTTGCTTCCACATTTGAACTCTAGAAAAGAAAGACAAAAGAGGAAGACAAATGGGACAAAGACATAGAATCAGGACTGTTAACTGCAGAGATGTAGGATAAAACATTTGAGGTGACAGAACAATTTTGGGTCACAAGTGTGAGATCACATGTGTGAGATGTTGATTTTCTTGTGGGCAAGTTAGAAGGATGCTAAGCCTTTTCTTGAACTGAACCTTTTGTGTTTAGTTTAGAACCTGTCTTTAATTTAATGGCTTTGTCCAGATGCAATCTTGATTTTTTTTATTTTTTTTTTGCAGAGAAAGATCATCAAGATGTTATTAATTGATTAACATTAAATAATGTAAAGGGATTATTTCATGGTTTCAATACATTTTCAAAACGAAGGTGGTCTAATTTTGATGATGTTTTTTGCATCTGTAACATGATATTTGACATATTGACTGAATTTTGATGTATTTAATTTCAACACCACATGAGCAGATGATTAACAGAGAGCTATTAGTAGAGGTCAAGGCAGAATTTCAGGATTATTGTAGAGAAAGGAGGGAGACCAATTATAAAGGATTTTGCACATCCAGGAACTTTGTATATCAAATGATGTGTTAACTAAAGAACTCTGTAGTGGAAATTGCATAATGCAGAAGTGTGCTAGCTTAGGGACTGGGGAAAATCAATAATGGGGTAAAGGGGAATTTTGTTGAATTTCATGTGCCAAAAGACCACTTTACATTAGCGCAGAGGAGAGGACAGAAGAGGAGAATAGCCTTGGAAAAATCCAAGGACAAAGCCAACTCTCTGGAGTGCCCTGCAGTGCCCTCTGCAGCCCAGTTGTTGGGCATGCCAACAGGCACGCCCAACAACTGGGCTGTAGACTTCTGCTGAAAATACTCAATGTGGATTTGGCCAATGATGAGCACCTGCCTGCTCCAGAGTGGTCAATCTAACCTGTTCTGGGCTTCAAGTTGATGTTAAAATATCCTGCTAGGCCAAGCAGTGATAATTGGCTTCACATGCCAAGCAGAGCACTTGAGTTGGAAGGTTATGTGAGCCGAAACTGCTAAGGAGACCTAATGGACGTGGACATTTGGTTGCTGCCATTCAGATAGATAAATAACTTGATCCAAAATTATATGCAAAGGACTGTTTCCAAATGTGGTGCAAAAAATCTGTCTGTTCGCTCAAAAAAGCTTTTCCCAGAGTTTTAGTCTCATTGTTAGAAAGGGTTAGGATAACAATTCGAATCTTATGGTTTTATTGATTAAATCTGCTTTACTAATTGTTTGCCAAAAATGTATTAATAAAAAAAAAAGTATATGAAATATGAGGTTTAGTATTGAATGTTTGAGTTACTTGGTTATTGACTTTTTTAAAAGGTGACTAAATAGTCTTGGTAAATAGCCTCCAAATATAGATAACCTAATCTATTTCAGACTACAACTCTTGCTTAAGGAAAATGTGCTAAACTCTATATTTTTAGATTTTTCATTGTTATTATAAGCATATAAAAGCCAATAATTACTTAGACAGATTTATTTTGTCATTTTGTATACACAAGTGTAAACAAAAAGAAATTTAATTTAGAACAGCTCTAGACAATTTCATATTTTATCCACAGGGTGGTAACATTACTCCATAGGAACCTTGCAGTTTTCCTGGAAGTACTTCCTTAAACGGGCAGCATAGACCGCTCCATAAATCTCAGCCTTAATGGCATCTCCTTTATGATCCAGTGGAGTCAGCTTAGCTTTGGACTCAAACATTCGTACAACCACCTCTCTGCAGCAAGTCCACCTTAGATATAATACTGCTCCATAAGAATGCTCACTTCCATCAGAGAATGTGATGCCCCAAGGTTCTGCCTGTGCCTTTCGGGGTGTTAGTGCTCTGGGGAATCTCAGTTTGACCAACTCTACATAATCTTCAAACAAGGAAATGGCATCCTCCCAAAACTCATCAGACAATGCTTTGTTCCATGTGCCTTCTACTCTCTTGCCTTTGCTGTTTGCTTCTTGGAAAGCCTTCCTAACCAGAATAGCTAATTTTTGCTTAACAGGGGTTGCAAGCCCAAGTGGGTCATACAGACCAAAAACCTAGCTCAGAAGTACTCTTCGATTTAGTGGATTTGGTGCTTGCTGTATCACATCCTCCTTTGATAAATTCTCAGAAAGCCTCATCGTCTTTCATATCTTTGATGGGAGTTCATCGTTAAACGGTGCGTAGCCCATGCCGAGAGCCTTATGGTCTTCATCTGATAGTTGATTTGGGAGAACGATATTGCAGCACCTGCCCTCTTCGGGTTGTCCTCAGGGCACCTCTCACTTGGGCCAGAGTAAACCCAAGGTTTCAGTTGAATCCCACAAGCTTTTAAGATCCAGTCATTGCAAGTAGTGAGCATGTTGTCTACATACGTGTCCTCCAGCACATGGCGTTCTTCCAAAATATCAGAGAACCTTGGCAGCCATGCGGTCCCTCTCATAGCAATTTGACTAATGCATAATATTGACCTTTGTTATTGCATAGTCACTGATGTCGTCTGCTTCAGAATCTCTCCAAAGATAACGTTGAAAATGGACCTCCCGATCCTCAAGCCAGACAGAGTTATACATTTTTTTTAATGTCTCCTAGAGAGGCAAAGGTGCCTTGACGGCACTTTAGGAGGACAGCTTGTATATTGTTCAATAAATCACGGCCTTTGATGAGTAGATTATTTAGACTTTGGCCTTTATATTTTTGACTGCTATTCCAAACGAGCCGCACATGGGTTATGACTGAGTGAGGATTAGGTGCAATGTGTTGGCTGATATACCATACAGGACCAGTCCAGTCCTCCAACATTTGTTTTGGCAATCTGACGGCAGCTCCCTGCTCAATCATATCATGCACCTTAGCTTCATAGGTCATTTTCCAGTCTGGCTCCATCGACAACTGCTGTTCAGTCCTCAAAAATCTCTGATTATTAGGGAACATTGCAGAATCTTCAGCTCAAGGATATTTTGCATGCCAGTGGGCCTCAGCACAGTGGTGGTCTCTCATTGAATAAGAAAAACCACTCCTTACCAGTTCCACCTCCCACTCCTCAAAGAGAGTCATCTCATTTTCTTCCAGACTGGCATTTTCCACAGTGGTACCCTCCACATTTTGGCTCACAGGCAGCGCCAGTGCTGTCCCACCTCCACCACCCAAAAAAATGTATGCAAGGTGCCTGTGGTAGAGGCCAGGGAGACCTGACATGGGTTGTATGTGCCACTGTGCTATTGTGGGTATGCTCCCAACATTTTTCTGCAGCAGTTCACATTGAGTGAGTGAGGTGAGTTCTTGACATGTGAGCCATAACACTAGATTCCTCAAAGAGATCTGAGTGGGAGCCATGCACAGTTTTCCTCAGAGGGCCAAACAAGTTCTCCCCCTGACTGTACCTTCTGCAGTACAAGTTGACCCTCCTTGTGACTGATGAGTGACTTTATTTTTCTTGGTCTAGTGAATTCATGTGGAGGGAGTGTCTGGGAAGATTCTTTGCAGTTTCCTGACTAAAACATGTTGGTGGATATCTGCAAGGCTGTCGAGGCCATAACACACAAGTTAGTGAGACCTCAGCGTGCCCCTGGGGGTACTGACCTTTCAGAAGACATTGCCTTGTCTCCACTGTAACTTGCATTCCTCCTTCCCAATGGACAACCAGATTAACATCTTCACTTTTTAAATATTTTTTACCCAGAAGCCTCATGAGTTATGCAATTAGTGTCTGAAGCTAGATCTATCAAGGTTCAAATCCTCTGTACAGCATTTGCAGTGACTTAGAGGATCATCATGATAACAGGGAACCCTTGCAGTGCATGTTCTTCGAACAAACATTTGCTTCCAATAGAGTCGAGTGTCCTTCCTGCTGCACTGCAGAAGACATTTTAGCATTGCTGAGCCCTCTTGCTTTACACCCTCCATCAGAATTAACTTCAAGACAGTTTTTGCAGGCTTCTGCCTTTTGGACTGCCTTCTCCTTTCAGCCAGATTTAGGGCCTTAAACTTTTTGCATTGATACAATCTCAACTTGCGAACACTCCCTCCATAAACAGTACACGCTCCTTGGGGGTTAGCAGACCTGGCGACTTTAGTCCTGGCCTGCTTTACTTGACCTTTTGGTTCTTTTCTTAAAGACTGCTCATCCCTTCACTGCTCCAGTTCCTCATAAATTTCCTCTTGACTTTCCAAGAATGACAGTAGCATATCAAAGCGGTCTCTGAGTTCCTGTACCCTTCTTTTTAGCAACAAGCCGTTTGACTTTCATCTTCAGATTTTGCTTGTATCAAGGCAGCTTTTGCTGATAACAATTTGGCCGAAAATACCTCCATTACCTTTATACCTCATTGAAGATCCCCTTTCTCCTTTGTTGGGGCCAAGCGACCTCACTGAAGATATGGTTCTTTAGCCAAATTCACTCGGAAATCCAGCTGACTTCACATGAAATCATATGCTTCCAACCTCACGACTGAAGAAGATGCAGACATCTGACACTCTCCCTCTGCCAATTTTAAACAGGTAGTGAGCTCTGGATGTAAAAAGTTACATATTTTAATGGATAACATCTTTCATCTCTTCTAGCCTTCTCTCACACTCCTTTGAAGCTTTTCTAATATCCTCAGACTGTTCATCAAGGTGAGGTCCCCTTTCTCATCCCTGGTCTCTGCATACGCAGCCTCAAGATCATTTGCATTAATGGCTTTGTCAGCCAAAGCAATCTTGCCAAAAATCAACTCTTTAAATGACATATTCCTACATGTTCTAATTATAGTATTGGCCAGTTGAGAAAACTGCCTTTTAGCTAAGGTCCTGCCTGTCTTGAGCTAGTGCAAACCCTTAGAATCTGTCATTTGCTTTGGGCTGCTGGAGCTTTAAGCTGCTGCACTGAAAAAAGGATTTTTTGGATCAGCTTAAAAACATTACTGTAGTTTGTTACACCTAAATTTATCTCTTTTTCTCAAACTAAGTTTCTGATGTGGTTGAAACTATACATTTTGATTTACTACTAATAACTTTTTTACCTTAAGTCAAAGAAATAAACAGCATTTATACCAAGTCAACATAAATTTCTGAATCGCCACAAAGAAACACGTAATGTCCTTTAGAAGCCAAAAGAAAAAGCCATCTGTATGAGGTAGAATCATGTGCCATCAGGAAATAGAAAGGCATAACTTCAAAATAAAAGCCCCATAAATCTATTTGACATACTTCAAAATAAATCCAAAATTATTAGCAAAATAAACCACAGAAGACTCAGGAGACTTTTGGTGCAAAAAAAACAACAACAATGACAACAAACATAATATGTACAAAAACAAAAGGATATCTGAATGGTGTCAATTATAACTGGTGAATGATTAAGTCAGAGGCAAGGGGGTTTAACTGCAGTTTTTTTTTTTTTTTACATGACAACCACAATGGACTTGAATAACAAGTTAAAGTAATGCTTGGCTTATCAATTAACAATCACAGCAAAAGCTTTGTTTTCAGATACCTGATGCGCTGTGAAAATCGAGAGCCACCAAGTTAAAAAAAAATGGCCTGAATTGCTTCAAAGGTATACCTCATCTGCTTTGGTAAATCAATGTTGAGGGCATAACGAACACCAAAGAGGTATGCCAAGGCAGTAGAGATATCTGGAAAGTTATGTAGCACGGTGTGCCCTTCCAACACAACTGCTTGATTTCACACTGATGCACCAGCACCATCATCTTATAGGATGGAGGTAATTTATTTTTGCCCTGCTTGTATATAGTCACAATGAAGCTGACAGTGTGCAGCTATAGTAATTCATGGCCCAGTTTAGGAGAATAATGAGGTATTTGTTTTATTATGTTTTTGTTTTTTTTCAGGTTGTGTTTGTAACAATCCTTGAGTGTTTAAATGTTTCCAGGACAGGCTGGCAAAGTCTCATCCCTCTTTGTATTCAGTTTAAGACGTGAACTAATTCTCACATTTTCTATCAGATCTAGAATATCTGGAGAGAGAAATAAAATGAACAATTATATAATCCTAACAAAAAGAAGCTGCTTAATCAGTCACTTCATCTCTCTTTTTTTTTTTCTTTTTTTTTTTTTTTTTTTTTTTTTTACCAGGGCTTGTAAATTAATTATAGGTTTTTTCGTCTGTGCATGTATTTCTTCAATGCTGGACTATACTTTTTCCTTTACTGTCAGGAAGTTCACAAAACATATTTAAAGGTTTGCAGCCAGAGTTCTGGTGAAATTCAAATGAGATATGGTATATATATCCTATTTTCAGCTTTCCTTTTTTGATTCCCTGTTAAATCCTGAATAGAACTCAAAATCTTCCTTATGTATAAAGCCCTAAATAACCAAGCTCCTTCTTGTATCGGAGATCTGATAGTTCCATATGTTACTAAGAGAGCACTTCAACTTTAGTGTTCGAGTTTACAAGAGATTCTTAGAATTTCTAAAGTATTATGGGAGACAAATCCTTTAGTGCTCAATCTCCCCTTGTAGAACCAACCACCAGGCTACTTTTCATCATTCTGCTGCATTATACCGTATCTCTTTTCTCCAGTTCTGCAGTATTTGGTAGTTCAACCCCTAACATGATTCAGCCTCCATCATGTTTAACCATTGGGATGTTCAGGGTGATGTTTAGTGTTAGACTGGTCCTGTTCCTGTTTGGCTGTAACACCATCCTGGAGAGAAATATCAGCTGTGCTGCTGCCATCAACACCTTTGATTATACCTGATAGAGTTGGGTCAGCATTACAGACCCAACTCCTGTTTCTTTCCTTGACATAGCCATGGGATTCAGCTATTACTGTCACTAAACGGATGTGCTATCTTTCATTTCTTTTTGGCACAAAAGCTGGCTCAGAGCTTTTCTGCTCAACTTTTTCTTTCCTAGCTAGAGACACCAATAGAGCTAGTTTACCGCTACCTTTCAACAAATAAGCAGCAGAAGGTAAGAAATAACAGTTCCATATAAAATGTGCTTGATTGGATCTCTGATATCTGATATCAAATGACCAATATCAGATCCAGTTATCAGATTGATGCATCTCTGCTGTTAATGTAAATGCAAGTTATATAGCTGGAGAATTACATTTATGAGTGGAGAGAACATTAAAGGGCTCCATTCCACAGCACACCGGGACACTTCGGATTTAAAAAAATGTAAGCGGATCTTTAGTATTAAAAAATTAAGTTCAGTATATGTTTAATAGATTGATAGAGCAATGACTGTTTCATTTTGGTTTAATGAGCAGCTTTCATTCATGATTTCTTTTAATTTAGTATTTTATGTCATAATCTCTTCAGTAAAGTTTTTGCAGTACTTTTAATTTCCCTTTTTTCAATAAAAAAAAAAGTTTGCTTTGATATTGGAGACAAGCTGTTAGTTAAACATTGACTAAGCTTAACGTACTTCCTGTCCCACTGATAGGGGAAGGATTTCATTTCATTGCAGAGAAACAGGACATAGTCCACAGCAGGGCTACGCAACAGGCAGAAGAAAAGAACAATACAGCAACTACTTCACATGTAAGGTATGTAAACTTTAATGTAACGATGAAAAAAAAAATTATCTAAATATTTCCTTTTTTTCCTTACATGTTTTTTCTACAGTTGAGGAGGTACATTCTTCCAATGGAACAAGATCATTGACATTTAAAATAGGAACAAACAACTGCATTGTCTTTTTTCAAGTCCATTTCATCTAATTATCTTATATTAAGAGTAAAAATACTAATTAAATTGGCAGATCATCTTTTTAACCTACTCAAATTATGGGTAAATAGACTTAATTTAAGAAATGTTGACTTATTTCTAGATCGTTGTTGCTGCGAACTTTGTAAAATATAAGGAAAATTCAATAATCAACCCCAAAATATGTAAAACATGTTCAATATTTTTATTGTTATAATTTTTATTTGTCTTCAAAATTACACTCAGGTGAACTCAGCCTTTTAAGTTCTTAGCCTTCTAAGGACCTTTGCACAGTAGACTGACCGCTAGCTGCTCAAATGCAAATGAAGACCAACTGCCTGCCAACCAGTTGTTAGTGCTCTAAATGCAGTTATCTGTTTTCAGCATGCTTGCAATAATAGCATTTTAAGAGTGGGACAGATGTACTCTAAGGCCACCACCTCTGTTTCTCTTCATATAAATTTCTTCTTTTGCACCTCTCTCCAAGCAGCAATCCTTCATGTACAGGTTGAGAAAATCTTCTTCTCTAAAGAGTGACCGCTCCATCTTGGCCTGATTATGTTGCTCCACTGTTTTGGGCCATTGTTTTGACCAGTAGCTGCTTTGTTTTGCCCGATATATAACTGGTGACTGTCCTCCTGAGACAATACCAGCTGATACAGCAAGAATCTGTGCCTTTGGGGTGAATCAGACGGATATCATAAACAAATGGAATGACACTGCTGTAATTTCGGGTCTGGGTTCCTCCCTGTCTGCTTTGAGGAAAGCCCAGATAGGATAACCACATTGATCTAGGGTAGGGTGACCATATTTCATTTTGAAAAACCAGGACACCTTTGGAGCGGGGGGGCGGCGGAGGCGGATCTCTGTTCCCATGCATAGGCCTAGGTAATCCTACAACAACATGATATTAACAGTTGATTTATTAAAAATGCTTTTCAGTAAAAGTCAACAGCAATAACTCCAATAACAAAATGATAATTGTATTCAAAATGTGTTTATTAAAAATGCTTAACAATTCCTGTAATGAATGAATAACACACAATGAAAGAAATAATGTCTCATCTAAACATCCCTCACTTAACAATAAAAGTTAACAGTAACTCTCAACTTCGCAATATGATGATACTCAGCCTCAGCAATGAACATCCAAATAATGTCTGTTCCTGTAGGTTATTGGAGAAATAAAACAAATTAGCTAATTAACAAAAATATAAATCCTCTTGTGCAGCAAAAATAACTCAAAATGTACCAAAAACTTAACAAACATATCAATAGAATATCTTGACTTTCTGGAGTCCATAGGTGGCTTTTCAGATCCCTTTGCACTCCTCCATTGGACACCGAGCATTACAAGTGTGCCTGCTTTGCAATACTCCGTGCACAAAGGCCTCCCATTTGTCTCGATCCGGTTCTGAAAGTGGGGAAACTCTTTTGTAAATCGTTGGTAAACATACATTTCGCGGCTTTGGCAGCATGTTGTTGGTACGTACTGACAGCCGACGCCATCTGCTATTCCTGATTAAGAACGGGGCACCCGCACTGGTAACAGCGTCGTTATGCGCAGTGCCCTAGATGTCTGTAAATTTTAATGGTCCCACTTAAGGTAATTTAAAAAACAGGACATTTCCTCACTTTCTAAAAACCCGGGACGCCCAGGACGGGATGTGGCCAAAATACCTAACATGTCCTGGGAAATCCGGATGTTTGGTCACTCCTACTCTAGGGTCCGCCTTGTGTGTGGTCTATTGTTCTCCGTAGCAAAAATTTCCCTAAAATCCTTCATGTGTTCTTTTTTTTTTAGGCTAACAGCTTCTGATCTCTGTTTGTAATGAAGTGTCATCATGGACTCTTCATCATCCTGTAAGTCCAATAAAAATTAATGAATACACTGTCTGTGATGATGGGATAATATGATGTGATGATAATGATAATATGCTTCTTTATGTCCAAATAACAGTTCTTCTCAATTATGTTGTTCAAACTTAGAAAAGGTTAATTGTCTCAAAAAAAACACATTTTCAAAACTTGTTTCTTTTGTTTCCACTAAATCATACTTTTTACCAAGCAAGAATTTCTTACTGTGTGTACCCACCCTATGCTGTAACTATAATTATATAATTCATGTTGTTCTCAACACTGGTTTCATCCATGGTGGTAATAAAAGATGAAAAATGTATTGGTTTACAATCACTTGGAACCAAACTTTGCCCTCTGATATAAAAGCAATATATCTGAATTATAATCTGTAAGACAACTAGCTTTAGGACTTTGAATGAAGATTTGTTTTGGACCAATGTTTAATTGCGCTCGAAATAAGTTTTCTTTTTATAATTAAGATTGTGTTATTAAACCCTAAGTAGAGTCTAGATGTATTTTTGACATTATTTATTTATTAATGATGCTTGTTTAAAGACATTATGGGATAAAACCTAAAACTGTTACAAGTGGCTCTAGAGATTTTTTTTTCTTAAATAAAAGCCTAAAACATTAACGCTGTAACCAAGTCCTAAGTCAAACAATTATCCCTCAGTTGTTCACCTTTTCATCTAATACTTTGTCTTTTAATACTGTTGTTAATTTTTCACCTTATCTTTGCAGCCACAACATCTGGACTGTTTCGCAGAGGTGGTATTGCCTTCCGTCCCCCTAAAAGTAGGTTGCAGAATTATTCTTTACTGTTTTTTAGGGGGAATAAAATCATAGAGATTGATTTTTTTTAGGAGAAAGGGGTGATGAAGTTTTATTAAACAATACCAGAAATACAAAGCTTTGCAAAGACAACAAAATTAACTGGTTGTCAACATTTAAGTGAGTCAAGCATGAATTCCATGTAAAACAAGGTTAAAAAGAAACAACAGGTTTTTTAAAGAACAATCCCCACTTCTTCTCATGGTTAATTCCTTTCTGGATCCTATCAGCAATCTACAGGTGGCCTTTTTTATTAGCTGCTCCTAAGGTATTGGTATAGCTCTTACTTTAGATCTCTGTATTTCACACATTAAAGTTGCAAATAGCATTAAATTAATTTTCATAGCTCCATTACATACTTGCTTAATTCCTGCAAAATATCCACAATATAATACTCACTTTCTTGATAAGGTAAATTAAATAAAAAAGTACTTTTTTCAACAAGTAGTCCCAAAAAATGTAAAAGCCAACAGCACACAATGAATATATGGAAACACTTTTGTATGCAACACAAATGTGCTACTAGTATAGAAATCATAAGTCACTGTAAGTGAAACTGACTCTTTAATCTATAGAAACCACTGAATTAGCAGAGTTGAACTTTTGAAAACATTGTATTTAAATTGTCTTAAATTAATAAATAAAAAAGAGACATAACAGCTATAAAGTATAGTGTAGATAAAGCGATCTATACCGACTAAATGTAAGGTTACATAAAACATTATGTATCTCATCTTTTTATTTGACTTACCAAGCAAGATAGTCCCGATGAGAAAATAAATAATATTTATTTCAATATTTTCAACATAAAATATCACACAACAAACAAATAATTAAAACAATAAATAAAAAAAGAAAATAAAAATAACACTTGCTTCTGAATCAGCCTCGGAAACCTTTAGTTTTGTAAGTAAAAGTTTAGTTTGGAAGTAAAAGCACTTAGTGATTTAAGTTCAGTTAATTTTGAAGTACTTGAAGCAATTTCCAAGAAGATGTAGTTAGTTTTTTTAGTTTACCTCAAGTAACAGAGACATAAAGAAGCACCAAATAGTTTTAGCCAGTGATATGATTCACCGTTCCTAAGTCCAGCTGCAGTACAGCACAGCATCCCAAATCCGGCCCAGTAAATAAAGTTTAAAGGTAACTCCATCAAACAGCAAAGAGGCCATCCAACCAGAATGGATCAACATTTTGCAGTTTGAAACAAATCTCAAAGAAGATAGATACATCAAATAATCAAAGAGATGACGCAATGACATACCAACGATTTCTGTAATCCAACCCACAAAAGCAGCAGCAACAACAAGCTTTCCAACAGTATATAAAAAACACCACTTTTTTTTTTTTTTTTTTAAAAGCGAAAAAAACTTTCTAACATTGCCCTTAAAAATGAAGGAGATATTCATCAGATGCTCACATATATTCATATGTGTAAAGCAGCTCTTAAAGGGAAACGCCAGTTTTTTTTACATTGGCCCCTTCATTTTACGTTATTACATCATGTTCTACTCACCCATATGAGTTTCAAACTACAGACACAAACTAGGCCAATGTAGGCCAATCACTGTCCCCCAGACATCTGCGGTTGCATATTTTTTTATAGCTTATTATCTTTTAAAACAAAGCGTGGTGTATGATGTCATCCGCATGCGTGCGCCACTCACCATTCATTCTTCCTGTCCATTTGCACCGCTGCTATTTTTCCTCACATGCCTGAAGATGTCTAGTGCTGCTACCACAGAACGATTCAGATGCTCTCCAGATGGAATTGAACGATTCAGATTAGCTAGAATGAATAGAAAATTTGAGCGTAGCCCGTCTGTGGCCCGGGCTGCCTGTTACGACTCCAGTCTGGTGTGCAGATGAGGTCATACACGCCCCACTTTGTTTTTAAAACATATAAATATAAAAAAAAATATAACCTGTATGATGTCCCTGGGGGACAGTGATTGGCCTACATGTTATAATTGCTGGCGTACCATAAAGAATAAAATTATGAACAGTTTAGATTTGTGCCTTGAATCGTATGCCCATAGGAAGACGCTATTAAGATGGCAAAACCGAATATAGCCAGAATCCACTCCAAGCGGCACAAAAACTCATATGGGTGAGTAGAACATGATGTAATAACATAAAATCAAGGGCCCAATGTAAAAAAAAAAAAAAAAAAACGGCATTCCCCTTTAAGTTCCGAACTAAAGGGATCTTTTTAGGCCCCTTGGATCTATGAAATACATCAAGTTAGTTTTATTTGTAGTAAGAACAAATTTGAAATCAAATAAATAAAAATGGAAAGCAACAAATGCTTTCTGCAGATGTCCAATGGCCTGACTTGGAGGGGGTCCAATAATTGATTGTGTCACTTGCATTCAATGAAAAAGTGCTTTGGACATTTACTGGATGACTAATATAGATCCCTGCCACATCATGAACAGCTGTGTCCTCAGAACAATTTCATCATTATTAATAAATACTATTTTTTTTTTCAATTAATAGCTGACAAAATGTGGTGAAAGGCTAATTCACTAAATTGTTTATAAGTGTTATATTATAGGTCTAACTGTTTTTCAAATGGCTGCAAAAACATAGTAATCACTTTTATGAAATAAATACAAAAAAACTCCCAAAGCTGAGAGTTTGAGAAGGAATTTAATGAGTATTGAATTTATCAAAGTGGACTTTGCAGGTCTTTTAAAATTTGAACATGCTGATTAGTTTACAACCTGGGTCAGACTGACTGTTTTACAATAATTTTAAACCTTTGAGAAACTCCACTGAGGGAGTTGCAACTTATATAATTATATGTGTCTTATCTTTTGTATTTCTGGTTTAAGAATTAAATGGTTTCCTACCTGGAAAAAAATCAATTAGGACTAAACTGTCTGAAACATTTTCCTTTGTTTTTTTCAGTGTCAGAGATGAGGCTTATTCTGCTGGGGAACAACTGGTCTGACAAGAGTTCAGTCACAAATTTATTACTGGGTACAAATAAGTGCAACAGAGAGGAAGAACCAAACACCTCCATCACAGTCTCTGGAACAATTAGGACAACAAAAACGGTTCTAATAAACACTCCGGATCTGCTTTGCCCAATAATCTCTGAAGACAAACTTAAAGAACATGTGGAACATTGTGTGAGTCTCTGTGCTCCAGGACCTCATGTGTTTCTGTTGGTCGTTCAGCACAACTTCACTAACCAACAAAAGAAGAGACTTTATAAGATCCTTGAACTCTTCAGCGATGAAGCTTTTGACTATTCATTGGTACTGATCTCAACACCTGGATGGGAAACTTCAGCTACAAATTATCCGTCTCACCAGCGACCCCTGCAGGATCTCATCAAAATGTGTGGAGAGAACTGGGTCAGGCTGCAAAACAACCCTGAAGAGCTGCTGCTGAAACTGACTCAAATTTTGAGAATGAGCGCTGGGGACCATATTGTCTGTGGTCGTCCAAGCCTTGAACCCATTAAAGAAACTCATTCATATTTGGATTCTTCAAGCCATGGTATGTAAAAACACATTAACACCGTAAAGCAAATACAAAAAGTGAATATTGAACAATTTGAGACTTTACAGCTGACATTCATTTTTATTTGTTTCTGATTTAACTTTCATTGGTTTGTTGCATGAAAAGCTGGATGAAATTCTGCAATATTGAAAATAGCAAAAAAATCTTGACTGAAACATGATTGTTTAATATTTCCAAGTAGGGTTGGCTCAGCTTAGCAAAGTATTCAAGTATGTCTATACCGGTTTATCTGTGGTTATACAACCAGAATACATTTTGTAAAGTGTCCTTCACTGCTAACCAGTCCAGGTTGCAAAGTTGGAGAGATCAGTTGGGGAATTGCCAACTGACACAGCAGATGCTTCGGGGAATTGCCAAGAATTTTGGAATATGTGAAATTAAAGTATGTAGGAGGCATAACAGGTCCAAAGCTCAAACCAGTGTATTGGGTTATAAAGATGAAATGCTGGTAATCATTGAGGTGGATTAGATGAAAAGAATTGTATTTCAGCTAGCTAAGTACCCTACTTGTTGAACCAAATCATAGCGTACACGAAGATCCTAGCTGATGAAAAGTAAGGCTTGTGATTCAAACCTTGCATTCAAACAGTGTGCAAAACTTATGACTTTGGATTTCACAAGAAAATACACTAAAATAGAAAATATGCTTTGATATAAAATATTCTATCATTCCCGAGACCAAGCTACCTGTGTGTGCCCATGTGCTTGTATTTCATACACTGTGGGGACCATTTTCTGGAAAACAGCATGTTGTAAGAACTTACTGTGTTAGGCTTAGGATTAAGGTGTTAATTGAATTTAGGTGCGGTTTAGGGTTAAGTAAGGACCTCTTACGTTTATGTTTAAGTTTAGGATAAGGGTCACGGTTAGGCTGTAGAAATGGTTTAGAAATGAATGGAAGTCAATGGAAAGTCCCTGCAAGGATTTAAAACTTCAATAACACTATATAAGATTTTACAGGAAATATAAGAAGGCAAAATCATTAGAATCATAAAACTATATTCATAAAAAAAAGCTTGACTATGTTTTTGAGAAGGGGATATAAAACAGTATCTTAAGCCATCTTATGACTTGAATGTCTTAAGACAAAAAATGTCTTTAGACACTCATCGTAGGGTGATATGACCTCAAATCAGTATCATGATAAAATGGGCAATTTTACCTCGATAATGATAAATGCACGATAAATGCTCCAGCTCCTCGATCAGAAACAAAGGCATGTGCAGGAATTGAAACTAATCTATTACTTTTAATTAAAAATTTAAGTCTTGTACCCATTTAGATTTAAAGATTAAACAATTTCTCATGAAACAGGAGAAAAATGTTTCCTCTCTTGCAAACATTTTTGCGCAAAGTTATTTGAGCCTTTTGCACGTTTTTCTAACTCAACAACAGTGTGGCTGTGCTGTAGGCGGTGGAGGTTGGATGTGTTACTTTGAGTAGTCCCCACAGTTTTCAGAAAAAACTTTGCATTTCACATTCTTTGGTCAACATCTATGGTGTAATTTCTGTGAAATGAGCGTGCAGTGATAACAATTTGCACACCCTTGCTCAAAACTGGTCTGCCGTGCACCTTATCCTTAGTAGTAAAAAATTTGATGATGTAAAATTAAATGTAAACTGTTTTCTTACAGAAGAATCAGAACAGTACAATGTTGAATGTGCTGCTGATGAAGATGGTAAGATTTTACTCTGTGAAAATTACAGAAATCATTAAAAATGCTGATTTATTACTTTCACAGCTGGATTATGACTTACAGTTTTTTTTTGTTTTGTTTTTTTAGAAGATGATCTCAGATTCCTTAAGCGCATCAAAAGCACAGATTTTGTTCGTCCAAACTGTGAGTTGAACATTTTCATACAATTTTCTGTCTCAACATATTTGCAATTCTGAATTCACTTTTTACTATAATTTTACTGCTAAATAGACTGATTATTTATCTATGCTGCATATTTTAGTCAGATGATTCAGACTGGATAAAAATTGTTAGTATTCATTTCATTGGAAGAATAATAGAGACAAAATGAATTATCAGTGAAATCTTATTGAGCTATACAAATCTTGCTTAATTAACATAAATTTATTCATGATTAAATAAATCAAATCCTTAAATGAGGATATCTTTGTCCGTTTCTTTATCTAAACCACTCTCATCTTACTCGTCAATCATTCAGAATTCCTTCTTTCAGAAATCATTAGAACTAACAGAATTACTACAGCATCAGTCTCTCTCCATTGGCTTCATGTTAATATATAACTGATTCTTATATATGTCTTTAATCTACTGATGTTTTTATGTAAAGAGAGAACAATAAAAGGCCACTCCAAGCAAAAAGGCTATTTACCTTGATTTAAAGCAACTTAGAGTTTCAGCACTTCTACAGTTTTCTAGGAATATGTTCCGCCTTAGAGAAAGACGAGAACTAAATGTTTGTTCTCCATACTAGGTTTATAGACTGAGAAGTCAGTAATGTATTTTGGTCTTAAGCCATTCAGAGATGTATGCCAAAATACATTTTCTGAGATTTGGGGAGCCAGTGGAAGGACTTTAAAAATAAAGTGATGTGCTCTAGTAAATGGAAGATAAAAATAAGCTGCTCGATTACTTTAGTTTACAAAGGTGGTCATAATGATAATTAAAAATTGGGACTTTTAAGTAATACTTACAAGAATGAGAACAATTCAAAATACCATAAAACCAGTCTCTCACTCCCCCCTCTTATGTTATAGAAAGAGATATTGCCAACTTTTCCACGTCCGCTGAAAGTCTCCTTAAAAAAAAGTTGAACAACAGAAGGGAGTTGAAATTCAGCCCAGGAGCCTACTTTGGAGAAGTCTTTAATTTTATCGGATGACAGATAAGATTGGAACAATGATTTTAATACAAACAATTTATCTACAGAATTAAGGTTATTTTCAAACAAATAAAATTATGTGCACATGTGCTTCATGGTTTGAATCTATTTGAATTTATTACATTCCACTAAGTACATGTAACGTGAACACTTGGTCTACTGAGATCCTTCCTCTATGTCTTTGCCTCAGCTGATACAACCCATCCCTGTTCGTTATCCCTAAGCCTATAGAATTTTTATTCCAGAAAGGGTTCTAAGGGGTTGTTATGGTGTGGGACAGGATTCGCCGACCATCTCACTGTCTTCATCTCCAGGCCTGATGCTCTTCAACAGACAGGTGGACAACCTAGTAGCCTGGTAACTTCCTGTTGCCTGGATTTCACCAAAGCAAGCTACCCATTAATAGTTGGAATATTGGCTGGTAGTTTATAGTGACTATTACAGGTCCATCAGATGTTGTTTAAGTTTTGGCTATAGGTACCCATTAAAAGACCTCATATTATATTTAATAGAATCCACATATAAATAGCTGTTCACACCATAGAACACTTTCAGAAGGTAGAGAATCAGAATCTGATTACTTGTAACAAATTACTTTTGTTACAAGCTCCAGATAAACAAAGTTTTTATATATAAATATATGTATATAGCATCCATCCATCCATCCATCCATC
>JAGKQL010000038.1:2119159-2172776 GCA_018398635.1 Cyprinodon brontotheroides
CAACAAATGAAAATCTCAAATTCATCATATCAGAAAATTAGAATATTGTGAAAAGGTTCAAAATTGATGGCCCCTGGTGCCACACTCTAATCAGCTAATTAACTCAAACCACCTGCAAAAGCCTTTAAATGGTCTTTCAGTCTAGTTCTATAGGCTACACAATCATGGGGAAGACTGCTGACTTGACAGTTGTCCAAAAGACGACCATCGACACCTTGCACAAGGAGGGCAAGACACAAAAGGTCATCGCTAAAGAGGCTGGCTGTTCACAGAGCTCAGTGTCCAAGCACATTAATAGAGAGGCGAAGGGAAGGAAAAGATGTGGTCGAAAAAAGTGTACAAGCAAGAGAGATAACCGCACCCTGGAGAGGATTGTGAAACAAAACCCATTCAAAAATGTGGGGGAGATTCACAAAGAGTGGACTGCAGCTGGAGTGAGTGCTTCAAGAACCACCACACACAGACGTATGAAAGACATGGGTTTCTGCTGTCGCATTCCTTGTGTCAAGCCACTCTTGAACCACAGACAGCATCAGAAGCGTCTTGCCTGGGCTAAAGAGAAACAGGACTGGACTGCTGGTGAGTGGTCCAAAGTCATGTTCTCTGATGAAAGTAAATTTTGCATTTCCTTTGGAAATCAAGGTCCCAGAGTCTGGAGGAAAAGAAGAGAGGCACTTCATCCACGTTGCTTGAAGTCCAGTGTAAAGTTTCCACAGTCAGTGATGGTTTGGGGTGCCATGTCATCTGCTGGTGTTGGTCCATTGTGTTTTCTGAGGTCCAGGGTCAACGCAGCCACATACCAGGAAGTTTTAGAGCACTTCATGCTTCCTGCAGCTGACCAACTTTTTGGAGATGCAGATTTCATTTTCCAACAGGACTTGGCACCTGCACACAGTGCCAAAGCTACCAGTACCTGGTTGAAGGACCACGGTATCCCTGTTCTTAATTGGCCAGCAAACTCTCCTGACCTTAACCCCATAGAAAATCTATGGGGTATTGTGAAGAAGAAGATGCAATACACCAGACCCAACAATTCAGAAGAGCTAAAAGCCACTATTAGAGCAACCTGGGCTATCATAACACCTGAGCAGTGCCACAGACTGATCGACTCCATGCCACGCCGCATTGCTGCAGTAATACAGGCCAAAGGAGGCCCAACTAAATACTGAGTGCTGTACATGCTCATACTTTTCATGTTCATATTTTTCAGTTGGCCAACATTTCTATAAATCCTTTGTTTTTATTGGTCTTCAGTAATATTCTAATTTTCTGATATGATGAATTTGAGATTTTCATTTGTTGTCATTTGTAATCATCAAAATTAAACAAAATAAACATCTGAAATATATGAGTTTGTATGTAATGTATGAATATAATATACAAGTTTCACTTTTTAAATGGAATTACTGAAATCAATCTACTTTTTCATGATATTCTAATTTTATGACCAGCACCTGTATGTAAAAATTTGTTGCTTCGATTGCTCAGGTTTGATTTTGGCCCATTTTTCAACACGAACAGTCTTCAAACCTTCAAGGTTTCGTTGGCATCTTCTATGAACTCTGATCTTTAGTTCTTTCTATAGATTTTCTTTTGTTTTAAGTCATGTGAGTAGCTGGGCAATTCAAGCAGCTTTATTTTCTTTTTTTGAAACACATTGAGAGTTTCCTTGTCTGTGTGTGTTGGAGGCCACTGTCTCGTGCTGAAATCCCCCACGTTTCCCCATCTCTTCATCATCCTGAATATGGCAGCAGCAGGTTTTATCAAGAATGTGTCTCTGTACATTTTCCATTCATCCTTCCTTTAATTATTTGAAGTTTGCTAGAACCATATGCTGAAAAACAGCCCCACACCATGATGTTCCCACCTCCTAACTTCACTGTTGGTATGGTGTTTTTGAGGTGATGTGCAGTGCCATTTGACCTCCAATACGATGTGTATACCAAACTATATTCTCCCTGTATTTCAAAGGTTTGTCTAAATGTTGTTCAGCAAACTTTAAATGAGCTTTTACATGCTTTTTCTTCGTGTTGGAGTCTAGCATGGTGAGCGTGCATAAAGGCCATGGCAGTTGAGTGCTAATTCCAGGTCTGGCTCTCCACAAGTGGTACTGTATTTGGGTCTTTGAGAAACTCTTCTGATAGTTCTTAACTCCTGTCTCAGAAATCTTACGAGGAGCACCTGGTCTTGGTCAGTTTATGGTGAAATTTCATTCTTTCCACTTCAGGATTATTGCCCCAACTGTGCTCACTGGGAAATTCAGAAGTTTAATTATCCTTCTGAAACCAATGGCATAAAAACATTGCAAAGCTCTTGAGAAAGCTCTTTACTTTTATGCATCATGAGATGTTTTTTGGGCGTTACAGAGACACCTCTTTATAGGAAGTCATTTTGGACTGAACCAGCTGATATTAATTTGCTGACAATGGGCAGGATTTTTTTCTGATTACTCAGCGATATTGGCTGGTGTTTTGGCTTTCCATGTCTTTTTGCTCCTCCCTTTCTTCAGGTGTTCAATATTTTGTCCATGGTTTTATGGTTTGATTTTTTTGTACGTGTGGATTCATACCGACATCTGGTGAAAATGTCATGTCAATAGCACATCTAGAAATATAGTTACTGAGAAAAATTGTGCCCTTTTCAATACTTATTTTACCTGCTGTATTTAAGATGAAATATATACCCACACTAAGGGAAGGGACTGAGGGCAATAGGGTTAGGTGATTAAAGGGGGGGAAAAAGTTTGTTGCAGTAACACCTTAAGACACTTTTTTGGTTTTGCAGAATCTGAGCTAAAGTTGCAGCAACCAGCCAAGCTTTCCTATGGGGACGAACAGAAGCCAGAACCAGGAAGCAACATTAAAATCATACGGTCAAAATGGGAAGGTGAGATTTCTCAATTAGTAGGCCTAAAGATAGTGGTAAATGGCCGATACTTATACAGTGCTTTTCAAGTCAGGAGACTTGACCGAAGCACTTAACACTTCATCAAGTCATTGACCCTGTCTGACACACACTGATGGTGCCAGACTACATTGTAGCCACAGCTGCCCTGGGGCTCACTGACAGAAGCATGAGCTTCTATATGATATAAAAACATTGTCTAATTGTCCAGTAGTCCAAGAGACTATTGTGATTTTTGGTTTATTTGGTCTGAAAACTTTCTCAAATTAATACAAAAAGGCTGATATTTTAGTTTGCCTTTAGAAACAGAGATAGAATAAAGTAACGTTCAACCTGAGAAAATAAACCGGTCAGATATCATCATGCAGGCAGTCATCAACCTAGGACTCCTCCTTATTAGATTCCTTATTCCTTAGATTCCTCATTTTTTGTATTTGCAAAGTCATAATGAAGGGTTGGTTACCACCTTACTGACAGGTACAAGGATAACTAATCCATAAGACTTTTTGATAGAAATTCTAATGAAAAGAACAGCAGTTGAGTGAAGGAGAGAATAAACCTGAAAACATGTAGTTCAATCCCACTGAACTCATTCGGGGCGTTCTGATTAAAACACAAAAAATAATCAGACGTTTTAGTAATTGGAATAAAAAGTCTGAACGAACAAAAATGTGACATATTAACTACTAATCATAATATTTTGAGAAGAGCTGGTCAGGGTATTTAGCCTGTCAGGGCAGAAAAACCTTATGTTGATGTTTGGTGCACATGCTCACCCAGTTAATCTTGATCCTATTAAACATTTATGCATCCTGATCGGACTGTTAACCAGCAAATACCACCCTTCCAGTTTGATTTCAATTGCATTCTCCTGCCAAATCTGATTATCATAATAATCTAACTCACATATTTAATCTGATCATCCATTTATTCTTATTATTTATGTCTATGCAAATGTAAGGAGTGATCAAAATATCTAAATTACATAACTTATTGAATTGATACTATATATATGTGAAGTTTTATTTTTATACAAATAACACAGATAACTTTGTCTATATAATCTTAAGGTATCAATATTATAATCAATGCAGGAATAAAATTGGGCAGAAATACTCAACAGGCCCCTGAATGATTGTCAGAGTATAACATCTGCCTTCAGTTTGGCTTCTAGGCTCTTAAAATTGAAAGTGCCATGACATTTAATCTGTGAGAATTCAATTTGCTGTATAAAGTAGAACCATTGATCTTTGAGCGGACACAGTAGTTTCCAGAAATAAACACTCACAAGACTCAAAGTCCTTTATATACCTGGTAGATTAGATTTCACTTTAATGTCTTTCAGTCTTATGACTGAAAGGGTTATAATGTTTAACAGCAGGCCAGCCTGACTCCTGACTTGCATCAGAGAAAAAATCTTTGGAGAGATTTAGAGAATAGGGTGATCTCAGGGTAAACAAATAATCTAAATTTATTTGAAAATGTAGTTATAATTTAATGCAATGTATTCATTATTATGTCTTTTTTTATACTGCACATAATTGGAAGTAAAAGTGCAAAGATGATATAAAACCATTTTTGTGCTCTCCTAGCCTCTCACCAGCAGCTGCCACCACAAATTCAGCTTTCTGTCCAAGAGAACAAGAAACCACAACCAGGCAGGCAGAATCCCTTCATGTCAAAGTTGGAAGGTAAGATTTTTTAATTATCTTTTGAAAACTACCCACATAATTATACAATCAATTAGGAGGATTAATTACTCTTGTTTAGCTGTATATTTATTTCTGTTACCAGATCTATGATATTCTCTTTCTGTGCCCCAATTGGACAATCTGTTACTGAGGAACTACAGGCCAATTTTAAATCTCCAACTCATCAGTAGTACTATTAGAAAATCAACCATTTCAAAGGCGCCCATTCAGGTTTCTCTGCTCACTACAGTTCAAAGACAGCTCTTATCATGGTGTTCAATGACATCACTATAAATGACTGTGAACCACAGTGCTGCCATTAGTGGACCATAATTCAGTAGTCACACTGCTGATCAGTGCAGTTTTTTAGAGGGCCTGGAGAACCGGGTCAGCCTTTCTGATACAGCAGTGGACTGGTTTTATATCCTACCTGATGGACAGGGACTTTTCTGGGTCAGTAAGTAACTTTGCATCAGAGACCACAAAGGTTACATGTGGTGTTTCCTTAGGGTCTTTTTTTGGGCCTCTCCTGTTCAATATTTACATGACCCCCTTGACTTGGATTATAATTAACATTTACATTATTTATCATAACAATGCAGACAACATCCAGCTCTACATTACAATGTCACCAGGTCACATTTATGTGCTGATTAAATACAGTGAAGAAATATATGCTTTGATATTTCAACATTTTCTAAACCTGAATTAAATTGAACCTAAAAAACAATATTAGGACCAAAAAAAAAGGTTAAAAGACACAGCCTTAGTCATTAGGGTGAGAAACCACTGATGATGCTCGAAATCTGGGTGTAGTAAAGACTCTGTCATAAAACTTTGGAACAGCTTAAAGACAATCACAAGGTAGTCCCGCTATCCGCCTCCATAAACCAAATCAGCAATATTAGGTAGCTGTTCCAATAACAAGATAATTCATTTATTTACAATGATAAAAAAGGATCAACAGATAGGGGATACATTAAGCCAAGGTGTGTCTCTGCTTTAGTTTTGTTTGAAACCACCTCAATGAGAGAAGTTACTTACGATGAGTAGCAAAACATTTTACTCAAATAAGATTAGTGATACTTTATCATATTTGTACTCTAGTTAAAGTAAAATGCTGTAAAACTAGTTACATTTACTACCAAGTTAATGTAACAGTTTAAAATTAACCACTTACTACCCACCTCTGTAGCCTATTTACTCTTTTAGAGAGAAAAATACATCTCTAATTCATGTTATATCAGATCTGACAGGGATTGGTGCTTCAACTGTAATTTCCCTCTGGGATTATTAAAGAATGTCTTATTCTGATTCTGAGGTAAACTGTAAAGTACGAGGACAGACATAAGCATTGTCCAATTAAATTACTGAGGAGCATTAATGAAAAGAACAGGACATTTTCAACAGCTGAACAACACTGCCAAAAGTCACGGCCGGCGTTGTGAGTAGCATCACCACCGTCATTGTCTAAGCACAGTTTACTCAAATTAAGCAGGGCAACAACAACTGTTTTACTTTGCGACTCCAACAAAATAAAAAAGGGAAACAGTTACTTACAAGATAGATCAAATAAATTTCAAATGAATTACAGAAGGGTTTTAAATAAAAACCAGTCGTCGGCCACAATCCAAACAGGATGTTAGGGTCGATTGTTTAACCTTAACCTGCAGAGATGGCAAAAGTACTCACTTTCCGTACTTGAGTAAAAGTAAAGATACTTGTGTTGAAAAGTACTCTGGTAGTAAAGGTTAAACTGCATTAAACTTCTTTTACTCAAGTAAAAAGTAACAAAGTACAGGCTTGTAAATTTACTTAAAGTATAAAAGTAAAAGTAGAAACCACTTTTTTCATGCCGTTGCCTACATTTTAAATGGATGTCTGCCAATAGGACTAGATCTCGTTGTGTTCATTTTCAATCATCTCGTCGTCCATGCTACTATGCTAGCGCCACCGCCACCAAGCTGCAATGATTTTCCGCCAATGAATACACCGCCCGAATCTGTCGATTCATCTTGTGAGTGATGCGTCAAATGCAGCGTAGATTCCCATCAATTAGATTGAATTTGGTATTGATGGCGTGAAAAATAATACACGGTAACTCCATTGAAATGATTCAAAACTAAAGTAAAAATGTAAAAGTAGAAAGTACAGATATTTGTGTAAAAATGTAAGGAGTAGAAGTAAAAAGTAGCCATTAAAATAAGTAGTAAAGTAAAAGTAAAAATATCAGAAAAATCTACTTGATTACAGTAACTGAAGTATTTGTGCCGTTACTTCCATCTCTGGCGACCTGGAAGTGGGGTTGAGGGAGTCTCAGGAGAACAGGTTTTAAGTAAAAGATCACAAAAAATTATGATTGTTTTTTGTTTTTCATCGATAATTTTTGAAAAAGTACAGTTTAGCAGACAGTGAAGAGATTCTTACTTAACATTAGAATAAATGCACCGCCCTAGGACATTTGATATTTGAACATTATATTGCATACTGACCTCTTTTAGACATTAATACTTTTGCATTGAGATGGAAATATAAGGAGACCCTCAGAGATCATCTGTGCAGTTTCAATTTTTATTTTTAAATGGTATTTTGGGGAAGAGAGACTCCTTTATTACAAGTCTTCCTCCGTGGATACAGGACCTCTATGCCCTCCCCTGTGCCATCCCCAGATCAAGGGAGAGCACAGTAAAGTCCCACCTGGTGAGGTGGTCCCAAAAAGAAACCCCGTTGTCAGTCCACAAATCCCAGAATAACATTGATTACCATCATTGGCACCACCAGGTCGTAGACAGGGGATGCCACGGGCACCCTGTGCAAAGCCCTAGCCCACCCCACTGGCCACCCCACTCGCCATTGTAAATTGTACTACCATCAGTTTAACATTTCATCCCATTCTGCACAGCCAATTACATAACATTAAAAATCATACAATAAACCAAGATATGAGTCGGTGTTTACTCAAGTCTTTATGATTTCTACAGGCAGGTTTACCACAAGAGTAGACTAAAACCTTGATTTATGGCTTTTAGATTTAGTGGCCACCCCAAGAATTTTGGAGGAGCTGTTGACCACCATGACCAAAGACCCTGTTGCAATGGAGTTATCACCAACTCCCACATTTCTTTTCAACCATTAAACAGCAATGACACAGTTTAGGGAGGCTAAACCAAAAATAAATAAAACCACAACTGTACCTGTTTATCAGTAAAGTTGATGAATTGCGCTGTGACAGCATACTAGTGATGTAGACTGTAAGTCATGAACGAGTACCTTACAAAACCCCAGCTGCAGAGCCACCTGAAGGTGTTTTTTGTTCTGTAGTGTGTGAGCAGCAGCAGCAGCCTGAAGTTCCGGTGTCTGTCAGTGACGATGAAGACAGAGAAATTAACGGAAGCTGGGAAATGTTCATGTCATCATTAGAAGGTATGATTTCTACAGTTGTTAATATCCTGATTAAGTTTATAGACAATATGGTGCAAAGCTTTTCCCTCTTTATTGTATTAAAGAGTCAATATATAGAACATGGAAACAGTGAATCTCTGTCCTTTGACAATTATTGTGTTTTTATGTAAAACTATATATTCCCATTGATAACAATGGCCCCCTTCGTTAAATTCCACATGCTTATGATATACAGCAACACAACAAAATTTACACTGTAAAAGCAAAATATACAGTACTTTTACCTTAACTTCATAGAGTAAAAGTCACATATTTCAAAGATTAATTACAAATAGCACAAGATATTTTAAATCTTTATTTCCTGTTATTTTGATGAGTTTGAATTAATTATACTAAATACCTAAAATTCAGATTTAATTTGATATGTTATTTGCACCCAGTGTAGTAACAGAAGCAACAACTGTGGTTTTCTGTGAGTAAGGAGATATGTTTAGTTTTTTTCCTTCCCTGTTTTTAGCGACCACAGAGGTCCTATCAGTTGTATGTTTGGACCATTGTTTATTTATTAACTAGATTAATATTTGGTTGAACTAAACATGTTTTATTCTTGTGCAAAAAATTTTGAGAAATATTCACAAAAAATAAATATTAAGTTAATGCAGGAATTTACTGTCTTTTGCTAGGACTATCAACACTTTTTATTGAATTATGGATCAAGATTTAATTTATAAATTTATGAAAATTAAAGTTGTCTAGAATCATCTGATGGGTTAATTTCCTTGTAGATTATAGGCAAAGAGAAAAATAACTTGAAAATAGATCATATGATCGCTGGTGAAAATTCTCAGTCATTGAGGTCATATTCATTCCAAAAAATGAAAAAAAAAAAAAGAATTGAACTTTGTTTTCAGGTTTGAAGATGTTTCTTTTCCCATCCAGGAAGCTTTTTCAATCCAAAATGTCAGAAATAGCGTTGAGTTCCAGGTTTTATCCAGCAGCCCAACAAAGCCTTGTTTTTGTTTAGAAAACATGCAAACTGAACTGGACAAAGCAGGTCCACCTCTTTGGAATGGAGGTCATTTTGGCTTCCCATGATTCCTTCCTAACTTAAAGAGGGCGTGAAGGAAGCCATCTATGTTAAGAAGGAATAACCAAGCTTAACTTTTCCCTTTAACGACCCCCCTTTCAGAGACCCGTCTGTCAGATTCAGTTTGCATGTTTCTAACAAAAACAAGGTTTTGTTTTTGGTCCAATCTATAAAGCCTTGAACTAAATGCTTTTTCTGAAATTTAAATTGGAAAAGCTTCCTGGATGGGAAGCGAAATGTCTTCAGACTTGAACACAAAGTCCAAAGGATTGTTTTGTAACTTTTTTGGTAGGAACATATTATCCAATTTCTTTCTTTCACTGCATACTTCAAATTTCCTGTCATTGTTTTCACAGGCGATGAACCAAACCCAGATGATATCAGAATTGTTCTGATAGGGAAGACTGGCAATGGGAAAAGCTCATCAGGAAACACCATTTTAGGAAGAAAAGAGTTTGACGCCAAATCAAGTCAAAACTCAGTTACAAAGCAATGCCTGAAGGAAAAGACTGAAGTAGAAGGCCGCTCAGTTTTTGTTGTCGACACACCTGGTCTTTTTGACAACAGTTTGAGCCATGAAGAGATTAAGCATGAGTTGATGGGGTGTATTAATTTTGTTGCTCCAGGACCACATGTCTTCCTGCTGGTTATACGGATCGGTAGATTTACACCAGAGGACAAAGAGACATTAGAAATGATCAAGAAAATCTTTGGGAAGAATTCAGAAAAGTTCACCATCGTTCTTTTAACTGGAGGAGAGTTATTGGAGCAAGATGGCCTCACCATTGAAGAATACATTAGACAGGAATGTGGAGATCCTTTCAAGCAGCTGGTTGCTGACTGTGGAGGAAGGTACCATGTTTTTAAAAATCAGGATGTAGAAAACCGTACTCAGGTCAGAGAGCTGATTAGAAAGATTGACGCAGTGGTGAAGGAAAATGGAGGAAAGTGTTTCACCAATGAGATGCTGCAAGAGGCTGAGGCTGCCATACAGAAGAACATGAAGATTATTGCAAAAGAGACACGTCACGAAATAAAGACAATGGTGGAAGAACTTGAAAAAAAACTGGCAGCTGAGCAACAAATCTGGAAAATAAAGCCTGGAACGGCTAAAACAGAAAATCTGCGACACGGAACATTACAGCAGGACGTGAAGAAAAAGATCAAGAGTGAAAATGAGCAGAAATATAGAGAGGAAGAAGAGAAAAGGAAGAAAGCTGAAGAAGAAATAAAAAAGACAAAGAATGAGCTCGTAACAGTGGAGAAAAATATACAATCAGGATTAAAAGGTCCAGTTGCTGAACGGGCCTTCGATATAAAAAGACGAGAACTGGAAGGAAAACTAATCCTGATGGAGAAAGAACAGCGAGAGTCTTTGGAGAAGAAACGCAGGGAAGACAAACAGAGAAATCAGAGAAAGGAGAGTGAAACGAATAATCTCACAGGGATTGAAGAAACAATTCGAAGAGAACTGGAGGAAGAGTATCAGAAAAAACTGGACAACATGAAAAAGAAATACATGGAGGAAGTTAGAAAAAAAGCAGAATTGAGAGGAATTATCAAATCCTTGGATCCTGTGCTACCGCTCCTTAAACACGTTGACAAAACATGCAAAGTCATGTAATAATTAAACACTATGTAAAATCTGTATTATATAATTTTACATAAAAAAGACAGTAAATAAAATAAGAGAAAACATAATCTCAATTCAATTTCAGTTCAGTTTATTTTTATACTGCCAATTTACAACACATGTAATCTTACTGCACTTTACAGATTCAATACTGTCAGATTAAATTAAATGTTTCTTTGAAGGAAAACCAGTTGATCCATAAAATCCTGAAAGTTTAGCTTCATGTTTGTTACCGACTGTTTCAGAGGAGTGTTCATCATTCTTCATCAAACATCTCAGACTCAAATCTGTCAAAAGTTGATCAGATGATAAATGATGATAAATGTGACTTTATTTCTTGTTCATAATATTCAAAATTGTTGAGTTAAAAACAGAAAAACTAAACTAAACTTGAACTAAAACACATAACACTGCTTATATATATCAAACTCTTATTGCATTTTTAAAATGTGAAAAATAAAGACACTTGTGAGCATGTGGTAAATTAATGATCTCATTATTTTAAAGCCTTTTATCTGTATTTGTCCTCACTGAAGGACAGTGAGCCAAAAAGCTGCACCCTGTGAGAGATAACTGTGATTTGAGTTCTCTCCCTCTGAAGCTGTGAAAAATAGACCTGCAGGGTGAATCATTTTTATTGCTGAGTCAGTGAAGAGTCCAGAGGTGGAAAAGACAAGAAAGAAGGACCAGCAGATTCACAGAGCCAAGAGTCATTACCTAATAAAGTCTAATTCTGTTATACAATGTTGTTTTGTTTTCACCTTAATGTTCTTTCATCTGATTTCTGAACTGCCCCTTGTTCAGAAGAGGAGTAAAATAACTTTTACATTACAATTACATATATCAGTACATTTTCAACAGAATGTGTCTGAGAATAAATAATTGTAGAACAGTATTTTTTAATTCTAATCCTCGAGGTACACTGCCCTGCATGCCTCTCTGCTTCAATAAAGCCCAATAATCTATCAATTGATATCAGGTGTTTGAAAGCCAGGAAATATCCAAGACATGCAGCACCATGTGCTCTAAGGACCAGGGTTGAAAAACACTGTTGTAAAAGTTTTTTATTTCCTTCATTGAGGTGCAGATTTTATTTAATTTTTTTGTGAATATGAGAAAGAAATGTTCTTGCTACATGTGGGGCTAATAAAAATATGTATATATATTTTACCACACATTGTGCCTGAGCTGTAATTCAGTAGTCTAGGTTATTTAATTAGGACCAAATCACAATAGATGTTTTTTCAAAGTACTTAGAAAACCAAAGTTTGCACAGAAACATCTCGTTAATTTAACCAAGCATTCAAAGTAATTTTTATACAACAAAAGGTCTTTTTAATTCTCAACAATATATAATCAAGTGTTGAAATAATCTTTTCATAAAAAAATGTGCTAAACCACAAAATACCCAGGGTGTTAAATATAAACTTTTATAACACATTAATCATAGCTTTTCACACCCAGAGTAATAACATAGGAACACTACAGTTTTTTTGGTTGTTGTTCGTTTTTATGTCATCGCCATGAGGAGTAGAGTGTATCGCAACAAAGCAAATCCACAGTGCAGAGACAAGTTTTGTGAGGGTGAAAGTGATAATGATTGTGTCAGGTCACAACGTTAAGATAAAATAATGGGAGGATAAAAAATAGTACTTCCTTGTCTCAAGGTCCAAGCAACTATATACACCTATAGGGATTGGACACCAATCCTTAGACTACCATTTGAGGTTAAAATAGTCAAAATAAGTTTTCTTTCTGAAGGGCCAGTAGATTGTATTTTATCCAGCTGCTTGTCTCCACCATTTAGGAGAAAAACATGGAAAACAGATCAATAAAAAGTAAGATATAAAATCTGCAGGATGAATGACAAGAAAATGACGGCAATAGTTCCTTTAATTGCTTTAAGAGAGAGAATGCTTGGCTAGATGTAGCTTTTACAAAGACGAAAATACTGACTATAACAAATTATAAGAATAGGGTAATTAATAACTTTTTCTTAGAAAATCCATCAAAATTACAAATGTAACATGTCAAAACGTAGAAATCCCAGAGACAGAAAGACACACAATCATGCACAAACACACTGACACCTATGGACAATTTAGAGAAGCCAATTAACCTAACAGTCATGTTTTTGGACTGTGGGAGGAAGCTTGGAGTACCCTTACAAACTCCATTCATAAAGACCGGCCGGGAATCAAATGCGGAACCTTCTTGCTGCAAAGCACTACCCACTGCTCCTCCGTGCAGCCCACCCCAAAACATTATATAATTATATATTAAGGTTCAGTCATGTCTGAAAAAAGGCAACAAAGAAGTGAAAACTCATTTATTTCTGTCAGTTTTATTCAATAATGATTATAAAATTAATGTGTGCTTATGAAACATTTCTGTAAGGGATGCTCCACTCCTGTCTCATGATCCAGTCAGGAGACCATCCTTGCCTTGTCATTCTGATGGAGCATCTTTGTCTTTATGAACCGATCAATTGTTCTGTCAGAAAGAACAAATACTGTTTTGTAACCATGTGTTATGTGCTGTTAAAAAAAGACGGCTGCAGGAGGGGATCGCGGAGAGGGAAAGCTTGAAGTTGGGTTGGGCTTTTTCTTTCCGCGCTCCTGCAGAAGCTGCTTGAATCTCTTTCCAGACGAAAGTGCGCATTCAGCCCTGCTCTGCCGACAATGCAAGCATAGGAAGAAGAAATGTGCTGTTTACCTGTGCAAAGAAAAGAAACAACGAAAGAAAAATGTCTGAGGATCCCAGTGTGTTGAGGAAGAGCATGAGTTCTTTGCTCGAGCTGAATGCGACTTTCATCCTGGTTTGGTCTTCGTCAGCGTTCGTGACTCGCGGAACGCCAGCTTTTAAGGAAATCTTATACACTACTGTTTATGCTCTAAAAACATTCTAAATGACTTTTTGAGTAAATTATGGACGCTACCCACCTCAGGACACACTTTTGGAATACATTGACTAGCAGTGGGAGGAATATTGACACGTTTTTTGTGGACTTTATGACCTTTCTGCCTCGGCACCATAGACTCCATTATTTGAATGTCAGCTGCTAACCTCCAGACCGATGGCTTCTGATATCAAAAAAAAGTACTCCACCAGAGTGTTGTTCCTGTGCTATGGGGGGTGAGAAAATGAAGTTAATCATGTTTTGTACTTATCTTTGGTTGTATTTACCCTTGTTAAAAGTAATGGGCGTATAAAGTAATATTTTAGAGAAATATAGCGATAAATGTAATAGCTCAAATACCAGAGGCACGCGCGTTTGCTGTAATGGGGTACTTGAGCCAAGCTGAGTTCAACTGAGTGTTTGGTTTCCTCTCGAGTCTAATGTTTTGTCTTTTGCCTTTCGGCAGGAATTCATCCTGCATACTGGATGTTTGGCCTCCTCCCCCTGGAAGGATTGTTTTAGTTTCACACTGAGCAGGGGATCAATCTCCATACGTCCTGTCCAAGTTCTCCTGGGGAAATCTAAGTGGCAGTCCGCTCCATTGCTCCTCAGGAACCAACCAAACCAAAAACCTGTCCGCCCTCCAGCGAGCTCCTTCAAT
This sequence comes from Cyprinodon brontotheroides, assembly GCA_018398635.1. NCBI lineage: Eukaryota > Metazoa > Chordata > Actinopteri > Cyprinodontiformes > Cyprinodontidae > Cyprinodon > Cyprinodon brontotheroides. Next base: position 2,133,437 of record JAGKQL010000038.1, read on the forward strand.
CTCAGGAAAGACCCACACTGACTGGATTCTGGGAAAAAAACCTTTCTCTGCAAACGTGAGTCTCGTTTGTCTCTGTTTTTGCAAGACGTCGTTCAAAGTTCAACACGGACCCTGAACTAACCCCTGTGAACTTCCCTTCTCACTTTCAATTCCGGCTCACCAGCTCTCTGAGCTCCCCTGAATCCAACCCAACTGTACTCCTCAATAAACCTGTTAAACTTTTACTCTGGTTCTCTTCTGAGTGGTTTTCTGTATGTGGGTCAGATCTCTTAAAACATTTCATCATGACATGGACAATAATGGTGGGATAAAGCGTGAGTAGCTCTCATTTATTTCAATAAAGTTTTCTTTTCCTTTCGTCTCCCAGGTGTTTTTGAATTTCCCAGTGTAAGACTGAGCTTTTCAAATAATATAAATAGCTCAGCTTAGTTATTTGAGGCGTCATGTAAGTTAAACATTGACCAAGCTCAGCTTCCTTCCTGCCATGCTGACAGATGGAGCAGAATTGTATTTCAGAGCAGAGATCATCAACAGGCAGGGAAAAACAGTAAAGCAACTGCTTCACATGTAAGGTAGGCGAATTCAACTGTAACAAAATAAAATATTAAAAATCACTATAGTAAGCCTCAAATTCAATCTTATCTTTTTTTGTAATTTGATTGAATCTTTCATTAAAAAGACATGCAGATTGGACTTTGTTAACTGATTCCTCTGTTTTCAAGCACTTTTGAATGTTTATATTCAGTTATGTGTATTTAAATGACTACTTTGATACTTTTATTAGTTTACTAGATTTTATTTTATCTCAATAACTTTATTTAGCTTTTATGCTTTCATGTACTTTTGTCTTTAAAGGATTATATTGATCCTGTAACAAAGAACTGTCTTATCTCTAAACATCCTAAAACATCTAATATTTTTGCCTTTTTTTGGGGTGACGGCTTCTGATCTCAGATTCTAACAAAGTATCATCATGGCTTCTGCATCCCGTAAGTTCATTTACAGATAATAATGAATAAGCTGCCTCGGATAATAACAATGATGATTGTTTTACATGACAGTTTTCAGAATTTTTTTTGTGTTGACAGTTTTTTAGATTTTGCATCCTGATTAGTTTCAATGTCTCAAAGTTACCTTTCTAGGACTATTTTTTTGGCCTCTGTTGAACCAGATTCTTCCCAGCAGGAACTTCTGATATGTGTTCACGCCCTGCACTATAACTATGATAAAATCATATGGTTTATATTGGAGTCAACACTGGTTTCACCCATGGTGGTTGTAACAGATTAACAGTTTTATTGTTCAGCGGGAATACATTCGTAGAACCAAACTTTGCCCTGCAGAGGTGATATAAAGCCAATTTACAGACTGAAAGACAAGTAACTATGGGAATGCGGCAGAAGATGCATTTTGAGTTGTTTTTAAATCAAATCCTCCACCCACCCCACACCCCAACACGCACACACACCCACCAGAAGAACAAACAAAAAATAATTATGTCTGTAATGAGTTATAGTGTGTATTTACATTAAGTTTTTAGCTAAGTTTAAGTTACAAACACCTTAATAATGTCTTTGTGAAGTTATTACTCATGTTTCCATCTTTTCATCAAATTCTTTGCTGCTTATTGTCAAATATTCTGCTTCTTTTTGCAGCCACTAAACCTAAGCTGTCTCGGAGTAGCAGCATTGCCTTCCGTCCCCCTCAAAGTAAGATGCACAGTAAACCTTTTTTGACTTTTTTTCTATTTAGAATTTTTATATATATATATATATATATATATATATATATATATATATATATATATATATATGTGAGGTGGTATGTAAATGATTAATGAATGAATTATTAATGAAAATGTATAGTAGAGAGAATAAAATGAATAAGTAAAATATGGGATGTTTATATAGACAGTAAAACAATCATTATTAAATCTGACCTCTGCAATCTAAATTATTTTGTTCTCTTTAAATCACACCTAAAATCTCACCTGTTCAAACTCGCCTATAAACTGACATCATTCACTTCTTCTGTTACACAGCTGCACTTTGAATTAAAGATTAAATTGAACTTTTTTGAGCTCAAAATTGAGAAATTAACTCTCTACATTTAACCCACTGCCACTGTTTACCACCTGGGGAGCAATCAGGGGTTAAGGTTCTTGTTCAGAGAGCCAGAGTGGCAGTCTGTGGGAGTGGGTTTGGAACTCACACCCTCAGGATTCCAAACCCTTTACCCTAACAACTAGGTCCCCACCCGTTTTCTTTTAATCATTTTTAACTCTTTTTTTTTCCCTTCATGAGTATTTTTTATTGCAATCTCACTATTGGTATTGTCTTCCCTTACTTTCTTAAAGTGTTCTTGGATTTCTGGAAATGCAATTTAATAAAAATGTTTTATCATTAACAAAATAAGGAAAGTTAGTCCACCAACTTTAACTAAAATGTTTAAATAGCACAGTGAAAGCAAACTCCAGGCAACAAATACATTTTTAATTACGATTGGAAGCAGCGAGTTTGATCTTAGATTAATGGAGGATAAGAACTAAAAACTGCATCTCTGTGTTGGTTCTGTTCATTCAGAATAGACATGTGCTGTAAGACCTGAGAGTTCTGTGCATTCAATGCACCGACATAAAGTCTGTTGTGATTTTTTTGTGTGTGAATTATAAACAAACAGAAGTCTATTCTCTGACATACAGGAAGCCAGAGTGATGACTTTAGAACCGGGATGATGTGCTCCAGTTTCTTAGTTTTAGGGAGAATTTCTGAATCAGCTGCAGCAATCTGATCAAAGGCAGACCTGTGAAGATGAAGCTGCAGTGATCAATTCTACTAAATATTAAGACATGAATTATTTTTTCAAGATCCTGATGAGAAATTAGCCCTTTAATCTTGATCAATTTCTACAAGTGATAGAACGCTGAATTTGTTCCTGTTTTTAAGCGGCTCCAAAGGTTCAGGTCCGACCTCCATCAAAGCACCCAGATATGGATTTGTAGTGTTTAGCTTTAATGACTGGAGCTTTGTTCACACTTTTAAACCCTCTTCATTTGGTCCAAAAAATATTACTTCAGTAGATTTATGCATCTCCTAGATTAAGACTTTCAACAAACCAAGCATTGATTTCTTTTACGCATTTACTCGGTGCTTGAATGGGTTCTTAGTTACATGTAAATTATTGTAATGTACAGGTGTTTGTTATCTAAATAGATATGCTCAATAGGGTCATTGTGTAATGCAGTCTGAGTTAGGGGAAGCATTTTGAATAGAAGAGGTCCTAAGATTGACCTTTTGGGAATGCCACAAAGGTCCAATAAAAGTAGGACTCTGGTTCTTCCCCAGTCTGTCTTATATGGTCGTCATTGAACTTGATAAGACCAGTCTCTGTTCTGTTGTAATAATTGAAGCCAGACCGGGAAATATCAAAGTGGCTAATCATTGTTAGGAAGGCAATAAGCTGTTGAAACGCAGCTTTTTAAAAATGTATTAATGATGAACATGAGGTTTGTCATTTGACTGTAGTTCTACAGTAGCAGCTTGTCCATATTACAATTCTTAACAGGGTTTTACTTGCTGCTTTTATGGCCTGGGGAAAACATCTGAGGTAAACATCTGGGGTAAATCATGTTATGAAAGGTAAAGCTTTCCTGAAAAGAGCTGTTGGAAAAACACAGAGAAAACATGAAGCAGACCTTAGGTGGTGTAAATGATTTAGTAATTTGTTTATGAGGAGCATTTATCTGTTAAAAAATAACTCTTTCCTTTGTTTTTTCAGTGTCTGAGATGCGGCTTATTCTGCTGGGCAACAACTGGTCTGACAAGAGTTCAGTTGCTAATTTATTACTGGGTCCAAATATGTCCAACAAAACTGAAGATCCAAAGACCTCCAGCAAAATTTTGGGAAGGATTAAGACAACAAAAACCGTTCTGATCAACACTCCGAATCTGCTTAATCCAACAATCTCTGAAGACAAACTTAAAGGACATGTGGAACATTGTGTGAGTCTCTGTGCTCCAGGACCTCATGTGTTTCTGTTGGTTGTTCAGCACAACATCATTGACCAACAAAAGAAGAGACTTTGTAAGATCCTTGAACTCTTCAGCGATGAAGCGTTTAAGTGTTCATTGGTACTTATCTCGACACCTGGATGGGAAACTTCAGCTACAAATTATCCATCTCACCAGCGGCCCCTGCAGGATCTGATCAAAATGTGTGGAGAGAACTGGGTCAGGCTGCAAAACAACCCTGAAGAGCTGCTGCTGAAACTGACTCTCATTTTGAGAAAGAGCGATGGAGACCATGTTGTCTGTGGTCGTCCAAGACTTGAACCCATTAAAGAAACTCATTCACATTTGGATTCTTCAAGCCATGGTATGTAAACACACATTAAATTTAAAAACATATTCAGAAGGTTTATCTGCAAACAGTTGTGACTATGCAGCCCAATACTTATGATAAATTCACACCGAATTTGATGCCACGGTGATTTCCGCAAGCCCAGTGTGAAGTTCACCACTCTGCATTTTAGATGCAGTGTTTACACACTGGACCGTCATCAAATAGGAGGAGCTGCATGAGGCTGACAGCCCACATGAAAAAAAACGCAACACTAGACTGAATAGTTAGTGCTTCATTAGTGCAGGTTTGCGCATTTGAAATCATTTGAAATTTGTCGTTTGTAAAAAAAAAAATCATGTGTTATACTTTTGTTTCAGAGATATTAAACCATTTGACTTAATATCATTTTGAGATCAATAAAGTTAAATTTATAAACTTTTTATTTATTATTTTATTGTAATAGATATATATTAAGGTTAACCACAATTATTTTGTAAAGAAAAAATTATGCACAAACTAATACTGTTCTGCTTCTCCTAACTTTTCCTGGATGAATTCTTTCCATACAACGTGCGTTTATAACAGTTGCATACCCTGCATGAGCACAGCCACATAAACACCCTTATACACAACGCTATTATTTTGTTTTCAGAATGACTGTTTTTGACTAGAACTATGTTGGCTGTTGATCTTTGCTGGCTGATTTGTGATGCCTGATTTACCTGATTGGGTTAACTTAAAAAATAACTTAAAGGTATAGTGGGGGTTTTTCATGAAGTTTACATAATATTTAAGAAGCTGATGACTTGAAATAAAATCTAAAATAATTTGTTACAGATGAATCAGACCAATACAATGTTGAATCTGTTGCTGATGAAGATGGTAAGATTAAAATCAAGAGTTCTCATACCATGTTTTAATAATATCAGAAATCTCTTTTTTTTGTTGTTGTTGTTGTTTTTATAGTTTGATTGTGACTTACAGAAATGTCCTGTTTTTATAGAAGATAATCTTATAAACGATCGGCAGAACAGCAGCCCGGAGTTTCTTCCCTCAAAATGTAAGTTTTTGTTGTTTTATTTTATTTTGTTATTTTATTTATTTATTTTTGCTTTTTCCAGGCAATTCAAAAATGTGTTTAATTTTGTAGTTTGGACCTAAGCCATTCAGTGATTTATGAATTAGCAAAAGTATTTTAAAGTCTATTTTCTGAGAAACAGGAAGTCTGTGGAAAGACTTTAGAACTGGGCTGATATTCTCTGCTTTCTTAGTTTTGGTGAGGACCCGGGCAGCAGCATTCTGGATTTACTCCCTGAACCATTGTTTATTGGCAGATCTGTGAAGCCACCAATGCACTGATCAATTCTACCAAACATGAACACATGTTTAAGTTTTTCAAGCTGAGTCATTAGTCTTTCTTGCTGTGTCATTAGTCCTTTAAGTCTGGAAATGTTCTTCAGGTGAAAGAAGGCCACCTTTGTTCCTGTCTCTATGAGCCTCTGAAGGTTCAGGCCTGAGTGCATCCCTTCACCCAGAGTTAGAGCCTGATTGATGCTTTGTAGCTGGATTAACTGAAGCTGTGTTAAAAATATGAACGCCCCTCTTTTGGTCCAAATTGATTCCTTCAGTTTAATCCATAGCTAATTTGTAATACTCCCACATTTGATTAACATTCACCTTCAAAATTGAGAATAATAATAAAAAGTAATATGGCAAAACAAAAATGCCTCAGGATTATTTAATGCCATGGGTCTAAAATGCTTATGAAAATGTTTAATTTAAAATGGAAACAGACGGGAATAAGTTAAAATATTGTCTTATGAGAAAATGTATTGTAGTTTTTATTATTGTTATCTTCCAGTGCAGCAGTGGCCTCCACCAGTCCAGACTCCTGCTAAGGAGACTAAGAAGCCTGAACCAAGCAGCAGCCAGAAACCTTTAAAGTCAAAGTGGAAAGGTAATCGTCCTAAGTTTAAATCAAAAAAACTTTTCTGATTTGAATTTTCTGAATTAAATATGAGCATCCATTTCCCGCCACGCTTTTCTCTGCTGGAATCATGAGGTGTGCTGGTGGCTATCTCCAGCTGTCAGTGGGCGAGAGGAAGAATACATAACTAAGTATTTTTTGCCAATGACAAACCCTCCTTTTCTTCCTCCGATTCAACATTCACAAAACTGAAACACAAAACTCAATCTTGATCAAAATCTTGTATTATCTATTAGCACAATTCTATCATTTTACACATCTAAGATCAGAGAAAGAACACTATTACTATATAGTACCTAAGTAACACACAGATATTAATTTCAGATTAAAAGTTTAAAAGTTACCTCCTGGTAGAAGCAGAGACAGTTTTGTGTCTGAGCCTTTCTAAAGCTTTCCAACTGAGGTATGATGAGCCAAGTCTTTGTTACGTTTCAGGTCCATCTCTCTTTTTTTCTCCTTTTGGGCTGTTCAGCTCTGTGTGCAGTGTCAGGCAGTGGTATCGTAGTATCGTCTCCTGTGCTTATACAGCTGTACTGTTCTGTTTACATCCCCTGTCCTCCATGTTGTAAAGGAGCAACTGCTTAACAAAGGCTCTGCTCCTTGTTATGCTATTGGCAGAGAAAAGTTCAGTTCCAGCTTATTCTTACTAATAAGCCTAATAAGGCTCAACACCTCCATCTTTGAGATGTTTGACATAGAATCTTCCTCTAAAAAGTATTTGGTCACTGGCTGTAAATCTAATCCCACTTTAAAGGTGGATTTGAGTCACAAAGATGAATAAGTTTAAATACAGTCCATTTAATTTCAATTGTATAGTTTTTTCATATTGATCATTGTCTTTAAGCTTTATAAAAGAAGGGGAAAGAAATCCATTCCATTTGGAAGTTGAATTCAATTATTTGACCACATTCAAAACTTTAGAAATGCAAGTTTACCTTTAAACCAATGAATCCTTTGAAGCTATTGTGAAATACATGTTCAGGAGGATTGAATGTTGATTCCTAATTAACACTGTGGGTATTTTCTTCTGTTTGACCTAATGGTTCAAGTTCTTCTGTTAAGCATTATGTTGACTACATAAATATCATATGGCATCCTTTTTTTATATAAAACTATTTTTACTTTTTAAAATGTTTGCGGCATATTTTATTTCCAAAACAAGAACAGGTAAAAACTGTAACTTTGCAACATTTTGTTTCATGTTAGTTAGGAGGACATATTGCATTGCAGCATCAATAATAATGAAGTTAAATAACTGCCTTTGATTGGATTGAATGATTTTATGTCTGTATGCTGTGTTTGTGTTCTTGCAGTCCATCAGCAGGAGCAGCAGCCACCGGTCCCTCCTTCTGGTAGTGAGAACAATATACCGATCGGTGGCGTCAAAGCTATTTTGACAAAGTTGCAAGGTAAGATTTGTTGAATATGATTTTCCAAATGTGAGGTTTTATCTTGTAAATCTTATCTGTAAGATTACAAACTCCACCATAAACAAAGCCTTGGTTTCAGGGTTAAAGGTCAACAGTGAAAGCGGCTTGGTAACAAGTGCAGATGTTACAGTTTATAGATTTAAATTACTCTTTTGTAAACGCCTTTAGTGTCCTGTGATGTTGGGGTTAGTATCTTAGCTCTTATTGTGGGACTCTCAGGAGCAAATATTGGATTATTCATGACATTTATCAATCAATAAAGACTTTATTAAACTTCAGATATGAATTTTCACTTTTTTGTTACAGTATTCTGTTATTTCCTGATTTTAAGAGCAGAAAATTCAGCCTTTAAATTATAACACTCTGAACCTGAACGAAGGGATTTTCTTTCTATAGAATGCCCTTTATGTGCTCCAGAGGGGCATTATATGTGACATCCAACACATATAGATTAGACTACACGGAGACTTGTTAAAGATTAATTTATTTTCTAATATTATTTTTTGTTACTGGTTGTGTGTGTATGGTAACAAGTCAGCCAAAGGCACTTCGCAATGCTTGGCCTAAGATGACCTGAGAGTGTTTTTCTTACATGGTAATGCTGTTGTCTGGGGTTGAACAATGATATTGAGGCTTAAAACTTTGGAAGAGGCACCTCCTGGCTGGATGCAGCATTTTTGGGCAAATTGGAAAACATTTAGTAGATCTGGGCCACTTTTTCTGCTCCCAAAGTTATGGTTCAGAAAGTAAGCCTAAGACAAAGAATGCGAAGACTTCTTCAGTAATATTTGCTTATATCAATGATTTTGTTAAGCAATTTGGTGTTCTTGTAGCCTCTCCTCAGCCTCGGCAGCCACAAAATCCATTTTCTGTCAAAAACAAGAAACCAGAACCAGGAAGCCGGAATCCATTCATGTCAAAGTTGGCAGGTAAGATTATTGGATTGTCTTTTGAAAGGTACCCATGGATAACAGTAGCGAAAATTAAGATTAAATCTCATTCAGTGATAAAGATTTGTAAGAATATTATTCTGTTCCAATTCGATGACATTCAGTTTATTTATATAGATTCGATTCACAACACATCATTTCAAGGCTCTTTTTAGACAATACAACCAGATTATACAGTCAGATTGTTTTATATTTTCTGTCAAAGAAAAAACAGCTGATTGCAGCGACTTCTGGACTCTTCAGCAATCCCTCACACCAAGCATGCTGGTAGTGACAGTGGAGAGGAAATCTCCATGTTCCAAAAGACAAAGTAATATCCTTCTGCTGCCAGAAAAAGATGTATAACTTACAACCTCTACTCTGCTCCATTTTAACAATGATTTTTTCAGCGTACCACATTTTAGGCACACCCATCATTGAGGAGTTAGAAAATAAATCCAGAGTCAGTTTTAGAAGAAAGAAATTATAATCATTATCAACCAAATTAAAGTTCTATGTATCTTATACTAATATTTTTAGATTCCTTTTTATTTGATTTGAGTCCCTGAAGACTGATGGTTTAAAAACAATGATGAACACATTAAACCTGAAAATAATTACGGTTAATGCTGTAAGTAATACAAACTTTCTGTCCCTATTTTTTAAAATAAATTTTCTTTCTGAAGTATTAGTCTACACTGAAAGGTTTGGGAGAACACCCAAATTAGGTGGTTAAGTAAATAAACAGTTTTTACTAAAGAAGAAAAATGAAAAATAAAACACTCAGAATAATTAGAGCCCATAGGCTTATTTGACTGAGCAGAATTAGGAATTGAAAGATATGATCAGTGCATCCTGGTTTTAAAGGCCAAGCCCGGTATAAGTAATCAAGCTAAATGCAGATCTGCAGCTTTCTTCAAGAGAACATGAGGTTGATCTCAGATTCATTGATTTAGAAAACAAAAGTGGATCAAATTAATGAATAAATTAACTAAAATACGCATTTCTTGAACAATTTTGTTTACAACATAATTTAAGGAGTAACTTTCTCAAATGAACAGCTATTAACTTAAAGATGAACAGTGGAAACTAATATTGTAATTTGTAGATCTCGGATGTCATACATTTATATTACTCTATTAGCCTGGCATCCAGTTTTAATGCTGCGTGAAGTGGAAGCTCAAATAAGTCAGAATATCTGAAAAGTCCAGACTTAATGCTTTATATTGATTTTGTGAAATAGGACACAGACATCTTAAGGCTCAAGTCCATTCTATTCAAAATGAAGAAGCAGCTTTTAGGTTCTATTCTCCACTAATCTAAGGCAAACTTAGAGAAAACTGTAAAAGTGATGAAAGCAGCGTTTAAAGGACTCATCCTTGAAGAACAAAGAAGGTAGCATCCTCTATTAGAGGCAAAGGTCAAACTGACTTCTCAGGATACTGGATTTAGGATTAAAAACAGAAAAAATTTTATAAAATGGAAATGTATAATAAGGGAGGATTCAGGACATAAGAGTCATTAATCGACTGATGTACACCGTGTAAGAATCTGCATTCGTGGGACAAAGAAACTGAAAACATGATTAAATACATATAGAAGCAAGGAAATAAAAATGCAATAAGTGTTTTTTGGTTATTAGGTTACAAATAAGATTTTCTTTTGATGGGTGAATCCATGGTAAAGTCTAACTGCATTAGAGCTTACATCAGAGTTAAAGTTTTCTTTTTAATTTACAGTTAGACTATTTATCTTTGGTGAAGAGAGACTCTTTCAGAATGATTTGAATTATGTATCTCTTTAGAGTTCCTTGAGAAGATATGTGTTGTGAATGGGTATTATAAGAATAAACTGAATTGAAGGAAAAACTGTATTTCATGCTACATATAAGACCGTAGCCCACTACTCCTAGCCCTTAGTCAGCTTCCTAATCCCAGAGGACCACAGCCCAACAGCCAGCAACTAAACATGCTGCAACACGACCAAAGCCCCTTTTGTAGTTGAATTATCAACAACTTCCCAGGTTTCTGCTTTCAGCAGGCAGAATCTACAGTATACAGATTAAGGTGGCTACAGATGCCTAAACTAAATAAGATAAACTGAACAAAGCTCTACAACTGTTCCTGTTTAGGGATAAAGTTGTTAAATTGTTCACTGACGGCAAATAATGTAGTCTGTATCATTTGGGTACATGTTGCAGCGCCACCTAAAGGCTGTTTTGTGATCCTATAGCATATCAGCAGAAGCAGCAGCAGCCCACAGTCCAGGTATCTGCAGAGAATAAAAAGCAAAGAAACAGCAAAAACTGGGAAATATTAACGTCATCATTGGAAGGTAAGATTTTTAGATTTGTAAATATCTGAAAATATTCCATAATAGAGAGTATCAAAAGGTATTATTTTTTATTAACTGTATTAAAATGTCCATATTCTTATCCAAATAAAGAATAATATAGATTATTTACACATAGAATATGATATTTGAATGTTTTATTTCTTGTAATTTTGTTGATCATGAATTCCAGATATTAAAAGCCTTTAAAGGAATAGTACACCCAAAAACATGATTTCGCTTATTCATTTTTCTACTCACCCCATGCTGAACAACACCCTGGGTACTTTTTGATATCTCAAATGCATCTGGATAGCAGAATCTGGGAGGCTTCTTGCTGTCTGCTGACATTCTAAATAATGGAGGTCTATAAGCTTCGAGGCAGAAAGGTCCATAAAAAGTCCACAAAAATTTGTCAATATTCCTCCATACTGCTGCAGTCCAATGTATTCCAAGTGTCCTGAGTGGGTAGCGTCCATAATTTACTTTCAGAAACAGAAGTCATTTAGAATGTTTTAAGAGCATAAAATGGTAGTGTATAGATTTCCTGACAAGCACCTGCACTCTCTTCACGACGCCTACTGAAGCCAGCAGACCAAACCAGATGAAAGTGCGCATTCAGCGTCTGCTCTGCCAATAATGCATCAGCTTAGAAGAAGAAATGTGCTGTTTACCTGTGCAAAGAAAGAAACAACGAAAGAAAAATGTCTGAGGACTTCAGTGATGAGGTAGAGCATGAGTTCTGGTTTGGGGTCTGCCGACTTCCGTAGCCGTCGTGTTAGCGCAGCGGCTTTCAGGAAATCTATACACTACTGTTTATGCGCTCAAAACATTCCTAAATGACTTAGTTTACGAGGAAATTATGGGCATACCCACTCCAGGACACTTGGAAGACATTGGGCGAGCGGTATGGAGAATATTGAAACACGTTTTTGTGGACTTTTATGGACCTTTCTGCCTGGGGCACCATAGACTTCCATTATTTGAATGTCAGCGGAGAGCAAGAAGCCTCCCAGATCTCCGAATGCATTTGAGATATCAAAAAAGTACTCCAGGGTGTTGTTCAGCATGGGGTGAGTAGAAAATGAAGAGCTAATCATGTTTTGGGTGTACTATTCCTTTAACTTCAGTCTGAGCAAGTTAGAATATTATGTAAAAGTCCATTATTAAAACACATGGAGTCAAAACAACCTCAGCTCAGGTACAATGTACATCTCTAGCATGGATTGGGTCTTTTTTCCTCCTTAGGATTACAACTATTCATCTGACCAGGCTAATCCATGGACGCTTTAACTGGTTTTGGGGATGTAAAAAGTCTTGATCTCAGTAAGATTGAGTTTGGGTGGGGGGAGCCTGAGATGTACGAGAGGTGGAGTGATACTGCCTAGAAACAGTCAGGCTCACCTCCACACATAGCCTGGGCTCAGGAGCCTAACCCTTTTAGAGAGGTGCGGCCCTATTAACTCTAGAGTGGCCCACAGGCAGAAGTGAAGGACAGGGGTGGGTCAACTTGTGTCCCCCCAGCTCAGTCATCTCTTCTTGCAGTCCACCCTGGCTGATTGAGGGTCCATATCCATGTGCTATCAGCATGTTTAGAGGGCCCTGTTTGATAGGAGCCCCCTCTGGGATTTCATAATTGCACTAGAGGACCTTTTGAACATTGGAGCAGCTCTATACCTTCTGCAGGGTGCTCAACCAGTCCACATGTTATTTGTGGACATTGAGAAAACATTTAACCATCTCCCTTATAGTGGCCTGTAGGGATGCTCCAGGAATGTGGAGTCGGTGGCCCTTTATTAGCTATCATATTATTCTGAGTTTTTAAATTCACCCGTAGTAAAAAAATCTGGACCATGACATAATGGGATCCCAGATACAAGCCGCCGAAATAGGCTCTCTCCGCAGGGTGTACAGGCGTTTTCCTTAGGGAGATGGTAAGGTGCTTGCCTATCTGGGTGAGGTTAGAGTAGAGCAATGTCTTCTCTACATTGGAAGAACTCAGTTAGGGTGACTTTGATGTTCTTAGATTCCATATGGATGCCTCCCTCAGGTGATACTCAAGGCACATTTCAATATTATGAGGCCTAGAGGGCAGCCCAGGATATGCTGGAGGGACTCTTAGCTGGCCTGGAGCACCCCAGGCTTCCCCAGAGGACCTGGAGGAAGCGTTTGGGGAGAGGGAAGTCTGGGTGTCTCTCCTGAAACTGCTGCATGTGCAACCAAGTCCGGTGTTAAATGAGGAAGTTATGTCCCCTAAAAAGGCCGTTGCGCCTAGGGGGGCTTCCACACGGTTCTTTCCTGGGAGCAAGTTATTTACTACTCTTAACTCAAACTGGGTAAAACATGTAAAAAGGACTATAAAACAGGAGTAAAAAGTAACAGAGTTTATTCCAGATCAGGTCGTTACAGGACAGAGAGAAAATGCTTGGAGCTTGCACAGCTGTGGGCTCAAAAAATCACGTCCTTGAGCGTCCGGCAAAGATTGAGCCCCGAACAAGGTCATCTCCTGGGCTTCTTATACCTCATGTGTTCATGTGTTGCATCAGGTGGATGCTTAGCTGTCCGTATCAGAAACTGACACGCCATCAATGCCCTGACCTATATGCAGCTTGCCTCTATGCCTCAGGATTATAGATAGCTATAGATAGACACATTTTTATTTGGTAGGTGGATTATTCGCAGTATTTGGGCAGTTTAGTGCAAGATGGAACAATTGTGGTTTTCCTTAATTTGAGAGAGAGTGGTTATTTTTTCTTCAGTTTTTGCTAAGTATTTTGACATGTGTTGCTTTTTTTTTTTTACTAATTGTTTGAAAAATATCAAAAGGAATGTGAATTTCTTTTTTTTTAATATATGTTATCATTTATTAAGATTAATTTAACAAAATGACATGTAACTTTTAGTAAGATTATTAAGTTGTACTTTTTTAGATTTCCTGTCATTCTTTTCACAGGCGTAGAACCGAATCCAGACGATATCAGAATTGTTCTGATAGGGAAGACTGGCAATGGGAAAAGCTCATCAGGAAACACCATTTTAGGAAGAAAAGAGTTTGACGCCAAATCAAGTCAAAACTCAGTTACAAAGCAATGCCTGAAGGAAAAGACTGAAGTAGACGGCCGCTCAGTTTTTGTTGTCGACACACCTGGTCTTTTTGACAACAGTTTGAGCCATGAAGAGATTAAGCATGAGTTGATGGGGTGTGTTAATTTTGTTGCTCCAGGACCACATGTCTTCCTGCTGGTTATACGGATCGGTAGATTTACACCAGAGGACAAAGAGACACTAGAAATGATCAAGAAAATCTTTGGGAAGAATTCAGAAAAGTTCACCATCGTTCTTTTAACTGGAGGAGAGTCATTGGAGCGCGACGGCCTCACCATTGAAGAATACATTAGACAGGAATGTGGAGATCCTTTCAAGCAGCTGGTTGCTGACTGTGGAGGAAGGTACCATGTTTTTAAAAATCAGGATGTAGACAACCATACTCAGGTCAGAGAGCTGATAAGAAAGATTGACACAGTGGTGAAGGAAAATGGAGGAACGTGTTTCACCAATGAGATGCTGCAAGAGGCTGAGGCTGCCATACAGAAGAACATGAAGATTATTGCAAATGAAACACGTCATGAAATAAAGGCAAGGGTGGACGAACTTGAAAGAAAACTGGCAGCTGAACAACAAATGTGGAAAATAAAGCCTGGAACGGCTAAAACAGAAAATCTGCGACGAGGAAAATTACAGGAGGACTGGAAGAAAAAGATCAAGAGCGAAAATGAGCAGAAATATAGAGAGGAAGAAGAGAAAAGGAAGAAAGCTGAAGAAGAAATAAAAAAGACAAAGAATGAGCTGGTAACAGTGGAGAAAAATATACAATCAGGATTAAAAGGTCAAGTTGCTGAACGATCCCTGGAGGTAAAGAGACAAGAACTGGAAGGAAAACTAAACCTGATGGAGAAAGAACAGCAAGAGTCTTTGGAGAAGAAACACAGGGAAGACAAACAGAGAAATCAGATGGAGGAGAGCGAAATGGATAATCTGACAGAGGAATATGGAATATATGAAAACTGTGAAGATTTTGAAGAAATAATTCGAAGAGAACTGGAGGAAGAGTATCAGAGAAAATTGGATGAGATTAAAAAGAAATACATGGAAGAAGTTAGAAAAAAAGCAGAGATGAGGCGAAAATTCAAAGCCTTTGATGCTATGCTACCAATCCTTAAACACGTTGACAAAACATGCAAACTCATGTAATGAACTTTGTGAACAAAGTGTCAGATGTTTATCTTCCTGTTTGTTTCAGAATATTTCACAGGAGTGTTGATAATATTTCATCAAACATTTTAGACCCAAATCTTAATAAAACTCTGAACTCTGGTTGATTCAGTAGAAAAGTAGGTTCATCATATTCAGGGGTTGGTTCCTGATCAGACGAAACTTTCTGCATGTCCTTCTTTTGTCTCCACCTCTTACTGATAATAAACATGACTTCATTTATTGAGTTCGGAAAAAGCTAAAGTGTCCTTTAAGATAAACACATGATAATGGTTATACTTTATGAGCTCTTATAATTACATTAGATTTGTTTCTTTTTAAATGTAGATAAATAGAATATGTAAACTTAGTCATTTCATTGTGTTCAAGCATTTAATTTATGTCTGTTCTCAGCGCAGGACGGTGAGCAAAAAGCTGTTTATCATGAAAGAGTTAAATTCTCTCCCTCTGAAAATGTGAACAATTGAGTTTGAAATAGACTTTACTTCTGTATGATAATGTTTCTCGACTTGATTTGTAAAGCACTCACTGTAATCAGACCCTCATGGCATCACTGTGGGTGAAATGTTTTATGGTTGTATCTGTAAAAAGTCCAGAGATTGAAACAAACAAGAGAAACCAGTATAATGATGAATC
This sequence comes from Cyprinodon brontotheroides, assembly GCA_018398635.1. Lineage (NCBI taxonomy): Eukaryota > Metazoa > Chordata > Actinopteri > Cyprinodontiformes > Cyprinodontidae > Cyprinodon > Cyprinodon brontotheroides. The sequence goes on from JAGKQL010000038.1 coordinate 2,149,363, forward strand.
AAGTGAAATAAACACGAATCCAAGAATCAATGTCCTATGGAGTCACATTTATTTACTTAGAGTTCTACCAGTTTTTTTTCTCTTTCACCATAACCCACAATTCAAAATTGGCCTGGGCCAGATGTGGCCCACATAATGCACTTACATCTGGCCCACATGCCCCAGTAAATGATAGAACTCCACTGGCGCAGGTTTAGTTTTCCAGAGGTGACGCATGTGTGGCCAGACGTTGACCAACTGAGGAAATCCAAACTGGCCCATGTATCAGGTCATATCTGGCAAACCAGACCTAGGCCAGTGGGGGCCCGTCATTCATTGAAGCATGTGGGCCAGATTTTAACTGCCATCTTTGGCCCAGATCAGTTTTATATTTTGTTAGTGATAATGTCATTACAAATCTACAGTATAAGAAATGTTTTTTTTTTTATACAAGCTTTGCATTTCTAGAAGAAATAATAAAAACATAAATATCAACAAAGTTAGCCAAAAAAAAAGCAAGAGCACAACAAAAGTTTGTCAAAACACCAGGACAATATCAAAACAGGATTTTTCGCTGTCCGTTTTGCTGATCATTTGGTTCCTTTTCATTCTTTCCTGTCTCCCACTGTTGAAATTTGGAGTGTTTTGCAGCCGTTTGTTGTGCTGACATCAAGTAGATGACACGTCAGTCAATTGCACCTCACAGCCAATCAAACAGTTTATTTTATGTGTAAACTAAAATTTTTCAGGTTTTTTTTAACATTGGACAAAACAGTTTGAATCTTTGGCAAGAATACTGCATATTTTCTCAGAACACCAATGTAGTATTTAGTTAATACAGACAGTTGGATTATTCAAAAAGCATTCATTAAGACAGCAGGCTGACGGACTGCAGATCTGCAGTAGCAGCGGCTAGGGTGTCTGAGACAGGAAACTCTGGAGAGAGGAAACACAGGTTGGTGACCATGTAAATCTAACAGGGGAAAATTATGAACGTGAGTCACTAACCTGGTTTACAAGTTCAGTCCATCCCCTGAGAACGAAGTAGGATCCAGCCAGTGCACTTCCCACAAGATGCTGTGTCCACTGTGTCCCAGCCCCAGAGAACAAGCAAGCGTCCCAAGCCAAGTCAGTCAAACAGGCCAGAACAGGAGATCCAGGAGTGCAAAGACAGTTCAGGCAAACCGTCAGACAGGAACACTGACAAGATTTACAATGACAACTACAGGAAATAGGAAGCTTCTATGTGCGCATCTCCCATGAGCAGCTTTGAAATTCTGTTGCAGCCGCTTCAGATATTATAGTGCCAATTAATGGCCATTATTAGCAGTTAAGTAATTGATTTTTTCCAACGGAATTAATTAATCTATGTGTAATCTTTAAATAATTTCACTAGAACATGTACTGTAAAAAGAAAGAAAACAAAAAATATCTCTCTGGGTACAATGCAGGTTTGGACTGGGAACGATTTTTGGCCCTGGCACTTTTTCAGCTCCTTGAGTTATTTAGTGTCACAGGTACATGTAGGAGCTTCGGCCAGAGAGTAAGTGTTGGGGCTGGTATGATTTAAGGAGGCCCTCGCACTCTGAAATTAGGACCGGCCCACTGGGCAAATGCCCAGTATCACAGATTACCAATCTGAGCCTGGTGCAAAGTCACTACTGCGACTCTCCTCCATAGCGCATATGCGCAATAGTGCACATCCATTGCACACATGCGCCACCGTGTGCAAAATATTGAACAGTTGGAAGATAGGCCCCTACAGACAGTGTGTCTTCTGACTTTAGGGATGGTTGGCTCAGGCTTCTAGACATTGTTTAAAAAAGGTTATGTAACCAAGATAATTTGTTTCCATTTTTGTTGAATTCAGTTTAATTTTTTTTTTAGTTTAAAGATTTATCTAAAAATAAAATCCTCTTCTCCTTAATTTCTTTACCACTAAAAAAGCCAAACAAGATCATTCTGTTCTCACTTGGTTTTATGTCAGCTTTCTAAATTGACAGCTGCAGCTTATAAGGTTGACGAGTGGCAGCCCAGGTAGGAGATGCTGTCTGACGCTGACAGACTTCTAGCCGATCATATGCCTTTAACAAGTGTGTACAATGCTGTCTTCCACTCATATGCCTTTCGACTTTTAGATTCATCATTGTGGATTAAAACCTTCATCAGGTCACAAGGTTTGACAGGTGGGAACTGGTGAGCTAGCATGCTATCCCTAGCCTCCCAGCAATTGTTAGGGCTCGGACAGTGTAAAAAGATCTAACATGTTTACTCTCCTGGATTTAACACTTAAACCCAAAGTATTTTGAATTGTAAAACACTATCACTATATGCTTAAATGAAACTTTGAGTACTCACATGCTAATATTCATATAAGTAATAGAGGTTACAGTTGGAACACAAAAGCCAGTATTGAGGCCTGTAGGTTCATGAAACAGTAGAAGGGATATAAATAAAGAAAAAGACATTGCCATAAGGACAGAAGCATCATGTAATACTGCAATCATCAGAAACTGCATACTTTAATCCTGGGTTTACTTTAAATGGCTATTCTTTGCATTCTTGAACATTTAAGGTGTTAATGTTGGTCATTGATGATCCTAACAAAAAATAAGCTTATTTCTTACATGAGGAGTGAGATTTAAATGTGATCTCTTGTTTCTTTACTGACATCTTCTGGCATATGAAAGAAACTACACTCAAATAAAAACAATATGTCATTGATCATTTTAACATGAACAGATACAGCAGTGTAACTGATACACCTAGTTTTTCCACAAGCTTTTTATGTTTAATTACATGGTATTATCTTTTTAAATAATTCATTACCTATTAAAGGTTGATCTTATTCTCTCACCCAAACATATTGGAGTTTTTAGACTTTATCGTTAAACTATGTGTTATTTCGACAGGAGCAGAAGGCCAGAGGCATGTTCATCATATCTTTCCCTGAAGATCAGAGATCTCCTGGTCATGTTATCCTTGCAGTGAAGTGACCTGGTAAAATGCATTATAATGGAGTGGCTGAGTAGATCTAACACAGCCTCTTAACGATTAAAAATGCGTAAAATGCCACCACAAATTATGTAAGCCAAAGCATGTTGTTTATGAAAGCATACGCTATTTAGACCAACTCAGGCGGGGGTGCAAAGTTAATATACGGATAGTTTATTGAGACCAAGAGCTAGCTTTGGGTTCTCACATAAAGGTCTATGTTTCTTGTGTAAAAGTTGGTCCCTCTCGTTCGCTGCTAATTAGGTGCACAGATCACTGCTTGTCTAGATTTTTTGCTAATTTCACACCATACAGTCTGCCTAAATTCAGATCTTCAGGGATAAAAGAGCCCTAGAGGAACAGAATATATATCAATATCGATTATGAAAAAGATTTGGAGCAGTTGTTCAGTGGTGATACTTGCTTTCGTTCCCATGCACAGACATAATAGGCTTAAGTCACAAATAGTGACTATATTGTAGCTTAAATCAGTAGTAGGCAAACATTTATGACAAGTTTTTACCTGTCAAAAAATAAATACCTTACCTTTTATTGCTCTTTTCCTAATACTTATACCTGCCAACAATATGTGAAAGATGTTGCCATGTATTGTGACCATATCTTAACCCTAAAATGCCAATTATAGGCTTTCTGAAATGTTTTGCATCTGACACCTTTTGCATGATTTAATGGTAAAAACTTTACTCAAAATCCTATTGTACACAATCAGATATAGCTGATAACAGCCAGTAGAAGACTACACAAAAAATAACCTTGACTTATCGCATAGTAATAAATTATTAGTATCAAAAATGTATTTCTGTTTTTCTTTTACACATATTTTTTAAAAGCCAAATAAGGACTTCAAACAAAAAAAGTAATTTTCTGTTTTGTTTTATTCTTGGATCAGGCTTTAAAGGGTTAAACTATAAGAAATTACTACATTTAACCAAATTATTTCTGGCGAGTACCTCCTCGATTCAATTAAAAGTGATATCTCTTATTTCATGAATATTATTTAAATATAAACAATATCAGCCTTCAAGTAGTGACAGGATGTATTTCAGTAAAAAATCAGGACATTAATTATACATTCAAATTAAAAAGAGGAAGAAATTATCTGATTACTTTCCGTTACCGCATGGTCAGAATTTATGATATAAGTTGTCATATCATCTGACCACTTATGTTTATTATGTCAGTGCATGTAAATGAAAACTAAGGGTCAATACAAAAAACGGTGCTGCTATATTTTATTAACAATAATAATATTGTGTGAGAGTTCATTTTAGCCACATGATTACTGTATATACAAGTCACTTTTTCAACAAATGAGACGCTGTCACTGGTTTTCCAGACATTTCTCGCTTCTTTTTCTCCCCTCTCTTTGACCAAGCTGACCCCGATGGTGTAGAAAATGCATTCAATCCAACGATCAAAACATACAGTGGTCACAAAATATAGAATAAACCCGCACTTTTATTTCCAATAATATTTCATTATGGGTTTTGCATTTGTGATGCAGCTTTTGCAGTTGACCTGATACTTCGTAGCCATCATATTAATGACAATTTAACTGTTAGATTTTTATTTACAGTGAGGATATTTGTCTTCTTGTTCAGCAGGTGGAGGAGCTGCATCAATCATATCTGTATGAACTGGTTGAAAATGTTCTGCTCATTTTTATTAATGATAAACAGAGAATAACTGATAATCAGTTACTCTCAGCAGGCCTGTTTGTTTGTGAGCAGCGCAAATAAAACTATGAAAAATAATAAATAAATATTATTCCTGTTGATATACTGATAGTAGGCTGGGCAAGGGGAGGAGGGGCAGTCACATTTCCTCAAAGAAACTTCTGCTTTGACTCTGGTTCAATTGCAGAAGTAGTAAGATTTACCGGTTAGAAAAATTACACAACCAGCAACATTAATTCAGCGTCTGACAAACAGAATTTTACACTAATACTTGAACAGATGATGAACTGATATTGAAAAAGCATCTTTTCAGCACAGGTAAGGTTCTTTTCACATTTTTTTTAATGGCTAACATATTTATATTTTCTGTCACCCTTAATCTGACGCACTGCAGAAACACTCAAAGTAAATCATGTTCACTTTCAGAAACTATGAAATGACAGAATTTTACCGCGTAAGTAGCTCGCACAGCACCCAATTTTATTTGGAAACTTCAAAACGTTTTGCTTCTCTGATAGTATCATGTTTTCTTTACTTTAACACCAAAGTGCTGCATTCAAAGCAGAAAATTCAGCGTCTTTTTCAAAAGCGAAAGTCAAGGAGCAAAACTAGATTTTTTTAGGTCACGCTAACTCTCTCTCTCTCTCTCTCTCTCTCTCTCAGAAAAAAATATAAAATATAAATATATATATATATTTAAAAGCCCTACATGCTGCATATTTGACATACTAAATTTACACTGATTTAATGTAAAATAAATATAGCTAAATTAAGTTATCCTATGTTATATTGTATTTTTTTCCCTCTTTCTTATTGAAAATATCTTTGAGTCTTTTAGATGCCGTCAATAACTAATGTGATCAAATATCAAAACGGGAAATTGATAATGAAGATGTGAATAAGGATGCTTGTGGACTAGGATTTATTTAAAAAATCAAACAATAAGTACAGTAGCCTAAGTGTACTAAACTAAAAGTCAAATTGAATTTAATTTAAATGTAGATAAATCCAGTGTTAATTGAGAGAAACAGGTTGACACACCTTTCTTTTGCCTTGAAGCTGCTGCATATTTCTTGATAAAACTTAAAATGACCCATCACTACTATAACTTGTTTCAAGTGAATACTTTGTATCGCGGTGAAAATTTGATCCATTAGATTATTTCTTTTATCTAAAATCCCCTTGAGACAAACATTTTAAAGTTACAGAGCTTCAGCTAAAGTCCACGTGGCTTATCGGCATTCAGACATTTTGTCACAGTAAATGTGGAAAGAAAGACTATTCTACATTTACCAAAGTGTTTTCACATCCTCTTTTAAGTGCAAAAACACAGACTGTAGTGGTCTGTGAAGTCTTAGGGACTTGAATGATGAAAAACATAATTCCTTACTGTTACTGTTGTTAAAGAAGCAGTGACATTATTCTAAATTACATATTCCAAATACAAGACAGAGCATTAAAAACTAATAAATATATTAAAAATATATAAAGGTGTGTAAAGTTCTTGTTTGGAAATACAATTACTGGAATTTCTTCAAGTTTTTTAGTGATGTAAACATTTGCAAGCTGTTTATTTTTAAGCATCTGTGAACTTAAACATGCAGATAACAGTATGCATATATGTACGCAAATGTATGTGATTACATCACCCACAGACAAACCCTAATATAAAATGTTCAATGAGATTCCTGCCAATTAAGCCGGGTCCTTTGAAGACCTCTAAAACAATTATGGCTGGAAGTGATAAGCTTTCAGTCCTGCTCTCCCCTCAGCGTAACTAAGGTGTAACCCTGTGGGTTATACTAGCGTAACCCTGATAGCATGAGACAAAGACCTCTAAGTCTAAACATTTATTTTTTAATATAATTTATTCTGATATGCATATTATTTATCAGAGGAAATCAGAAATCTTAGGAAATCTAAATTAATATGGCATCGTTGCTATTTTCATTTTTAATGGGAGATGTCAGCAAACCGGACATTCCTTCCGCATTTAATGTTTAAATTATTATTTTTTTTTAAGTTGAAAAAGCCAAGCGTACAGCCCTTGTCTGGGAGGACATTTCTGAAAGCTGAGCTAAAGTCCACAAATAGCATCGTAAGAAAAGTGTTAGGATGCTGAAGCTAAGTCAAAGCTTGGAGTCGATTGAGCTTTTGTAGTGAAAGCGTGATAATATTACTGTAAGTCTATGGGGAGCTATAGTGTCACTGAAAAAGACATTTTTAAATGTTAAATTTCAAATTTAACATGAAAATCATGCAATTTCAATCCAATTTGAAGCACATAGTCTAATTTTACATTTTAAATGGAATAATTAAAGCAGAATTGTAAATTGTATTTATTAATCTGTTTTTACCTCCTTAATTTTGAAAATGTAATGTATGTAAATGAAGATTTAAATACCAAATTCATAAATCTGATTATAAATACCTTTCCTAATCACGCACTTAAAGTTGTTATTCCTGATTCAATTTCCATTTTCTTAAACTTAAATTTTCAAATCCTTTTTGAAATTGCATTTCTCTTTTTGCATTACCTTCTTAATTTACCTTTTCCGTGACCTTTCTGCTCCTTGAGCTCACCAAAAACACAATTAAACCAATCACAGCCGCTATTCGCTTATAAACAACCTTCTTAATGGTAAGACAGCCAGTTGGATCGTAACACTAGTAGGAGGCGCTGTGCAGCCTCCATATTGTGCAAGCACCAAAAACTTTTCTTGGAATAAAATTAAGCACACAAATTCTATGTATAATATACCCAAAACCAATAAAGGAAATTACAATTTTCCAATTTTTTCATTTCTAAATGAAAAACTGAAAACAGAGCCGATTTGTCTTTGTAAAACACAAGCTTCATTGATGGAACATGAAACATCAAAGGTTGTATGCAGACGGCTTAATAGTTAGTAATATAGGAGCATAATATATTTTATGAAGATTGTGATTTTCTAGCAAAACGTTTAAGTCTTAATGAATAATAAATTATTCCACTTTGCTTTATTTTTGTGCACAGGAATAGCGTTAGGCAACACAGTAGACCTATTGAACCCACCTGTGCAGAAACAGGACATAGGATTCGTATGTATTTGTGTTGCTTTTAGTTAACAGCAGGGGTTATGTTTGAAGCTTGTTTTTAAACAGGCTTTAGGTATTACAAGGACAAATATAAGTGACGGGTCTGCAGAGCTATTGCTCATGCAAATCACTAAGTTCAGCGTGCCAAAATCATTGCCTCTTTCAAAAGTGCTACTTAATCCAATTTGTGCTTAAAAAAAAAAAAAAGAGCACCTTGTGCATAATAGATCTCAAAGACCATAGTGGAGGCTTCTAACAACTTTGCTTGTGCAGCATTTAAGCCATATCTAAGGCTTACAGTATCCTCAGCATAGAACCAGCTTTTTGGATCAACTTAGTTCTTAAGCTTAATACTTAATGGTAACAAAGTTAAATAATGTCAAATAAAAAAAACTTTTTCTAAACCTTTTCCTTTCAGATCAATCAAACCTGTACAATATGGCCTTTGCAGCGGGTAAGATTTTATTCATGCTATTCAAAATAGGAGGTATAGACCCTGCTATTTGTGTTCAAATTGCAAAAATAATGAAAAGTGTATTTAGGCAAGCAAGTTTTATAGCAGTTTGTTGAAATTGTATTGCTTTAATGTAATTAGTTTGGTCATACATTGCTAAACTTTTCTGTTTTCTGTTGTTGTTATTTATTTATTTTTGTTGTAGATGGTGCCAGAACTCAGCTGCACTGCCAGAGCTCAGAGCAGATTCTACCAGACGGTGAGTTCAGCAACAGCTTAAAAGCATAATAAGTACTTAGACATTATATATGTGTCTATTTTTTTTTTACCTTTAAGCTTCTCTCTTAGTTTTATTAATGTTCAAATTTAAGAAGTTTGAAGTGTAACAAGATTTTATTTTGGACAATCAGGAGGTAAGAAGAACCCTATGAGATGTGATAACAAATGCATCACTCAGATCAAGGAAGAATAGAACGGAAAGTAATACCAAAGCCAGCTGCCATCAGAATATAATCGGTGATTTTTAGGTTAAATTTCTTTCTACTATGCTCAGCTCCTGCCAAAAACTTAGCTCTGCCCTGCTGCCTTCCTGGGTGGTGGAGAATGACACAAAGCTAAGATACTGAGGGCCGGATCTATCAAAGGTTTGGCGGTATTAAAACGTGAGCTATTTCACTGCGCACGCGCTAAAATGTACAAACTGATCTATCAACAGCGTGCTAAAAGATGTTGGTCTTTAAAACGTGCTAAATAAAGCCTCCTATCCATTTAGTACTTTTTCTGCAATGAATATGCAATATGGGCGTTTACACGCAAAAGTGCGCCTTGTGGGAGTGAGAACATAAATATATTAATTTAGCACTCGCGAAAAGTGATTTATCAAACCTGAAAGCAATTTTTGCTAACGGTGGTATCTGACTCTATATTTAACACGTTTCAAAAGAAGGTGCAAAATGGTCTGTATCGTAATTGCTGCACACATGGCAGCGGTTATTGTCGCAAGAAGGAGACATGGAAATGAAGCAAGGAGACGCAGAGAACGCATTTTTTCACTCCGTCAGAATATTTTTGGAATGAACGAGGAAACGATCATCAAAACATATCGTTTATCCAGCATTGCCATTTTGGAGCTGTTGGGGGAACTCGAATGGATTTTGAGCCAGCCACAAGGAGGACCCACGCCATATTACAGATATCACAAAACTCCTTGCAACATTGCACTTTTTGCATCTGGGTCATTCCAGCGTACGGTTGCAGCGCAGAGCTGGGATCTCCCAATCTCGTTTTTTCAGAAGTGCTGTCCGACTGGGGTCGGGGTTCTCGATTCGTGTGGAGCAACGTGCCAAATGCTGCGGGGATCTTATCCACAGTCACAGGCCAATACAAAAACACCTGTTTTTTTTTTTTTTTACTGCAGCCACATACCACCTTAGGGAATAAATTTATATATAATATATATATATATATATATATATATATATATATATATATATATTTTTTTTTATTTATTTATTTATTTTTTTATTTATTTTTTTGTTGGGGTCACTGTAAGATTTAAATTTCTTAATGCACTAGTTTGTACAGACTACAAACTACTTTTGCCGCAAACCACAAAACGCGTAAAAACCATCATTTAAATAGGGCTGCCTCCAACAGTTTTGCACTCCAAGCACCGATTCATACGTAATCACCTTTTGTTAAATCACCCGCCAAACCATAGTCCAGCCCCTCGGCGCCTAAAATTCCAGTTTGGCAGCAAGCCGCTACTGCACGTAAAATTGGATCTTGATAAATCCGCCCTGAGGGACTTCCAGATTTAAATAGATCAAATTGTTATGGCCAACCAACCGACATTGTGATCATTCATAAGCAGCAGAGGACAGCGTAGTGATCACAGATGATTGGATGCAAATGCTTTATAGAAATAATTACAGTATATTGGTCTCGGTAATGAGTTGGTCTTTTTTCTTTACAGATGACCAGCCTATAAAACGAAGTCAAAGCTATGATTGGATACCACCTGAATGTAAGTTTATCTTCTTATTTCAGTACCTCTCAAAGTGGTGTCTGTTTTCATCATGGTGTGTAGATAAACTGAAGCACATAAAGATCCTTGCTAAATGTTAGGTTTATTCAATGATGATTATAAAATTAATGTGTGTTCATATGAAACATTGTAGCAATGAGATGCTCTGCTCCTGTCTCATGATTCAGTCAGGAGACCATACTGCCTTGTGATTCAGTCAAGTGGGGAGCATCCTGTCTTTATGAACTTATCAATTGTTCTGTCAGAACAATACTCTGTTTGTAACCATGTGTTATGTTCTGTTAATAAAATGCTCTGCAGAGGAGGTCAGGTGGGAGACAGTGTGTTTGAGTCTGGGGTTCAACTGTCTCTCCTTCTGCAGAAGCCGTATGAAAAATCCCTTACTGTGTATTTCAGTTCTTCTTTTACAAACCTACATTTTTGAACCCAACACTAATGTTTTCATTTACTTTCCCATTTCACCACCCAATCTCTTAGAGAATGGGGAATGAGCTTAGAGAGAATCCTGGACAGCAGTTTTTAAGCCTTGCCTAAAATTGTTTGTTAAATTTTGGACATCGGAGCAATTTTATTATAATTGACAGTGTTGTGTAAAACACATGCATCACATGAAGCTATCCTGTTTGATTTTATTATGTAAGCTCAACAGAAATATGGTTTTGCTCCGATTTTTATGAGAAGAGCTCTAAAGAGATCTAAAACTTTTTCCACATACATACACGCATATTTTCACAATTTCCCTGAAATATTGTTCACAAACCAGTCCTAATCTGTGAAACTGAGCACTTCTCCTTTGCTGAGATAATCCATCCCACCTCAGGTGTGCCATCAAGATGCTGATGAGACATGATGATTAGTGCACAGGTGTGCTTAGATTGCCGAAAATGAATATTTTTTTAAGTAAAGTCCTTCAAGATAAAAAAAAACGCCATTTTGTACACAGAGTGTGTACAAAATGGCAACAAAGTAGGGCTCAAGTGGAGGCATCAACGTTCGCCTGGATCAGAGACTATCTACCAAACAGACCACAGTTTGTTAGATTAAAGGGTCATCTGTGAAATCAAGTAGTCAGCAGCACAGGAGCACCACAGGGGACGGTAGTCTCTCCATTTCTTTTTTCCTTCTATAAACCTCTGACTTACAGAACAAGACAGACTTCTGTCATATGCTGAAATACTCAGATGACTTTGCAGTCATTGGGTACATCAAAGATAGTCAATAAGCTGAGTTGGTGAACCGCTTTGTGGCATGGTGTGGAAAGCATATCTGATCCTTAATGTCAACAAAACAAGGGAAATTATTGCATATTTCAGAAGAAATATGAAAAAGTTTAATCCTATTTTCATCATGGAAGAGGAAGTGGGGATGATTGAGTTTAAATATCTTGGTGTTTACCTGGACAACAAACTATACTGGAGACAGAAGTGAAGCTGTCTACAAGAAGGGACAGAGCAGACTGTACTTTCTAAGAAAGCATAGGGCCTTTGGTGTTTCTAGCAGGAAACTCTACTTTGTCTGTTCAACCTCAAATTTACAGCTTGAAAATTAAACAGCAAAGTTAAACTGAAACTTAATCGGGATCCCCAATTGAAGTTACATTTTTCTTGGTATTTTATATATTTTTTCAAAACCATTTATATACCCTTAAAGTCTTAACTTTTAATTATTTTAGCCAGTTTTTAGCTTAGTTCCTTTTTTTTTTAAATTTTATTTTGTGATTAAAGTTACTTCCAGACCAACATCCACAAATTTTGCCTCAATACCGATTGATGGTTTTATCGCATTCACTTCAATATTCTTTAACTTCACTTCTAATTCATTCAGTGTTGTCTTACCTTTCTTTTATCTTTTTATTCCAGTGTCTGAGCTCAGGGTGATTCTGCTTGGAAGCCGCTGGTCCCAGAGGAGTTCAGTGGGAAACTTCATACTAGGAATTAACGCCTTTAAATATGAAGCTCACGTCTGTATTAGATGCAGTGGAGAAGTTGAAAACACGAAATTAGCTGTTATCAATACTCCAGATGTTCCGTTATCCACAGCAGACAAACTGACAGAGTTTATCACAGACTGTGTGCAGGCCTCTGCTCCTGGTCCTCATGTCTTTCTGTTGGTACTAAAACCTGAAGATTTCACAGACCAAGAAAAAAACAGGATCTACAGAATCCTAAAAGCTTTTAGTGATCAATCATTCAATCATTCGGTTCTAATGATATTGAAATCTGAACTGATGCAGCGTATCAAACGTTTTCAAGAGCAAATGAAAAATGCTCCAATTAAGGAACTGATCAGGAAATGTAGATATCGATACTTAAAGATGGAGGACATCGAGCTTCCAGAGCTGCTGACTCGCTTTGGCCAAATCGTAAAAGAAAACGGTGGAGAATATGTGACTTACGAAGAGTTTAAAGATGCAGCAACCACTTTGGAAGAGTCTCTTCAGAGCCAGAAGGAAAAGGCAGCAATGGGTTCTATTGTAGCTGCTGTTCAAACTGCTCGTGAGTTGAGAAATTATTTTGAGAATGATTTGGAGACGTTTTTATTTTTATTAAATATTTAAAAAAATTACTTTCCTTTTTTAAGGTATTGGTGCTCGAGTACCCAGGATACATCAGTCATATGAAGGTGAGTAGATTTTTTTAAAGAATCTGTGATTAAATGTGTATGATCACCTCTTCATACTCCAATTTAAGTAATTTCTATGGTGCCAATTCACAACATGATTTTAAGACACTTTACAGAGAGAGTTCAATCCGATAGTCCAGTCAAATCGCTTAATATTTTCTAAGGAAAACCTGTTGATTGCATCCAGTCATCGACTTTGCAGAATTCACTTTTGGGTGAATTAGCAATCCGTCACACAGAACATCTATTCAGTGCAGAGGAAAAAACTAAATTTTACATGTGGTGCTACAGGTGCTAGGCTTCAGGTACTTAGAGATTCACTTCCAAACAAAAACCCCACATTCATATCTTCAGGTAACACAGAGTACATGTCAGACTTAATAATATTACTACTTTAGCGATAGTTTCAAGGTGTTTAGCTTTATTGTATATCTCGTACCATGTGTCTTTTGGCTGTGCTGTTTCTTTTTTTTCATCTCATTGCAGGTGATGAAGCAGACTGAAAATGTTTTTGTCATTGTCTCCCTTTCCTATCTCCTCTTTCTTTCATCTGTCTTTTTTGTCCTCTTTTCCTGTTCTTCTGTTTTTCTTCTGCTCTACTTACATTGCAGTGTCCATATGAACCTGTAAAACTCCCTGCATAATTATAATAAAGCAATTTATATACATGAAACAAGTGGAGCAGTATGGCCAATTGCCATACCGCTTACACTTGTGAAAGTAAAATCTGTTGGGCTCCTTTTTGGCATCAAGACAATCATTCTTATTGCCACCCCTTGCCAGACAGGACACTGTAAAAAAAAAAAAAAAAAAACATCAATTTTATCAGGAAGAAACATCCAGCAGAACCAGGCTCAGTATGAGCAGCCTTACAAAAGGAAAATAGAAGCAGTGATCTAGAAAATGGAAATAGATTTAACTAGCCGTAAAAATTGGCTCAGGATAACCTGGGCTACTCTAACTTTAAGCTTTATCAAAAAAGAGGGATTTACAGTGAGCCTACCATAAAAGTAGACAGAATAAAAAATGGTAGCTTGTTCCACATGAGAGGACCCTGAAAAATGAAAGATCTGCCTCCCCTGTAAATTAACAGATAAAAATACTTCACCAGTTATATTAACACTTATGCTTTTTTAACTCGGCAGAAAACAGAGCTCAGAGATATAAACCTACTTGTATCGGAGGAACATACATCTCTCCACAGAAATAACCTGTTTTTATCGACCTCAAAATCCATGGTGGACATGGAAAACAAATTAATCATTCTAAGATGCAAAACTAACGGACAAAAAACATACTAAATTATTCATAAAGAGACAGTGTTTAATTATTATTGCAGCTATTTGAATTCAAAACTGAATATACAGCAGTTGTATATATTGATATACTGTATACTGTAGTTCCAAGAACTGAGGACCGTCTCACAAAGCAGGTTTACTGAAAACTCGTACCTTTTTTAAACCTGAAATCTGAATTTTATAATATTATAAATTATGCTTAGCCTCCAGGTGACTCAATTAGCTTAAATAATGCAAAATAACAGGCTTATGTTTAATGGAAAAAGAATTCTCATTTACATAAACTCTGTGTGTCTTAATTGTTTGGTTAAGCCTGCTATTCAGTAAAATAATTTACACAGGGTAGTAAGAAAATGTAGGCAACAGTACTACTCAAGTATAAACATATATATATGGGTAAATATGTGTATCTAAATATCTAAAGCTTACTCTAATGTTCCTTAGTAAAAGCAGCAACTTACTACTGACTTTTGGAATCAGATGATTGGTACTAATATCCATGTTACATTTCAATGTTTTAGTTGTTTTAGCTTAAACAGTTTGGGAACCGAATCCACAACAATGATTCATAAATGAAACAATTCTATTAGACTTGCACACAAAATCTGAATGGGCTTAACAAACATCTTGTTGATCAAATAGATCACCTCATGCTAAGTGTAGGGTGTGGACATTATTGCAATATTGGGAAATAGAAAAGCACAAGTACCTTAAATTTGCTTGCAGATTTGGGGGAATTAATTGTTTGAAATTTAAAAAATTACAAAAATGAAATGGGGATTTTATTTATTTATTTCATACTCTGACCACCTGAATATTCTCACCTTAGAAAAAAAAAGGGCCCCTGTGATGTTGCCAACATGGCACACTCAAAAAACGGTCAGATTCAGTTTAAAGCATAAATCTCCCTCTGTCTGTAGTCATGGGTCTATCCAATAGACAAAGGAAGAATTTATGAAGCACATATAAAACATCCAATTTTAAACACCTTAGGTGTAAATAGAACCATAGTTGTAGCAGACATAAATCGATCATAACTGGACAAAAAGAAAGCATTAAATAAAATTAGAAATGCAGAAATTATAAATAAGTAAGAAAGAATGACCAAACAGACCTGGCAAAAACATAATGCACAACGAAGGTTAAGTTCTGTTTCTATTTTTTTTTGCACTTAAAAAAGTTTTTTTTTTTTTTTACGCAATACGGTTTATTTAACAATAACATGCATAACTGTCATCTACTGGAACAGTCTGCAACTAACTTCTCTTGAACGTCTCCATCACCGCAGCTTGATAACAAACACAACAACCTTTCCCACAGCAGGTATTACTACCTGTGGCTGTTATAATAGAGACATGGGAGAAAAGCTTGTCAGATAGTTTTAGCTTGCATCAAGTGTAGGCTACTGCTAACCCATAGCAAATTTTATGAAAGCTAAGCAACTGGAATTTATATTTTACTAGAAAATATTGTTTTTTTTTTCTTCTTCTTCCTCTATGATGGACGATCACAGAGGACGGAGACTTAATTTAATCACATAAGAAACGAAGAGAAGAGTACATAGCAACAAAAATAGAAGTTAAAGTCTAATCAAGGATTATAAAAAATTACTGATGAAATTATTGATAATAAAACACAAGGTAGTCAAACCTTAAAATGATAATGTCTAGATGACACAGTCAAAACCAGTTTTAAACAAAGTTTGATTCTTGGTTGAAAGCAATTTATGGCTTCGGCAGTTTAGTTCCACATTTGCGGCGCATAAGAACTAAGTCCATATCTGGTTCTAGTTCTAGATTTTCAGAAAAGAATTGAGCCTGAAGAGATCTGGGTGGTTATACACTCACAAGCCAGCTATGGGTTTTGGAGTCATTCAATGATCTATAGACTAACAGAGGTTTTTCAAAGTCTATTCTCACAGGGAGGCAGTGGAAGAATTTATAATGGGCTGATGTGCTCAACATTCTTAGAGATAATGCTAGCAGCAGTACTCTGGATCAGTTGCAGCTGTCTGATCCAGGCAGAGCTAAGCAGAAACTGTTGCAGTGATCAATTATAGTAAAGATAAATTAATTAATTCCTTTTTCAGGATCCTGCAGGTACATAACCTGTCCAGTCAGTCTGACTTAAATGGGACGTAAGTCATGAGCAAAGGAAACATTTTTTTCACAAGTAGAATCCCGTTTCTCATTTCATCAATAATATGTTGAGAAGAAAAGAGATATTCACTGTCCCCACTTGTACATGGAGCTGAAAGGGCAAGGGAAGGAAACCAAGTTATATTGCTTTTTCACTGCTATTGCTTTATCCTCTTCTCTTTAAGACCTGTGTTAGACTTTTCTGTGAGCAAATGATGATGCTAAAGGTCCACCCACAATTTACGAGGGGCAAAAAATTACTTCAGAAAGATCTATTTTTTGTAATTTCAAAAGCCTTGATTATCTGAAGCTTGTAGGTACAAGATTTTTGCCAAATAGTAAAGCGGTTCAGAAAAAGTGCCTAGAAATTGCTCTTTTACAGCACCCAGTAGAGTAGTAATAGCTGTGCGCACGCCACTGTCTGTGTCAGCTGCTTTGCTCAACAAATGTTTTAGTGCCACAACAGATTGACTCACGTCTGTGGAAGTCGCAAAATGTCAGCTTATCTCACTGGTTAATTGTTCAAATGAGGTGAAAAGTGCTGTCATGTTAGTAATAACAAGCTATTCCGTAGTCTGCATTTACATTGGAACCTCTAGTTCTGCAGTAGCAGCAGTTGCTCTTTTTCAACAACATTTTGATCATTATTGTTTTAAGGGCCTGGGAGAAAGATACTGACAAAAGGGACATGAGTATCAGACATTATGGCAGGCAGCACTTTCATAAGAAAAGCGTTGGGTAAAACATCAAAACAGCAGGAGGAAGATATTTTATTTGGTGAAATTGGGACATTTTTTCAAAACATGTTCTATTTAGTGACAAATTTGTTTCTGGACTTGATGTACAGATTATCTCTCTAATCTTTTGTGATCTTACTTCATCTTATGTTGACATGGGGTGAAGCAAGAGACTGTTTAGTAGGAGTAAGAGACCACTTTAATTTTAACTGTGGCCTATTGAGGGCTGGAGCAATATCTGTGAATGTTTGTGTTATCTCATACTGTTCTCTATTCTATTATAGGACCTGGTTTCAGGATTGTGCTGTTGGGAAAAAGTGAGAAGAAAAAAACTAAGCTCTGTAACTTGATTATTGGAGAGCAGACATTTCCTCAACAGAAGCACAGTGTGGCCTATTGTGGAGATTGGAATGGAAAACCACTAATAGTGGTAAAAACTCCTGACATTTTCAGTATGTCTAAGGAGAAACTCCAAGAAGTAAATAACTGCGTGAGACTCTGTTATCCTGGACCAAATGTTCTGCTGCTGCTGGTGAAACCTTCAGAATTTCCTGAGCAAGACAGACAAATGCTGATGTCCATCCTGCGTTTGTTTGGTCATGATGCCTTCAAATATTCAATGGTCATCTTAACGAATGGCGGTGAAAAAAATAGCTCTGTTAAGAAGCTCCTTGAAAGGGTTCAAGGAAGATGCTACAACATGAGTTATAACACTGACTGCAGTCAGTTGATGATGCAGGTTGAGACAGTTGTCCATGAGAACAAAGGGGCATATCTGACCTTTAGGGAAGAGACCAGCAGGCCACAAGATGAAAAGATGAAACCTCCACTAAACCTGGTTCTCTTTGGAAGGAGAGGATCTGGGAAGACCTCAGCAGCCAAGGCCATTCTAGGTCAGACAAATCTTCATTCAGTCTCCAGCTCATCAGAGTGTGTCAGAAACCAGGGAGAGGTTTGTGGACGTTGGGTTTCTGTGGTGGAGCTGCCTGCCTTGTGTGGAAAAGCTCAGCAGGAAGTGATGGAGGAATCATTCAGGTGTATCTCCCTCTGTGATCCTGAGGGTGTCCACGCCTTCATCCTGGTCCTACCTGTGGGTCCCCTCACTGATGAAGACAAGGGAGAGTTACAGACCATCCAGGACACATTCAGCTCTAGAGTCAATGACTTCACCATGATCCTGTTCACTGTGGACTCAGATCCTACAGCTCCACAAGTGGTTAACTTCATAAAGGAGAAGAAGGACATCCAGGAGCTCATTCAGAGGTGTAGTGGGGTTTATGTTATCCTCAACACCAAAAGTAGTAAGCAGATCCCAGAACTGTTGGATAGAGTAGAAAATCAGAGAAACGTCATGCCCAAAGTCTTTATAAAGGATATGTTCACCAGAGCTCAGATGGAGAAGGTTGTTGGACAGGAACATATTAATCATGAGCTTAAAGCTGAGCTGGACAAGGTCAAGAAAGAGAATGCTAAGCAAACAGATAATAGAGATCTGAGCAAGGAGTGTTTTAGGATGGTGTTAATTGGTAAAACTGGTAGTGGAAAAAGTGCAACAGGAAACACAATTTTGGGTGAAAAACATTTTAAATCTAAAGCTAGTGGAAAGTCAGTCACTAAGTTTTGTGAGAAAGCAAGTGGAGAAGTTGATGGTCGCCCAGTTGTTGTTGTTGATACACCTGGTTTGTTTGACACGACTCTGTCTAACAGTGAAGTTGAACAGGAACTGGTGCATTGTATTAGCATGTTGGCTCCTGGACCTCATGTGATCCTGCTGGTCCTGCAGATTGGACGGTTCACTAATGAAGAAAAAGAAACTGTGGATCTGATTAAGAAATACTTTGGCAAGAATTCCCAACAATTCATCATTGTTACATTTACCAGAAAAGATGAATTAAAGGAACAAACATTTGAGAGTTACATCGAAGATGACTGTGATGACTTTGTCAAAAAACTTATCCGCGACTGTGGGGGAAGATACCATGTATTTAACAATAATGTTAAAAACGGTCGCTCTCAGGTCAGGGAGCTGCTGATGAAGGTTGAATCAGTGGTGAATGAAAATGGTGGGGGTTGTTACACCAACCAAATGTTCCAGGAAGCTGAGATTGCAATAAAAAAGGAGGTGGAGAGAATCCTGAAAGAGAAGGAAGAAGAGATGGAAAGACAGAAAAAACAGCTGGAACAAAAACATCAAGAAAAAATACAAGCAATGCAAAAAAAGATGGAAGAACAAAGAGCAGAAATGGAATCAGAGAGAAAACTGAGAGAAAAACAGCTTAAAGAAATGGTTGAAAATATAGCTAAGGAACAAGAACAGAGAAGAAAAGAACAAGAAATAAGAGAAGAGGAGGACAACCAAAAGAAAAGGCAAGAGCAATTTAAGCAACATGAATGGGAAGAAAAACTTCGAGATCTTGAGAAGATCATAAAATCAGAAGAGCAGAAAAAGGAAAATACTGACCGAGAGCTGGAGAAGAGTAGAGAAGGCATACGAAAGGAAAGGGAAAACTGGGAGAGGGAAAGAAAAGAATGGTGGGAAAAAAGATATCAGGAAAATGAGCAGATACGTCAGCAGGAGCAAGAAAAACTGGCAAAACTTCAAGAGGAATATGAGAAGGAAAGAGAGAAGGATCGAATAAAAAGCAAAGTAGAAGACCGCATCAGAAAAGAGCAAGAAGAGAAGGAGAGAAAAGAATTAGAGGAAATTTACAGCCAAAAACTGGTCGCTATAAAAACTAAATATGAAGAAGAAGCAAGAAAAAAAGCTGAAGAATTCAATGAGTTCAGACAGAAATACACCAAGGATTTCACAGCTCTAGTGGAAAAACACATGGAGGAAATACAAGAGCTGAAACAAAAACTTAAAAGAAAAATGGAAGAGGCAGAGAACAGCCACAGCAAAGAATACAATCAGTTAGGGGAACTGTTTCAGTACAAAGAAAAATATCTGAAAGAAGAAATAGAGAATTTAAGGAGAAAACATGATCAAGAAATACAAGATTTGAAAAGGAATTACCAAAAGATATGTGTTATCCTCTGAGACAAATTAACGGCATCCGAGCTAAGGATGTATTCATACCTGATATGTTTGATCAACACAGATATTTTCCCCCAGAGATAATTTCTCTCCTTCACACTTCATGCCTCTTTGGACTTAAAAAAATATAAACAATAAACTGCTCTGATATCATACCTTATGTGCTATTTGTTGCTAGCAAAGCTTTGCCCTGCATGTTATGAGTCAGGGACACAGCATAACCCCCAATCCTTACCCTAACCTTAACCCATGCGGAGAACAGCCTCTTTTTAGGCATATAACACTAATTCTCTCACCTTAACAGTTGCAGTTCAAGATTAAATTTACAAGGGTGGGATCAGTGTTTTTTCATGGGGGCACAGAACAAAAGAATAACAAGGGCAGAGCAAAAAGAAATAAATAGGGTAAAAACATGACATTTAGTTTTTAAAGTAAGTCACAAAGCCAAGGTTGCAGCCTCCTGATCTAACGGATGAAATCTGCGTCGGTACGACTGAAGCTTAAAGCTAACCGCAATTTTGAAATAATTGCTCAATAAAATTGGAAAGGAGAAATATTAAAATTGGTCCAAGGGGAAATCATTTACGGCCTGTTCTCTTAGCACATATCATAATAAATATATGGATTATTACACTACAAAATAGATCTAAAAAGATCACATTTTCTCAAAATAAGTATATTTAGTCTTAATATGAACAGGTTATTATGACAATCTGCCAGAGCAATGCTCTTTGCTCTTAAATATAAGATAAATATAATGCACTATAAGTACATTTTTACATTCTTAATTTGATTGTAAATCATTCTATTCCATTGGAAAATTGTCTAATTTACCTGCTTAGATCAAGAGAAAATGCACTTATTTTAAGAACATCTACTTAAATATATTAAAAGTTTTATATAGTGCATTCATTCAGGGCAATAACATGTTCTCCATTTCAGAAATAAGATTAAACATTTAGATACCTCCACTTAATGAGTACCTCATTAAGTGGAGGTATCATTCTTCAAATAGCTCAGATATTTTCAGAGTATAGATGCCTCAAAGAAGACTTCCATGATAGTTTTCGTATAATTTCAGGTCTTTGTCGTAACCCCCCCTACCCCCCCAAAATAATTTTTTCTCCAGGGGAAACACAATTATGAAAGTGATGCTTTTGTGATAAAGCTATTTAAAAAAGGATAACATGAAATCAAAACTAGCATCCCAAAACTAGCAAAAAAACCCATTCTTCGTCAAATATTCTGATTATATTTAATCATTTGGAGCTAAAATCACCTGATGCAATAATCAACATTAATTTAACACAGATCAGTGTTGGGATTGGTCTTTTCATTCTCATCATTATAAAAATCCGCTGAAGAACAATTTATTCAGATTGTTTTTAATTCATTTTTATTGTATAATGTTGCATGTTAATGTTTTTTAAATTCTTTTTGTTGTACTCTTTTTTCGTGTTATTTTTACAGCTGTCTCATTGTGATGAGCCTAATGGATTTTATTATGTGAAAAGTGCTGCATAAATAAAGGTTTTCTTGTAACTTCTATAAGGCAAAAAAGGAGAATAGCAGAAGGTAAATGGTGGTGCTAGGTGTAGGTTGAAGGAAAAGTATAATTTTTGGCCTGTCATTCCTACAGAAAAGTAAAATAATTTTCAGATTGCAGTTTGAGATTTATAAAGAAATTACATTTAAACAACTGTGTTCTTTTATTGCAAGTTTTTCAAAGTTGTTTTTAACATTTCCATGTTGTTGTCTGGTATACAACTGTTTGAATTGTCCACTGCATGAATGGTGTTACAAAAATAAACCTTTGAAGCTAAAAAGCAGATTGCAATCAATGGTGATCAATGAGACATAGCTCATTGATGATGATAATGATGAGTCACTTTCATCTATGGAGATAATCCAAACTAAAATGGCAAGGAAAGAATCATCTTGACATCTTGAGTTACTTAAAAGCTAAAAGTTAATCTTGTTGGAAATGGTAGCACAGATGATGGTAAACAGGAAGAAGGGATATAAACAAAGGCTATAAACAAGCTTAGAAAGGAGAAAGGACACTTTCATCCAGTTCAAGTCACCAAAGCACTTGAGAAGGAAATGGGGATGATTTAATTCACTAAACTTAAGTAATATAAGAAATGTATTCTCAGCAGCAAGTAAGAAGCAGCAAGAAATTATGTTAAAAATTAAAGACTATGGGCCGGATCTATCAAAGGTTTGCATGTATTAAAATGTGAGCTATTTCACTGCGCACGCTAAAAAATTTACAAACTGATCTATCAACAGCGTGCTAAAAGGATTTGGTCTTTAAAACATGCTAAATAAGCGCCTCTTATCCATTTAGTACTTTTTCTGCAATGAATATGCAATATGGGGCTTTACCGCGCAAAAGTGTGTCTTGTGGGAGGAGAACATGTAAATATATTAATTTAGCACTTTCGCAAAGTGATTTGTTAAACCTGAAAGCAATTTTGCTAACAGTATCTGACTCTATATTTAAACACGTTTCAAAAAGAAGGTGCAAATGGTCTGTATCGTAGTAATTGCGCACACATGGCAGCAGTTATTATCTTAAAGAAGGAGAGGCGTCCGAAATGGCGGAAGCAAGGAGGCGCGAAGAGAACGCATTTTTCACTCCTTGTTGAATATTTTTGGAATGAGCGAGGAAAGCGATCATCAAAACATATAGTTTATCCAGCATTGCCATTTGGAGCTGTTGGGGAACTCGAATGGATTTGGAGCCAGCCACAAAGGAGGACCCATGCAATACCAGATATCACAAAACTCCTTGCAACATTGGATCTCCCAATCTAGTTTTCAGAAGTGCTGTCTGGCGTTCTAAATGCCATAATAAGCCCCTGACGCCCTAACGAAGAACCCCGACCTCCCAGCAGCCTGTGGGCAACATGCCAATGCTGCTTACAGGGGATGCATACTTCGCCAGTAATCTCATCCACAGTCACTTTTTTTGAGCCATTTGGTATGTGCATTTTTCAACTTGAGGCCAATACAAAAAACACCAGTTTTTACTGCAGTGAAGTAGAAATTCAGCCACATACCACCTTAGGAAATAAAGGTTAAAGTTTTTTCTTTTTTATATATATATATATATGGCGGCGCGGCGGCAAGCGGTTCATCCAGGTGTACTTTTAGGCAATATATATATATATAAGGCATTTTATTGTCGGTAGTTGGGGTCACTAAAGATTTAAATTTCTAATGCACTCAGTTTGTAAAAACTACAAACTACTTTGCCGCTGTCATGGTTTTGAGGTGCTTGACCCACGACGCTCTCCACCCACCAAGAGCAGCTTCAGACGCTTAATT
>JAGKQL010000038.1:2175776-2221181 GCA_018398635.1 Cyprinodon brontotheroides
AGAAGACCTTCAAACAGGAAAAAGGTTGCAAGGTTTCATGTTTTTGTAGTAATATCACCAACTCACCCCATTAATCTGTTAAAGTGAGACTGGATGGAAAATTAGGCATTGCAATTTTTCCCATGCTGGGGGGGAAAAAGGCTGTATGAATAATACATGTAATGGTGTTGCAACTAAATCCTTCTGTGTTTTATGCAACATGCTTAGCATTTCTGCTCCATGTCTATTTTTCCAACTATGGAAACAGCCTTATAAAATTCTGTTCGATGTAAAACCCCAGGTTCAAGATTCAGTATGTGTTAGAATAACTCAGCATTCTTTGCTATCACAATTTGATGAAAATGATTTCAAAGATATTCCAAATGCTTTGTGGTCTACAGGAAGAATTGATGTAGGACTGTTGACAACTGTAGATTCAGTTAAAATAGTTCCTAAATCAGGCTAAGGATAAAACAATATCTGCTAAAATGTGAAGCAAAGGAAAGTATAAAACTAGTTATAAAATTTTAGCAGGTGCAGAAACAAGTCTGTTGCTTGGGCCATGTTATTTCAGAAGAAGGTAAAAAGCTACAAGAATGTCTTTTCAGAAGCAGAACAGCAATTCACAAAGCTAAAAGTAGAACTTTTCTCAGCAACTGTCTTAGCTCTGCAAAATTATCAAACACCGTTAATCCAAACAGTTGATGGTAAAGCAAGTTATATGACCTATTGCAGCCTCATGGTGATAAGCTCATACCTGTAGTGTCCTACTCTTAAGGGTTTACGGGGACCCGTGGAAACAATAGGTCCCCCATATTCTTATTTTTTATCTTTATTATATTGTATGTGTATATGTGTGTGTGTGTGTGTGTGTGTGTGTATATATATATATATATATATATATATATATATATATATATATATATATATATATATATATATATACTATATATATAAAACTGTAACTTGAGTGTGTAACAAAAGTAATTTCCCCTCTGGGATTATTAAAGTATTTCTGATTCTGATTGAAAAGCATATTGAGTATAGTACAACAAGTATTTAATCCAACTGCAGGATTAAATAACTACTTTAAAAATTTTTGCAGAGCATGTCTCGACATGTTGCGAAGAACATGTAATCTGCCCAGAGCTCCTTTTGTTTCCCCACAGGAAGGCCTGAAGCCTGGAGACCGAGTGCTGATTGAAATCATCAAGGGGAAAATTGGGCAGCTCCTAGGTGTGAAGGATCCTACATTGTGCAACTAGTAACTCCAACCGCTGTGAAGATCCAGGAGAGAGACACTTGGATCCACCAGAGTCGTTGTAAGCTGATTAAAGATTTTCCTCAGCAGGAAGCCCAGTTACCTTCACAGGGACCCCACTTACTAAGGTAGGGATCTGTGGCGAAGCCCAGCTAACAAGGGGTTAAGCAATTTAGAGCTTTTCATCTCAATGCTGGTGAAGAAACCAACCTAACCCAATCCCTAAGCGTCCTGGTTGGTGGGTGCTTCCTTGGAGGGACTGGTGAAAATGGGAAAACTAAAGTGGCTCAGCTGCCTGATGGTGACCATTGGACTGGTGCTCTTAGGGACTCAAACTGGCCGCCTGAAACAAAGGAAAAACCAGAATGGTTTTTGATGGATACACAGCTAGTCATCCCTACGGTGCCAATATGTAGTGGCAGCATTCCAAGCGCACTGCTGAAGGTTTGAATAAAACAGACCGTTATGTTTGTACTCATACAGAACACTCTTGATGAATTGAAGATTTAAAGAGGTATGTTGACCATCACACCTCCGGTGCAAGTCCAGCACCATGGACAAGTTGGTTCACCATGGGATCATGGTGGCAAGTGCTGATGAAGATAGCTTTACCATTTGTAGGATTGTTTCTAACATTTTTCCTTTTCATTTGTTGCTTAATACTATGTCTCCAGTCAATGATTCAGAGAATGATAAGATCCACTCTAATCCAGTATTCAGCTGTTACTTATGTTCAACTACACCAAGATGCTGGTGAGGATACAGTAATGATTTGCAAATATGTAATCTGTTAAAGGGATAATGATTGCTTCTTACATTTTTGCTTAAGTTTTATATTTTAATCCTTTTCATATTTTTGTATTTTGCTTATTGATCTTTGATTACTGCATTCCCTATCTGCGATGCATTTATGATGTGTGTAGTAAAAATCTTTTTTATAAGTGCTACAGGCTAATGTTTATATGCACAACAGGAGAGAAATGTTAGGTTTATTCAATGATGATTATTAAATAATGTGTATTCATATAAACATTGTAGAAATGAGATGCACCAATCCTGTCTCATGATTCAGTCAGGAGACCACGCTGCCTTGTGATTCAGTCAAGAGGGGAGCATCCTGTCTTTATGAACTGATCAATTGTTTTGTCAGAACAATACTCTGTTTGTAACCATGTGTTATGTTCTGTTTATAAAACACTCTGCAGAGGAGGTCTGGTGGGAGACAGTGTGTTTGAGTCTGGGTTGCAACTGTCTCTCCTTCTGCAGAAGCAGTATGAAAATCCATTACTGTGTATTTCAGTTCGTCTTTTACAAACCTACATTTTTGAACCCAACAGAGATCTGTGGTGTTTCTCCAGGTATCTGTTGGAGCCACTTTTTCAGTGTGGGCATTAATGTCCCCAGTGCTCCAATGACTACGGGCACTAAAGCTAGCTTCACCTACCAGGCTCTCTAGTTCTTCCCTGAGGACTTGGTATTTCTCCTATTTCTCACGATCTTTTTCTCTGATGTTTCTCTAATTTGGAGAGGTCACATGTGCTTTGTTCTCTTTCACTTCCTGTGGAAGAAGAAATGTCGTTGCCATTGATGTGTCATGTTTTTAAAGATTGCTCTAACCCACACAGAGCACTCCCTAGAGGCAGATTAAATTTTAAAGGTTTTACTGAAAACAATGATTTAGTGTCAACTGGAAATTGGGAACAGGATTTGATTGTCTTTAGCCAGAAAAAGACAATCTTGAGAGGCTTTAAGGTTTGACTACAGATGAAGAGGCTTGGGAGAAACATCCAAAATAGAAGGCAACCTTGGAAGTAGCGATGTTTGTCTCTAATCAGTCAGCTCGAAACGGCTTTGATCTTGTTTAAGCAGAGATGTCACTGAGTGTGTTTCAAGCTTATCTCTTATGCAAGGGTTAATTACATTTATTCTACTAATCTGGGTGTTTGAAAACTACTCGTCAAGTAGCTGATGTAGATTCTCAGTCATCCAGGTCATAGTCATTCAAAAGAAAAGTTAAAACAAACCACTGGACTTTGTTTTCCAAGTTTGAAGATGTTGTGCTTCCCATCCTTTGTCAAGTATTTAAATAGCATCAGAATCAAGGCCCAAACCATGAGTTTTAAGAGGAGGAGATTGTTTCTCTAGCAACATTATTATTTCCGTTAATAGTTTATATCTGAGACAGAGAAAGTATTTATTTTTAGGTATAGTCTAGAATTGATTTAGATTAGGTTAGTATAGTTTAGGAGTTGAGTTGAATGATTATGTGAGTGACTGATAGTTATATGTGTCAAGTTGAAGTGAAAGTTGTGTGACTTAGATTGACTGGGGGTGTGTTGTGTGTGAGAGAGGGAGAGAGTAAAGTGAGGAAGAGACATGGAGGGTGAGCCAGCGCCGAAAACAGCTCAGTCAATTGCCTGGAACCACTTTGACTTTATAAGCCCTAAGAAAAGGAGCAGATTAAATGCAATGGAAGTTATTCTTTTTTCAATAAAAATTTTTGAAACAGAAAAAAAGTGCACAACCTAAACTATTTTACAATTGAAGTAACACAAGCACCATCCCAGTTGCAAAAGCACACACTCCTCCCATACTCTTGTTAAGATTCAAAAGCTGCATAAAGTATAATTTTATAAGGCATCATTTTTGCAACATTCCGCTAATACAAAAAAAAAGGCTTCACACAAACTGTTATGCAACAGGAGGGATGTTAATCACATACAAATTTCATCAGTCAGGAACAAAAAAGGATACATATGTATCTTCTTTAATCATTATCAACACTATTATTATGTAAAAAAAGAGTTCAGTAACTAATGCGGACACTAGGATACCAGCTCTTATATAGTGCTCATAGCTATCCAGCAGATGCCGCTTTTGAAAAGTGTGTCAAATGTTTTGAGCCTGGTTTCGACTTTTGGCCAGTTGTGTCAAATTGGTTTATTGGTTCATGGGGCTTTGAAATTGTCATCCTTACTGGGGAGAAAAAAAGACACAAGATAAGGTCCAGATTTTTGACTTAGTAAAGGAAAACACTCGATTTGAAGACAAGACTTGGAGTCCTAGGGATGCAAGAGGCATACTGCACAAGGTTAAGACTCTGGTCCCAGAGAACTAACAGCAGACTCTCTTTATGGACCACATAATGAGCCCAGATGAAGAGCACCTGTCAGCACCGGCCTCCTGTGACTCTCAGGCTCCACCTCAAGGAAGAGATGGGAAACAGCAGGCAACAGAAAGAGTCAGAAAGAGACCCTAACATGTTAAACAATTCAGAAATGCTCTAAACACAAAATATCAAAAGACTTTGGATAATGCAATTAACCATGTGACTGAAGATCTATTTGTTTTATTGATATGTATCAACTTTAAAGCTCTAACAAGTTAACTTTAAAGCAATAACCATTAAAATGATTCAACCTACAAGTTTTACTAAGGCGGACATTAGACCTGCTGCTTCATTGCTGTTTTCTTATCAGATAAGCTGTTAAAACGATCTCTTTAGAACAGGTCACAGTTTGTTCCTGCAGAGTTGATCTTAAGGTTTATTCTCACATATCACCAGTGGTGAATGTGAGAATATATTTTTTTTAAATCATGGTTGTCCATCTGCTTTTAAAACTAGGCTAAATACTTTCCTCTTTGGCAAAGATTATAGTTAGAGGGGCTTAAGTTATTCTATCTCTATAGTTCTGCTGCTATCAGCTTATGCTGCGTGATGACAAAGGGACAAATTCTCATCATTCTGCTTCATTCTTTCACTGTTCTCCAATTCATCAGTATTGTTAGATAACCACTAACTTTGTGTTCTATTTTCTTTTTCTCATTATACTAGCTTCATCAGGACTAGGTCTGTTTCTCTGTGACATCATCCTGGAGGTAGAAATCAGTTAACTTTACCTGTTAGCAACTTCCTTTGTAGATTAAAGATTTCATTCTTTTTCCCGTGCTTAATTCTGTGTATCTCCTAGATATTTTAAAGTGCTCTACAAATAAAATTGATGAAAGTGATAAATTTTACGATATAGGCTTAGCTTTTACTGTGAGTAGCTGTAAGTTCTCTCCTTCATCCTTTTAGATTAGATTAGATGAGCTTTATTGATCTCACAGCAAATTTACTTGTCACATATTGGCATAGAAGTCAAAGAAGGTGCAAACAAGGAGGAAAAAGGTGCATTAAGAATAAACAATATATATACAGTATATCTAGGTATATACAGTATATTAAGATAAATCGGATTAAGGTGCAAGTGTACATATATCACACACAATAAAAAACAAAATTAAAATAAGAATTAAAAAAAATAAGAAATTAAAATATGTACAATCCGGATGGCTTATATACAGGTGGATTTGCTTTTACGTTAAAGTGTGGTAGGTAAGGAACAGCGGTGAGGTAGTGGTATGACTATTCTATTCACATATATTGCACATTCAGCATATTGCACAGAATATTGCTCAGTGCAATAAATAAAAAAACTAATATAGCTGCATAGTGGTTTTCACAGGAGTTATTGTGGTTATAGTGCATTATTATAGAGTGTCATGTTGGGATTTAGGTGTCTAACCCACATGCAAAAACACTCTAGAGGCAGGGAAAAAGTTTAAAGGTTTATATACAAAAATTTACAGAGAATAATGAACAGGTTCTTGGCTCGGCAGAGCAGTTAGAGTTGTTCCAGGTTAACTGTAGATTTACAGATGACGGGGTAAATACCTGCTCAGATGTGGAACTGATCAGTGGGGGGGGGGACCTTGAGGGTCCAGAGGCAGTCGGCAGGCAGAGGGCTGAGGGCTAGGCAGAGGCTGAACTGAGTGCAGGCAGGCAGATTCCAGACAGAGATAGTCTCCAGGATTTCAGGTTATCAGACAGGACTGGATCTGTGAGGCAGAGAGAAACAGGGTCAGGCAAGCTCACAAAAACAGGGAAAACTGATCTGAGAAGCTGGCTCAGGTTTTGCTGGTGCCATTACTGGCAAACATTCTGACACTGGAGTGTCAGTCTCCGCCTCCTTAAGTAGGAGCCTCCTGACGAGCAGAGTGAAGACAGGTGTTGCAGTCAGCTCATAACCCCAGGAGATCTCGTGCGCCCTCTGGTGGAGAAAGTGGACAAAACCTCCAGATCCCAACATAGAGTCTGGTGGCAGCAAAAATTAATGACCTGCGGTAGTGCTCCTTCCTACAGACAGGGTGTCTAAGTCTCTGACTAAAGGAGCTGCTCAGCTCCTCTGGCCAGTCTGGTGTGCAGGGGATGAGAGGTGGTTGTCCATGATGGATGTGAGCCTTGGACAGCATCCCTCCCTCTCACAGCCACCCTTCCATCCACCAAGTCCAGAGGGCAGCCCAGACAGAAGTGGCCTCCTCACCAGTCCAGTCTCCTTTCTGTCCTGCCTGAGCGTTAGGCTCCAGCAGACCACAGCTGCAGAGGGAGGGCTGGGAGGCCTCTGTCTGCTCGTCTGTTTCACTTTCTTTTCCTTCCTGTGACAGAGACACATATGGAGTTATTTAATTGTACCTTTTCTGACACAGAAAGTATCTATAGACCAATGTTCCATTTGTGTGTGTCTGCTTTTGTCTTATTGAACCCTAGCTGACCTTGGCAGAGGGCAGCTCACTGAGAGAGTGGTTCTGGGTTAGGAGGTTTCTTCCTTTTAAAGGACACTTTTCTGTTATATTAGAATTCAAACTTGAAAGTACTGTTTTAAATGTGAAATTATTACATACTGTTAAAATGATAATTGTTTTACTAAGAGTAATTTCATTTGAATGTGTTTTACTGGAGGCATCCATGTTTGTCAAAGAACAATTACTGTTACCTACCTGGTGGTTGTGTGGCGTCCACTTGGTGCGGTATGCGGATGCTGTTGATCAAAGTCCCAGTGCTGTATCTGAATTGTTTTGATACAACACGCTATTATCCATGATGGTGACCACTAGGGCACTATACAAAGCAGAGGGTAAAGGATTAATGATGTGTTTTCTCTCTGGCCAGAAGTTTGATAGCAAATCCTCCCTCTTCAATTTGGCCATCCAATCGACCAACCCGTCTCAAGGGAGGATCAGGAATCTGGAAAAGTGAAATAAAAAAAATCTCTCTCTCTTTCACTTTTACCTGATGTATAACAACATCCAACTGGTGAAATTCAACGGTGAAGAAATCTTCAATAATTGCTTGTTGTCAAAACTTCCTGCAGCTTAATGCCTCAAAAACAGAGGGCCATCCAAACTGAAAACTCCTCATCAACTTCGTTCCTTTCCTCTCACCTCTTTTTCATTCTGTGGTTATACCATACCCCTGTCTCCCTCTGTTACAAGCCTTGGGGTCAAGCTTGACAAGCCTTGGGGTCTCCTTTGACAATCATGTCACCTCTATCTGCAAAACGTCCTTCTTTCACCTTCGTAATATTTCCAAACTCCGCCCCTTCCCTACCCCTCCCTGCTGCAGAGAAGCTCGTCCATGCCTTTGTCTCCTCCAGGCTGGATTACTGCAACGCTCTCCTCATGGGGATCTCTGGAAGGAGCCTTCAGAAGCTCCAGTATGTACAGAACAGCGCTGCAAGGGTCCTGATGAGGTTGAGGAAACACCAGCACATCACTCCCATCCTTCACACTTTACACTGGCTCCCTTTTACGCCCGTATAGAGTACAAGATTCTTCTTCTGCACACCCATCACTGTGTGCATGGTGCGGCCCCCACCTATCTCACTGAACTGCTCACACCACACCCCTCTTCCTGAACCCGCTCAGGCCAACAGCACCGGGGTTTCCGCACCCAGGACACGGCTAAAAACAATGGGCGACAGGGCCTTCGAAGCCGCAGCTCCCCAGTCTGTGGAATGCCC
Source organism: Cyprinodon brontotheroides (assembly GCA_018398635.1). Classification (NCBI taxonomy): domain Eukaryota; kingdom Metazoa; phylum Chordata; class Actinopteri; order Cyprinodontiformes; family Cyprinodontidae; genus Cyprinodon; species Cyprinodon brontotheroides. Next base: position 2,183,859 of record JAGKQL010000038.1, read on the forward strand.
TCTAAGACCACCTTAGGGCCCCACAGACGGTTGGACTGTTTTAAGAAAGGATTGAAAACTTTCCTTTTTAGAAATGCTTTCAATTGCTGATTTTTAGATTTTGTTAATAGGCTATGTATGCCTTCAAATGTATTAATCTTATTGATTGTCTTTTACTCTGTTTTTAATGTTTTTGGCCTATATAACCTTTGTTTTAATTTTCCCTTTTTGAATTGTAGCACTTTGAGATTTGAATTCAAATGTAAAGTGCGTTATAAATAAAATTCATTATTATTGTGTATTATTGATTTCAGATATTGTCTAGTAGTTTCAATTGATTTTGCTTGTGAAAATCAATGGCGCTAGGCTTACCGCATCGTGACGTCACTGCCGGAAGATGGCAGGAGGGAGGTGTTACTATATTTGGTCAAAATGGCCACTCCAGACTCAGTGATTTCAGCGAAAATTGTTTTTATTTTTTGCCGATTAATGCAAAATTAATTTAATCACCGCAAACATATTAGTTTTGGGTGTAAATAATGATCATTAGTTATTCCTTGCTGACCAGACTTTTCCTTTAAAATTGAGTCTTTCCTCTCCCCACACAGCATGGATGCTCCCAGTGTGAGAAGGATTGCTTTAAAGTCAACAGCAGTGCAGGCTGGTATCTACTGTCCCATCCAAGTGGAGACACTGACTCAATACTACTGGCTGGGTTTCCTTACATTTTTTTTTTCAATATGTATTTATGATCTGATTGAATTGTCTCTGTAAAATGCTTTGAGATTGTGTATAAAAATGATCTTGTCTTTGAGGTGTTCACTTGGTTAAACATTGACTAAGCTCAGTTTCCTGCCCTGCTGACAGACGGAGGAGGATTTCTGATTTCAGTGCCAAGACCGTCATTCATGAACAGGCGGAAAACTTAAAACAGGAATTAATTCTCATGTAAGGTAGGTAAACTTAACTATAACTGTTTCAAATTTAAATGAAATACAATCACCAATCTTTCTATCTAAAACTGCTGTTTTAAAACTTATATCTGTGAGAGTTCAAAGGTCAATTTATTACTGCGGCCGTCCATCAAAATTTTGTATAGATAAAAGCTAAAAACTTTGTCTGTGTCAATTTTTGAGATTATTCTACGGTAACCTGACATTTCAGCATATTTTTTTCTCAAATTGTTTTTAAAAATCCTGGATTAAAATGCTTTAAGCTAAGAAGCAAATATTAGGAAATACAAGTTGTCTACAGTCAGTTAGTGTGTCCAGTGTTCTTCCCCTAGCAGCCTTAATGCTCCAGTTATAAGTTTTAATATGGCCTTTTATTGATTTAAAATCCTGGTTATGGAGACATTCTAAATTATAGCTGCTATGGTTTTTTGACAGAGCATTAAATCATCAGCATACAAAATTTATTTACATGTTATATTAATTGTGTATAATTCCCCAGAGTTATCTTAGCAGGATTTCAGCAGCTTGAACTGAATCATCGATTTAATGGAAGAAACCAGCACAACAAAAAGACCAAAAGCTTAGGAACAGATAGGTAACGTTGAAACTAAGGTGGTCCAATCAGAGTATTGCAGGAGTAGAAATAAAACAAAAAATTTTCAAATGTTTTCAAAAATGTTCAAGGCAAAAAGCAAGAAATGTATAAAATTACAAAAACTATTTTATTACTTGTCATTATATTTTAGTAATTATTTCATAAATGGTTTTGTTTCATTGTCATTTGTTGATTCAAAACAAGAGTTTATTTACAATACATAATTTTATTACGCATATAGTTAGATTTATTCCAAAATTTGGTGACTAAATCAATTGTTAAATTGGACCTTATAAACAATGTAGTCAGTAACGTATTTGGTCTGTACTTACTTTATAAAGCGTTACTTTAAGTTAGAGGACTTGACCAAAGCGCTTTACACTACAATCAGTCATTCACCCATTCACTCACACACTGATGGTGGCAAACTACATTGTAGCCACGGCGGCCCTGGGGCTCATTGACAGAAACAAGGCTGCTGTACACTGGAGCCACCGGGCCCTCTGACAAGCATGATTAGACAATGCAGGGGAAACTGTCTTGGGAGTGGTGGCCTAGTGATTAGGGCATAGAGCTTGGAAACCTGAGGTTGTAGGTTCAAGCCCCACTTTCACTCTGGGTCTCTGAGGAAGACCCTTAAACACACACTGTTTATGTGTGTGAATGAGAATAATTAATCCTCTTATACAGATAGAAAGCTATTAATCTGTAGATTTCCTAACATCCTTAATTTTTTTTTTTTTTTTTTTTTAAGGGTGGCATTTTCTGGTCTTGGTTGGCAAGGCAGCATCATAATGGCTTCTTCATCATATGGTAAGTTATCTAAACATAAACTGTCTGAATAGTAGTTAGTATTATTAATGTTGATATTGTATGTCTTATTTATTTACAAGTAACAATTTATACTTCTTTTGTTTACATTCTTTTAATTTTAGATTTTGCAGTCTGAGTGATTTTAATGTCTTTTTTTATATCTTAGTTTAGTTCAGTTTCATTTCAACTATGTTCTTCATATAGCAAAATGTCTGTCTTATAAACAGGTTAATAATTAATGTGTTCAAAATCTGTACTGTAACTTTAAGCCTATCTTATGATTCAGACTGGTACCAAAGCTCTGGTACCACAGTGACCGTAAATGGTAATAAAATAATATGACTTTTATTGGTTTACGGAAAGTTGTTCTTTAAAACAAACTTTGCCCTGAAGGTTTGATATGAGCCAATAAAACAAGGAATAAAACTTGAGGAAGTGAAGGTGTCTTTTTGATGTTTTTTTTTACATGAAGAATAAGAAGGTAGAATATGTTTTTACAACTAAAGTGATTTAAGATGTATTATAAAACATTTTTATATACAAGATGGTTAAAAATGAGTTAATAGGGCAAAAACAAGAAAGAAACTATGAATATAAGAGTTAGAAATAACAATGATGTCATTAGTCCATTTATAATTAATCTTCTTATTGCTTACTTGGCTACCCCGACACCTAATCCTTCTCCTTTTTTGTTTTATCCACCTGTTAATTATCTTCCTGATCTTTGCAGCCGGAGGACCTGGTTTGTTTCAAAGCGGCAGCATCTATCTACCTGAGAGTAAGTTATGCAACAATTTATAGGGAACTGTTTATGCATAAGTGAAGGCATGAATATAAACAAAAATAATAAATTCTGATAAAACATTTTCATAAATGTTACTAAATTTAAAGCTTTGAATGACCAGGACTTTTTATGTTTTTGTTTTTTTAAATACACGGAAAAGAAATTACTTTTTTAATCACACGTAATAAAGGGAAAAAAATAATACTCTTGATAATAAGAGAAAACAGCGTCTGTTAGGAGATGAACCTACATATTCTCTGCCATTTTTGACTCATCCTTAATCCTGGAAATACCAGCCTTCTGCAGGTGACTGTCGCCGGACAGGATGGATGGAGAGTCCTATCAGTATATTTTTAACTATACCTGTACTCATACAGGTCAATGTGTGGCATCTGCTCAGGTGTACAAACATCCTCTTTTTTTTAACCATCTACCAAGTTTTAACTCAGAGCACCTAGAAGGGGTCCTATAGATGGTGGTCTGCCTTTCTGAGCTATTTAAATGTTATGATGAAAATAAAGAGAAATTGGCCTCACCTGACGAATTGAGGCCCAGACAGCTGCTACTGTGATACAGTTCACTGACTGGGATGTAAAAAAGAAAAAATTGATTTCATAGACACCTCAAAGACAATTTCGTTATGACAAATCATACCAAATACGTTGAACTCACAATAGATCCTAAATATGTTACCCATAATGCATTGCGTGACCTGTACAGATGTTTATATACATGTGGCAAAGGTACACAATAGAGGGCATGGGCCAGATCCGATCTCCAGACTCGATGTTGATGGTCATACGTGCTGACCAGTCAGCCAAAGAAATCAGTCAGAGCCACAGGGACAGGATTCCACACTATCATTTATACTGCATGTATTTTTCAATTAAATATCACGGCTAGAGCTCATGTCATTAAAAATATACCTCAAAATGCATGAACATAGGTCCAGAGTTACAGGCAGAATGCAAACCATTGGTACACAATTATAGTTATTTTTTTTTCCAGTTAAAGCAATACTGAAGATTTAAAGCTACAGTGTGTAACTTTTCGCGACATCTAGCGGTCCGGGCTTTGCAGACTGCAGCAACATGAACATCTCCCCACCGCTTCTCCCCAAACAGTACTTGCGGCGTTACGGGACAAAATAATGGCGCTTCCACGATGTCCGCATCACCTACCTTCTCAAGTGATGAGATTTGTTTTACATAGATAATTTTTACAGATAGTATTTCATTTAAGTCAAATGGTAGGGTATAGATTTCATGTAGACTTAAGATAGCCAAAATATACCAGATTATTTTTCACCCTGCATCGTTGTGGCGTTTCCACGGCGCGATCTACTTAACCGCTAGTTTGTTGGCTCTGCGGCTGCCGTGGCGCAAAGATGTCTACCTCCATGGCGTGCGAGACCCGCTACAATAGCAATTACATAAACGCTGAATTCTAAGAACAGCGCGCAAATATTAAGCTTAAGAGGCTGAGCTCGTAGATGATGATAAATAACATAGTTATGTATAATATATTACATTTCTGACTGTATATCCCTGTAATTATTACACACTGTAGCTTTAACTATTTGTCACATTTTGTTACTGTTGCATTTAGTCTAGGCTTGCCAGCTGCCGTCTCTGGACTTAGGAGTCTGATTGGGATGCAGAAAAATGTCATGATATCCTGCAACCTAATAAAAAAGACTTTAGCTGTTGTCTTAGAAGAGACATGTGCCCTGTAGAAGTTTAAAATCCTGGTTTCTTCTACATAATTCAATTCAGTATAATTTATATATGCTTGTGTGTAAATACTTCAAAAGTTTTAACGCTGATAATGGACAGGACATTGAGCCATAACACACTAGCAGGCCTTACAAAACAAATATATATTCACACAAACTATACTGTTTTTATTGTATTATATGTTCAATCATCAACATTTGTTCTGTTTGATGACATTTTAGTCATAACACTTATAAAGACCTTCTAATTGTTTCTATTTCTCTAAATAGTTTTGTAATCACTTTGATTATTATTTCAGTGTCTGAGATGAGGCTTATTCTCCTCGGCGACAGCTGGAACGACAAGTGTTCAATCGCAAACTTATTACTGGGTTCAAACACATTGAACAGAGAAAGAGAACCAAACTTCTCCATCAAAGTCTCTGGGAGGATTATGACAACAAAAACGGCTCTGATAAACACTCCAGACCTGCTTTGTCCCAGTATCTCTGAACCAAAACTTAAAGAACATGTACGGCGTTGTCTCAGTCTCTGTTTTCCAGGACCTCATGTGTTTCTGTTGGTTGTTCAGCTGAACCTTAATGAACAACAAAAGCAGAGGCTTTATAGGATTCTTGAACTCTTTAACAAGGACTGTTTTAAGCATTGTCTGGTTCTGATCTCAACACCTGGATGGGAAACATTTACTTCATATTGGCAGTTTCACCCACAGCATATTCAGGACTTGATCAAAATGTGTGGAGAGAAGTGGATTAGGCTTCAATCTGATCCTAAAGAACTGCTGCAAAAATTAAATCAGATTTTAACAATGAACTCTTTGAGCTATGTTACCTGTGGGCATCCGAGCCAGGAACCAAATGAAGACGCTCCTTTACCTTTGGATTTATCAGTAAGCCTTGGTATGTATGAACATTATCTAAATAATCCTAAAATAACAGAATATACATTTATAATGTGTAGTTTTTATTTAAAGTCATATTTACTACAAATGACTTTTATTAATATTACTTTGTTTGGCAGTTCTTGTTTAATGGTTTCAATATAACACTGAATATATATCAACCTAACTGTTTAAATAGTAAGTATCGGAATAAGTGCTGGTCTATTGGTGCAAGGTAAACATAATCTTGCAATTGTAAAATAATTTCTGACTTCAACTCATAAAAAATTATGCTGATCCACAAAGATGATGGTAGATTTCAGAAGAAACAAGAAAAAGTTGAATCCTATTAACATCCTAGGAGGAGAAGTGGAGGTGGTGGAGGAGTATAAGTAGCCTACAACTGGTCTTGACCTGAACAGTAAACTGGACTGGAGACACAACTGTGAAGCTGTCTACAAGAAAGGACAGAGCAGACTGAACTGTTTTAGGAGGCTTAGGTCCTTACAACAAGATGTTACTTATCTTCTTTTGGACTGCTGTGGATAATTTGATCTCTTCCTCCATAATCTGTTGGGGTAACAGTAGAGCTAATGACTTAAAATAGCTCAACAAGCTATTAAATAAGACCAACTCTCCTCTAGAACCTCTGGAGATTATTTCACAAAGAAGAATATTTGATAAATATCACTTCAGTTTATTTATATAGAGTGCCAATTGCCCACACGTCATCCAGCGCCACAATTTTTACAGGGGACAATTCACCAGATCTTTCAGTCAGATTGATTCAAAAGTTTTCTATCTAAGGAAAAACCGAAGCTGATTGGTATCTACCTCATTGACTTTCAGCAATCCTCACACTAATCATGTTAGAAGCACAGTGGATAGAAAACTCCTGCCTATAGCTATCAGCATGCACAACAACTTGTTGATGTTTATAGGTACTTGTAATGTTAAAGAAAACTATTTAAGTTACTACATTTCTCTTTTGGATAGGAAAAATTAAAAAGTGCAGCTTGACAAGGCTTTCTTTTGCCGCACTTCTGAAATTTGCATTATATCTTGAGGAAAAACATGACGTAGTTGTATGTCCATACAACAGAGGGCATTGATGGCTCAGGACTCAGGGTTAATTTCTCAAAATGCATACTTCTCAGCAGCCTACTTGTGTTTTTGGAAAGATGTCACCAACAATGGTCCAACACCTTTTCATACCCAGAGCACACATTATGGAAAGTGTGAGGCAGATACCTTCGCAGTGGTGCATACATGATGTTCCCTTTGAATTAGTATTTTTATCTCACATCAGCAGGTTTTCTGTTTTACAACTAGTAAGGGGCAATTGTCGGTTTCTATTGTGTGAAATTAATTCATCTGCAATTACAAGCTGTAATTTACAACACACAAAGACTGTATATACGGTACTTTGTAGGTACGTGAAAGCTTACCATACCCGTCCCGTCATGCACACACAGAGGCCAGTTGGTTGGATTGTATCTAATTTACTTAAAGGGGCATTCAACAACATGCAAATAGCACAGTGAGCTTCCCTACTGGTCCACTAGTCACTCTGTGTACATAGCAGAGCGCTGAACAGACTGTGGAATTTTCTGCTTCCCTTTGTATCAAAGCAAGGCGCCAAAAACCACCCATCATAGGACAAATAAGAAACATGAACTCTTTATTTATTTATTTACAAAGCAACTTCTCGTCAAATATTAGGGCTGATTGATAACTGAAAACATCAGTAAGTTTTAAAGCAAGTAATGCAAAACATGTTTTACCGATCTTGTACGATTTGTTGATAAAGCTTTACCCAGAGGACTTTAAATGTTGACTAAGATTTTAGTTGTTTCTTACAGATAATTTAGACCTGTACAATGCTGCGTCTGCTGCTGATGAAGCTGGTAAGATTATATTTACCAATGTTAAAAAACACAATATTCAAGCAACGCATGCATACATTTCCAAAAATGTTATGTATATTTATATTTTAGTTTTAAAAAATGTGTTGCTTTCATGAAGTGAAAGTTTTCAACTTACAGAAATTTGTTATACTTTCATTGTAGAATATGATCTCAGGATCGAGCAGCAAGGCCATAGCTTCGAATTTATTCGGCCATACTGTAAGTTGAACAATTTCCATTTTTGATAATATTTGATCAGTTCAGATCCATTAACTTTCATTTCGGGAATATATTGAGCCTCTCTGTCCATTCCATTAGATTTCATTACCTAAGGCCTTTCTTATAACGCTTATAAATGGTTCCTTAGAAAGCTTACATTTCTAAGGAACCTTATGGTTAATAAGTTGATATAGTCTGTATGATTGTGGTCTTATAGTTGATGTGGTGCAGCAACCGCCAGCATTCCAAGCTCCTGACAAGAAGACAGAGGAGCCAGAACCAATCAGCAACCAGGAATCTAACATGCCACATACAAAAGGTAAGATTCCTTAGTGTGGATGTAATGAAGAACTCAGTTTAAATGTCTTCTTGAAACTGAGAATCAGGGAAATTGACTGTATGCCTTTTTGACTCATTAAAAACCTTCATGCATAATCTAATTAGCATGATGAGACCAGGCCTAAAAGTAGGTGACAAATCTCAGTTTTGAATGCTCACCCCTTGCTCACACTGGCTCGGTCGCGGTTACCGAGGCCACGTGAGAACCCGCAACTCCGCACCCTCTCACACCGCCCTTTGACTACGGTGCGTTGGTAACCGCAGCTGGACAGCTCAGCGCCGGTGAGAGAGGTTTACGTCTTTTTAATGACTTGGAATCACTGCGGCGCAGCACCCACCGCACCGCAACGGTAAGACCGGAGTCGGTGTGAGCCGGGGGTTACCTGGACTCATCCAAACCATACTTACCATTCATCATAATCCAACAGCTCCATCTCTGTGTCCTCTGACATAAACTTTTCCTCCAGAAAGCATTTAGACAACTTTTAATTTCGGCCTAGCTGGAAGTGAAGATTAAAAAAAAAAAACTTTTCCCTTTCTCACCACATTCTCAGTCCATTAACATGTGAAATTGACTCTAGTGTGGACTGTGATCTTATGTTGCAGGGATAATTCTTGTCAACCCTGATCTCTAGTGTGCACTATCGTGTACTTTATATGATAACCTTTACTTGCACAACATATACAAATGATTGCATCACTGATTTACAATTGTATTGACGTTTGTAATAAGCTGTTGTTTAATTTTTTCTAACCTTCCTTGTGGGGAAACAAGTAACATTGTTTTTTTAAGAACATCTGAAACACTGGATTGAAGAATTAGCGTTAGGAACCAGTTTTTATCCAGAACTTGACAGAGTGGGGACTGTTATATTAATTAATAATTTATCAAATAAGTTTTTGATCACTATATGCTGTTTTGTGAATACACGACAGACTCGCTGTGTGTTAGAACAACAGGGGAACCGGGAGCTTATATATTTGCTTTAATTATTCTAGTGCCTGCACCTTGCACCACATACCTGAAAAGTGTTAACATCTGCTTCCAGCCACTATGAACAATAGTGGAAAACCCCCAAGAGGTGACTGGGCCTGAGGCAGCTGCTGCTGGGGATTTCCAGTGATATAACTTCGCCAATATGTGGTGATCTGAGCAGCTCCAACAGCAAAAGAATAATTTAAGGCAGGATCGTAATCTTGATGAACTGACTGCAAAGACAATATTTTCAGGTGGACTTTTTTGGCACCTTGACCTGGAAATATGGGATGTGTGGGATGAATACAAATGGATGTTTGGCTTTATCCCCCTCTTTTTCTTTAATTGAGTGTTTGTGTGTTGCGTGAGGGGCTACTGGGGTAAGTGTGAGTGATATTTTGCTTGCTTATTTGTCAGGTTGGGTTTAAACTGCTCCCTCTGTCAATAACATCTCAGGTCTCCTGTTAGTGTGGAGCACATCCCCCTGTCCTATCCCCCTCTACTGGCTGACACCTTGGCCCACTGGTGGTACTGACGGTACTCGGTCTCTGGGGACTTCGGCTCTTCACAACCATTATTGAGCATTTTCCCCATTGTCACAGGCAACCAAAGATGACTCAAATGCAGGACTCAACTCAGGGAAGTAAAGTGAAAAATCAGTAAGGGTAACTGGCAAAACAAATCCACAAAAAACAAAGGCTGGTCAAAAAACAAGTAGACCAACTAGCTTAGCTGCTAGGCAAGGTCGAACGAAGGCTGTGGAACACTTGACACAAGTGAAAAAGACAAACTGGCCAAGAAAAGTGCAGAGGGAGAGGTTGAAATAGGTGAGGCAATTGGCAACAAGACACGGGTGAGCAGTGTCAAGGTGGCTGATTAAAGGGAAATCCCAGGAAGTGAAGTAGTCTGAAATGAGAACAGAAATACATGAAGTGCACCAAAATAAACAAACAGGAATAAAAAAAAAAACAATTAGCCAGACACAAAATGACAAAAGGAAAAGAAATAAACTAATTATCAGAGCTGCATGTGATATCCATTGATTAACCTTACACAGACAAGTGCAGTCTTACAAACACCTAAAGGTGCTTGGCTGCGGTTTCTTACATACTCACGAATTTTCATCTTCAGCTACCACTTTATATATTTTGTATTGATCAATACTGTATATACTTCTGTGGTGGTATCAAGGTTTTGTCATATGTATCTGTAGTTCTATATCAGTTGGATGTGTTGTTCTTTTTACATCTCTCTTTGCAGGTGATGAAGAAGACTGATGAAGTTTTGTCAATCTCTCTCTTCCGTCTCCACTTTATTTCAAATATTCTCCCTTTTTCCTAATTTTCTCTTTACTCTTCTACTTTTTCAAAGTAGTGTCCACATAACATGAATTATGGCCTACATAAATCATAATAAAACTAATTTCATTTATAAATCAAGCAGAGCACTATGATGACAGTGATAATAATCCACTTGTAAGAGGAAAATCTGTTGGGCTCTTTCTGACATTAAGAGAACAACTTTTATTGCTATATTGCCAGATAGGACACAAAAAATAAATAAATAATGAGCTAAATAAGTATATAGGCCATATAGGGAAGCTTAAAAGTATAACATTCTCACTTCAAATGATCTTAGAACATACTTTTGTAGAACAACAGCATCAAAAACAATAACTTTTAACTTAATGCATGCTCAGTAAAGATGGAGGGTCATAACAACATCCAGGGACTTGTCCAGTCTCTATCTTTTGTTCTTGTGAATTGGAACAGTGCTGGGACTGAGGCTGATGACATTTTAATGATCATATGAGAACGCACAAGTACGCATATTGAGAAACTGCCCTCTTTTAGCTAGGTGTTGTTTAATAGATATCTGATACAAGGGTTATAGGAATCTGGACAGATTAAAAAATGTAATGAGCTGATCACAAAACATGGAAAGGTTAATCTCATATTACTCTTTTAAGGCAAGGCAAGGCAGCAGTAAATTTATTTGTATAGCACAATTCAGTACAAAGACAATGCAAAGTGCTTTACATGATTAAAATACAGGAAGATAAAACAGAATCAAAGCAAGTAGGAAAAAAATAAAAAAAAATAAAATAAAATAAAAAATGCAGAAACAAAAAAGAATATTAAAAACAGTTGGACTAAAGAAAATATGTTTTAGTTGAACTGTTTAACTAGAACAGTCGAAGGCAATCATAAAGAAATGTGTTTTTAGTCTTTATTTAAAGGAACTCAGGCTTTCCGCACTTTTACAGTTTTCTGGAAGTTTGTTCCAGATAAGGAGCATAGGAACTAAAATGCTGCTTCTCCATGTTTAGTTCTGGTTCTTGGTATGCAGAGTAGCAGGCTGGAGCCAGAAGACCTGAGTGGTCTGGAGGGTTGATACACTGATAGCAAGTCTGTGATGTATTTAGGTGCTAGGCCATTCAGAGATTTATAGACTAACAGAAGTATTTTAAAGTCTATTCACTGAGACGCAGGAGCCAGTGTAAGGACTTTACAACTAGGGTGATGTCTCATCCACTTTTTAGGCAGACCTGTGAAAACACCGTTGCAGTAATCAATTCGACTAAAAATAAACGCAGGGATTAGTTTTTCCAGATCATGCTGAGACATTAGTCCTTTAATCCTGGAAATGTTCTTCAGGTGACAGAAAGCCGACCTTGTAATTGTCTTTAAATGCTTTTGGAGGTTCAAGTCTGAATCCAGCACTACACCTAGATTTCGGGCCTGATCAGTGGTTACTAGCTGAAGCGACCGAAGCTGTGTGCTAACTTTAGATCTCCTCTATTGGTCCAAAGATTACTTCGGTTTTGTTTTTTATTCAGTTGAAGAAAAATTATGGCAAATCCAGGCATTGATTTCTTTTAAGCTTTCCTCAGTTCTTGAATTGGTTCATATCACCTGGTGACATGGTGATGTAAAGCTGTGTATCGTCTGATAGTTGTGGTAGCTGATGTTGTTGTTTTTTATTAACTGAGCCAGAGGAGCATAAGCTGATATTGAATACTGTAGGAGGGGACCCAGGATGGACCCTTGGGGAACCCCACATGTGATTTTTGTCATCTCTGATGTAAAGTTACCTACTGATACAAAAAAGTCCCTGTCCTTTAAGTAGGATTTAAACCAGCTGAGAGCTGTACCAGAGAGGCCGACCCAGTTTTCCAGGTGCTCTAACAGGATGGAGTGATCTACAGTATCGAATGCTGCACTGAGGTCCAATAGTACCAGCACTGTGGCTCTTTTGCAGTCTGTTTTTATACGGATGTCATTAAACACCTTGATAAGGGCGGTCTCTGTACTGTGGTGAGCACAGAAACCTGACTTAAACGCTAATTGAAATTAAGTTTGCCATGACTTTGTAAAAAAACACCTCAAATAATCTTAGCATCTTGTTGACTAGTATGATGTCAGCATGTGGTTGCTGTCAGCTTAAGGTGGTTGGATTAAAAAACATTAAAGCACATTATTGTAAATGATCATATATATATATATATATATATATATATAAAACAGCTGAAGTCTCTTACATAATTCTTTTACAGGATTCTGCACAGGTTATTGCACAGTGTATTAAATAGTTATTGCACAAATTATTGCATTTATAGATCACAGATAGATCATAGATCTGATCACAGCAGATATGAATGACCTGCAGTAGCACTACAAGCGGTGTATAAGTGTATAAGTCTTTCACTATCAGAGCTGCTCAGCTCCTCTAAAGTCTGGTGCAGAAATCCAAAAGGCTGAATACAGTGGGCGAAATAAGTATTGACTGAGCCATCTTTTTTCTTTGTAAATATATTTCAAGACATGCTATTGACATTTTTCCCAGATGTTGGTAACACATACAACGAAATTGAGGCCCCGTCCACACGAAGTCAAAACGAACACGAAACGCTAATATTTTCCAGAATGTTTGTCCTAAAGACGGAGACGTAAAATAAATGTGATCGTCCACACGAATGCATGAAAACGCTGCAAAATGTATGCCAGGCCTGTAAGTGGCGCTGTGGTGCCAAAGCAAAAATAGGCGACGAAATGTTGGGCATGCGCACTAATATTTATACATGGTTGCCCTGCGGGTCCATTTTCGTGGTTAAGTCAAATTCAGGTGCTGAACTATGTCGTCGATATTGCTCTGTTCTTCCTGGAGATATTCCAGAAGAAGAAGATTCTGTTGTAAGCCCGACAGCAGGGTGAGTAGCATTAGCAGCAACCATTCAACACAGTACAGCGCCATTGTTGTTGTGATACTGTGTTGCGCATGCGTGTTTAGAGGCGACGCTATGACGCATGCGTGTAAAAAAAAAAATGCGGTTAGAGCTTAAAGATGGAAACGCGAAAACGGCGTTTCAAAATCTTCCCACTCTGAAGGCTGAATAAAAAAAAGATCGTTTACAGACCCCCGAAACGCCGGCTTCGTATGGATGAGAGGCTGGTTTGGTGAAAAATTTGTGCGTTTAGGCCAGGGTTTGGCTTCGTGTGGACGGGGCCTAAACCATCGATGTCCAGAAATTAAGTAATAACGTGAAATGGCACAGGGAAGAAGTATTTAACACTTGAATAAAGGGAGGATGAAAAATGCATGGAAAGCAAGGACACCAGCCAAAATCTCTCAGTAATTAGAAAGCAATCCTGCTCCTTGTTAGCTGTTTCGTTCCTAAATTATGGGCTACCAAATGGTGTCACTGTTATCACACTAGAAACATCTTATGATGGATAAAAGAAAATGGCTTTCTCAAGACCTTTGCAACCTTATTTTTGCAAATGATAATGACGGCATTGGTTACAGAAGGATTCCTAAATTTTTGAATGTTCCAGTGAGCACTGTTGTGGCCAAAGTGGAAAGAACATCATTTCACCATGAAACCGACCATGACCAGGTGCTCCTCGCAAGATTTCAAATTAATTTATCAGAAGAGTTATCCAAGAGCCAAATACCATGTGTGGAGAGCTTCATAAAGACCTGGATTTTGCAGGTACAATTGTTTCAAGGAAATCAATAAGTAATGCACTCAACCTCCATGGCCTGTATGCATACTTGCCATGCAAGACTCTACTGCTGAAGAAAAAGCATGTTGAAGCTGGTTTAAAGTTTGCCGCACAACCTTTAACCTATCCTGTGAAATAGTGGGAAAATATAGTCTGGTCAGATGAGACCAAAATTTAACTCTTTCGATACCATAATACTCATCATGTTTGGAGGTCAAATGGTACTACATGTCATGTCAATAGCATGCAAATATATATTTACAGAGAAAAATGGTGGTGTGTTCAACACCTATTTCAACCGCTGTATACTTTTGACTTATAATTAGCAAATTATCATCCATTGCATTTGCTTCCATTCTCTTTAGGAACAATTGTTTGAACTGATGATCTCTTACCCTGTACCTGTTGAAAGAAATCCTTCCCAAATTGTCCCAAATCTGCCATAGTCCTGAATTCTGTTAGTAATGTCAGAAAAACTATTTCATATTTCAAAGAGAAGGTATCTATTGCATGAAACATGATTTCTGTCAAAAGTTAAAAGGGCCTGGCCTCATAAATTTAAATTTAATGTCTTAAAAATAATTTATATTTTTTCTGTAATTGAAAGTAAGTGTACGTTTAAAGAGAAGAAACCTGAACAACCTGCTTTACTCCCTTTTATTTGTTGTTGAAAAAAGCTTTAAACATAACATTGGAAATGTTTATATTTTAACATAAACTCTTTTCTTACAGGTAAATCACACCTATACAATGAAGAATTTGCCGTAGATGAAGCTGGTGAGATTTTAGTTAATACAACCACAACAAAACCTTCATTATGTAATTTTTTTGATGTTGTTAAAACTGTATAATTTGAATGAAAATATAGCTGGATGACTGTTCTTTGCCGTATTTGCATTGTAGACTATAATGTCCAAACTGACCTCAGCAAAGCCGCCACCTGGACTATACTCAACAATATTGTGAGTTATAAAGATTCTATTTTTTGCTCATTTCTAGATACTTTGACCTGCAAAAGATACTTTTTATTAATGGATGAATAATAATGATTTTAGTTAAATCTTTACAGACATGGCACTTTCATATTCCATAGTTTAATAAATCAAATGTAATCCATATGTTAATTAAATTATGACATTTTTAAAACAAAAAGGTTATTTTTTGAAGATTCTTTAATAAAAATAACCATTTAGATTTATTGATTATTTTATTTATAAAATGTCAATTAATTGTTATTGAAGCCTTTTGAGCAAAAACAAAATGTGTATAAAAAAAGCAAAACAATGATTCAATACAGTGAATAATGGATTAAAAAACATCCCTGTCAACATTTTCTGTCCCTTCTTCCTATAGTTCAATCATCAAAGAGCTTGTTTCTATTCCATATTTTAGATAAGTAACTTAGAGGGATTGGTTGTTTAAATACAATCAACATTTTCAGCATTATTCAAATGTCTAAAAACTAAACCTTAGAAAAATATTTAGCTTTAACGTCTGACAGCATTTTCTTATTGTAATCCATTAATCAATTATCTAATCTATCATTTATTTCTTGTCCCCTAATTTAATTGTTGCTGTAATGACTTTGACATTCAGTGGTTTTAATAAATTCGCTACTTATAACCTTCTGAAGGAAACATCATGACTTTCAATATCTACAAGCAGTTCGGAGACAGTTTTTTGATGTGGGCTCCCAGTGTGGCCTGTTCCATTTGAAAAGAAGAGGACCAAACAGGAACCAGACCCAACAAAATTATTAGAATTGGTGTGAATTTATGAGCCTTTACATTAAAATTACAAAACTACAAGAGCAAAGTAAAACAGCTGCAGAATGATGTCATACCATATGCAAAAATACACAATGTTTGTGCAAAATGTGGAATTTTAGTTCATCTAGGAGCTTCTGAGTAACTGTAAATTATTAATACATGTCCCAGAGAACCTGGTGATATATTACGTATAATTTAGTAGCTATAATTGCAGCTTGGACCATCCGAGATATTGGTAACTTCCCAATACTTCTGGTGCTACTTAGCATAATTTCCGAGATGCAGCAAATAAACAGCAGCTCCTTAACTGATCATGTATTAATAAAGTTGGTAGTTGTCCCATCAGAACATGTAATATATAATCTGTATAACTGTGGTCCTGTAGTGGCTAAGCACCAGCAGCAGTATCAGCCAGTCCAAGTTCCTACCATGAAAACTCAGAATTCAGACCCAAGCAGCAACCAGAGACCCAGCAGCATAAAGTGGAAAGGTAAGATTTCTCTGTCAATATAATGGTTCAGTAAATTTTAAACTTTGTATAATTTTATTGTGGTATATATGATATAAATCCTTTGAGGATGTGAGTAAACTCCCTAATAAAAGAGCAGGTGAAGTATTCTTAATGTATGTCTGAAAGCCTTATCTATAGCCATCAAAACATTGTTCTTGTCATAATAACTCAAAAGCTCTATCTTTGCTTCCTCTTACTTAAAATATTAAGAGAACCTTTGGTCTCTATGTGGACAACTGTTATTCTAAGGTTTTTGTTTAAACTATTAAAATGGAAAAAAATGTCAATATAAATTGTTACTCAAGCAATGAGGCATACCATTTGGGCCTAATCAAAAGCAATCCACGATTAAATAAATATAAGCCTCAGTTATAAAAGAACACTATATGTCAACATTTTGGTCTGATCTTTAGATAAAATTCTGCCAGTGTTTCATAATTATTTCATTCACAAAGAAAAAACAATAACTTAAACCATTAGAAATCAGTTTCTCAACTGGCTTTTTGTTAAATATATGACTGATTCTAGATCTAAATTTCTTGGCTCCTGATTATTTCTCTGAGAAACTCTGTTTTTTAATACTAGATAGCATTTACATCATCTTTTAAAAGTTGTTTCATATCTTCACCCACCGCCTCCACAATGATATACATAGGGTAAATTGTGTTTTCATAGACTTAACATTGCGTTACTTTTCTAAAGAATCCTAACAACCGTCTAAAGCATTTTTGCTTTTACCTAGCCTCTGACTGCAATCCATCCATCCATTTTCTTCCACTCTATTCGGAGGCATCCAACCCAGTCTCATGGGAAAATGTACCCCCACTACATTGGTCCACACACTGCAAAACGTAGTGGAGGTACATTAATGGCCATTTTTTGTGGTACTGGTACGCATTTCTTCTGCCTATACGCTTTCTATTGTTTTCACGTCCTAGTCGCGTGACTCTTTCAAGATTCTAGCTGGGAAAGAAAAAAATATATATATATATATGGCCGACACTTCGCTCATTTTTTTTTTGTGGAAAGATTAATAACTTGAGTTAGTTTTGCATTAAAATGAGTTTTGATATATATTTCTAGTGAGAAATGTATAGTTTGTTTCCAGAATATTTACTCAGGGAATGTACATATTCACTTGCTTGTTCGCTTTCTTGCAAAGAATTTTTCAAGATAATGTGAAACTGTAACGTTTTGGTATAAACATGGCTGAGATTTCTCTAACTTTTAGTGTGGGAAAATCAATAATTTCAATCAGTTTCTGCATTTAAATGGGTTTTGATTACATTTAGAGCGAGAAGTAGGGTTTATTTACATAATATTTACTTAGTGAACATACATAATCGCTAAGGTTTAGTTTTGCTTCGGTTTTAGGATCTCAATCAGGGATTATGTGAAATTGCAACGCGTTTGGCTGCTACCCATCGCGCTAGCATTTAGCTGCATGATTAACATTGAATTCTTTGTGATTTAACTCCATCCTGACCGGATCAAACCCTTCGCCACTGCGTGCGTAGCGTCTGAGGTTGATTTTCAGATCAATGCATTACGTGCGTGGCATACGGGAGAAACTAATGTTAAAAAAGGATCATGGGTTAAGATGGATGTGTTTTATTTGGAAATCTACGGATCCTTTGTGCATTTAACTTCCTGTTTGGAGTGCGATCTCATTGATGGGTTTTGACCAGATTTTTGACAAGAGGAACTGAAAAAAAAGCTCGGCACCATTTAAATACACAACCAGCATATCCGGAATCAATGACGAGCGACTGGGACCACAAGTTTATTAATTTCTCCCCATTGATTTCCATTCAAATGTTTTTCGGTCCCGCGGCAGACTTTAAGGTGCATGCCGCCACCTACTGTTCATGAGTGTGTAGCAACATTGTTTTACATCTATTAAATTCTATTTTTTTATTTTGTATTCTGAAGATAAATAAATATAATGCTTTCCTTAATCTATAAATATCTTTTATATTTCCTTTATTTCCCAACATTTCCTTTAAGACTCCATTCTTGGCCTGTCCTTTCAACTCTTGCAGTTCATCAATACGTGTTCTACATTTTCTATCTCTCCACATCCTTCACATTTATCATTATTTTCCTCCCTATTAAGTATAAATTGTCATTTAAATAAGTATGACCTACTCTTAATCTGATCATTATTATTTCTTCCCTTCGGTTTCTCCTTTCATTAATATTTCTATATTTATTACGGACTTTTGCACTTTATATAACCTTCCTTCCTTTTTTATCTTCATTCCACCTTTTTTTTCCATTTTTCAATTTCTTTTACTCTTAATAAATGAGATTTTCTCTTCCCAGTTTCCTAAAAGGAATTGTGTTATTGCCTCCTCTAAAGCCCTTTTGCTAATTTGTCTGCCTAATTATTTCCTTTACCCCTTCATGTGCTGGAAACCCAACAAAACCAAATATCAATGCCACTCCTGTAGAATCTAAATAAAGGGAAATCTTTCCTATGAGACTGGGTTGAGGCATCAGTGTAAGCACAGATGCCCAGACTTCCTGATCCACACACGATTCCTCCTGCTGCTCTGGGGGGGACTCCGATGGGACACAAGGCCAGCTCAGAAACAGTCCCTCCAGCGTTTCCTGGGCCTTCCATGAGGCCTCCTCATCCTGGAACACCTTACCGAGGGAGGCGACCAGGGCCATCCAAAACAACCTCAGCTGTCTCCTTTCAATGTGGAGGAGAAACAAATCTACTCCAAGCTCCTCCCGGGTAACTGAGCTCCTCACCCAATCTAGAATGGTGCGCCCAGCTACCCTGCAAAGGAAAGTAATTTCGGCTGCTTATATTTGCAATCTTGTCCTTTCGATCATTACCCAAATCTCATGACCATAGGTAAGGGTGAGAACTAGATCGATCGGTAAGCCAAGAGCTTTGCCCCCGACTCACTTCCCTCTTCACCATGGCAGTCCTATACAGCGACCGCATCACTGCTAACGCTGCACTGATCCGTCTATCAATCTAAAGCTCCACCTGTCCCTCACTCTTGAACGAGACCCCAAGATACTTCAATTCCTCCACTTGAAACAAGGACTCTCCACCGACCTGAAGAGGAGAGTCCCCCTTTCTCCGGTGGAGAACCATGTCCGCAGATTTGGAGGTGCTGATCCTCATACCGGCTGCCCCACACTCTGCTGCAAACCGCCCCAGTGAGGTCCTGGTTTGATGAGGCCAACAGGACAACATCATCTGCAAACTGCAGAGATGATATCCTGAGGTTCCCAAACCAGACACCGTGCGGTCCATGGCTGCACCTAGAAATAAATGTAATGATCAGGACAGGTGACAAAGGGCAGCCCTGGCTGAGACCAACATGCACCGGGAACAGTTCTGACTTACTGCTGGCGATGCAAACCAAGCTCCTGCAGGGTCATACAGGGAGAGGACAGCCCTTAACAGAGGGCCTCGGACCCCATACTCCCCGAGCACCCCCCAAAGGGCACCACAAGGGAACTGGTCGAAAGCCTTCTCCAAAATACATGTAGACTGGTTGGTCCCACGCACCCTCGGTTATCCGATGAAGGTTATAGAGTTGGTCCAGTGTGCCGTGACCAGGACGAAAACCACATTGTTCCTCATTGATCCGAGGTTCGACTATCGGCTGAAGCCTCCTCTCGAGCACCCTGGAGTAGACCTTACCAGGGAAGCTGAGGAGTGTGATCCCTCTGTAAGTGGAGCACACCCTCCGGTCCCCCTTTTTAAAGAGGACAACCACCCCAGTCTGCCAATCCAGGGGTACTGTCCCTGACCACCACGCGATCCAGAGACTAAAACATCCAGAGACTTTAGGTACACTGGACAAATCTCATCCAACCCTGGGGCCCAGCCACAGAGAAGCTTTCTAACTACCTTGGTGACTTTAGCCTGGCTGATGGTCCACCTCTAAGTCCCCATCCTCTGTCTCCTCCTCGGAAGGCGTGGCGATGTGATTGAGGAGATCCTAGGATTACTCCTTCCACCCCACGACAACATCCCTAGTTCAGGTCAGCAGCTCCCCATCCGCTGAAGAATCGCTTCCCCCTTCCTAAGGCTGTGGACGGTTTGCCAGAACACTTTCAAGGCTGACAAATAGTCCTCGTCAAATGCCTCTTCAAACTCCTCCCAGACCCGAGTTATTGACTCTGCGACCGCACGAGGCGTCGCACGCTTGGCCTGCCATTACCTCTACACTGACTCCAGAGTCCAACTAGCTAACAAAACCAGGTAGGTCTCCTTCTTCAGCTTCATGTTATCCCTTACTTCCAGGCGCCACAACCGGGTTCGGAGATTGGCGCCGTGAGCGGCACCAGAAAACATTACAGTCAGAGCTACGAATGGCCGCATCAACAAAGGAGGAGTAGAACAATGACCTGTCTTACTCCATGTCTCTGTCCTTCCTCGGTATCTGGGAGAAATTCGTCTGGAGGTGGGAGCTGAGGACCTCACTAAAGGAGGGATCCACCAGACGTTCCCGACAGACCCTAACAACACGCTTAGGCCTGCCAGGTCTGAACAGCTTCCTCAACTGTCAGTGGATCCAGCTCACCACCAGGAGATCACGAAACACGTGACCGGAGATTAGATTACACAACCACTAAGTCAATCATCGACCTCAGTCCTAGGGCGTCCTGGTGCCTAGTGCACTTATGGATGCCCTTGTGCTCAAACATTGTGTTTGTTATGGACAAACTGTCCGTCCAGGTCTTACTGTCACTGCCCATGTGGGAGTTGAAGTCCCCAGTAGAACAATGGAGTCCCCAGTTGGAGCACCATCTAGTACCCCTACCAAGCACTTGAAGAAGGCTGGGCACTCTGCATCGATGTTGGGCCCATAGGCCGAGACAACAGTGAGAGACCTGTCCCCAAGCCAAAGGCGTAGGGACGCGACCCTCTCGTTCACTGGGGTGAACTCCAACACGTGATAACTTATGGCACCCCAGCTCGCATCTTCTCCCCGTGGGCAACAGCAGAGAAGTGGAGCGTCCGGCCTCTCTCCAGGAGATGGGATCTGGAACCCAAGCTGTGTGTGTTACACCCCTGTAAAAGGGGAAAATAGAAATATAACACAGAGACAATGTAGCTCAGTCAAATCCAATGCTGTAATGGGCAAACCGGAGAGCAAAACATGTGTTCACATTATTACAAATGCAATTTTTTCTTTTACAACACATTGTCTGAACAATATTCCTAAACAGCACTTTTATTGTGTTCTTCCCATATAAACAAATACAATGGGAGAAAAATGGCAACCGTGTTTCATTTGATCCATCCCTTAGCATTACTCCACCCGACACAGTTAGCATGAAGCAGTTGGCACACAGTTAGCATCACGTTCAATCTACAAAGTGCACAGACAGTATTAATGAGTCAATGTTTACTCTCTGTATTACTGAAACAATATGAGTGCCTTCATAAACTTTTTAAGCATAAAACAACCCTCGCTCCTACCTGTAAAAGGGGAAATAGAAAAACAACACGGACACGATGTAGCTCAGCCAAATCCAATGTTGTAATGGATGAACGAGAGCCACACATTCCAAACACAGGCTAGGCGAGGCATTAGCAATCGAAAACAGATAATTCGATCCGAACTTAAAACTTACAGTAAGAGAGAGTTAAACTTGATAAAACTGCAAAGAGCATTGTAACTTCCCCCCTTCTGTTTACTGAAGGCTTTTTTATTTTGACCAAGATTTCTTCTTTCACCCCTTTGTCAAATCATCCGTTTTCCCTGTCCAAAATCTGGACATCATGGTCATCAAAAGAATGGCCTTTGTTTTTTTAGATGCAAGTCACTGCTGAATCTTACCATAATTCCTGTGCTGTGCCATGCATTTATGTGGCTGTTTAGTTTCTCCAGTATAGGAATACGGACAGTCTTAGTTGCATTGGGCTGCATACAAAACACAGCTTTTCTGGGGTTTGGATGCTCTGTCGTTCTGATGAAGCAATTGAGGCAACTCTGAGCATATTTGTTCTGTAATGTACTTGCCTGCTGCTTTGGCAAACACTCTCATGAGTTTCTAAGAAACTCTTGACAGATATGAAATGGCAATGCTTTTGTGTCTGCTGTCTTCTATATGTTTGATATAGTGTTTTTACTTCTGCCAGCTTTATTGGCTCAGTTGTCAAAGTCCCATTTTAGGTCTCCAAAACTTGTAGTGTTTTTGTGATGTACTTGTGTTTATTTGTTTTCTCTTCTGCGAGAAGGTGGATGTTCTCAGTCCAATGACTCAGAGCTCTGATAACTGAGAGCTTGTGCTCCAGTGGGTAATGTGAATCAAAATATAGATTTGGTCTGCGTTGGGGGGAGCTCTGGTACAAAACATGATTCTGGAAAAGTAATTGATTTGTTCACATTCACTTCTACTAGTGGTGCCTCATGTTCCAGCTGAATACTGACACTGTTTATTACCTTTGATGTGGGAATGCAAGTGAAAATTTATTTAAAAGCAGCATGCCAACTGCAGATTACTCAAGTGCAAGCCACTAGAACTGACGACTCCTGCTCAGGTTTCAAAAACGTTCATAAAGAAAGGAAGTAAATTGCGAATGCTTGCAATTTAAGCTTATTGTGAGTTACTGGATAATTGAGAATTCACACAAGCACTTAAACAGAAATTGTGTTGATAAATCTAACACTTTTATTCCACAAGCAACAATGAAACTTCTGTAAGTTGATTAGCAAAAAAAAAAAAAAAAAGCCACAATGCCAATGAAAATATCTTTTTTTTTGTATATCCAGTCCTCCACCTCATTTACATGGCAGAAGTGACATTTGTTGTACTCCAGATCACTCACATTTTTTCCAGTGTCAATCAAAATTAGAACTGCATTGTCACCTGATTCTCTTTCTGGGTCTTATAGACTCTCAGCAGCAGCAGCAATCACCACCAAGTTGGCCCCAGGAGTTTGTAAGGGACAAGCAGAAACCTGGAGCAGGTAGAGGCTGGAGATCCTACATACCAAAATGGGGAGGTGAGTTTTTTAGATGAATCACTAGTAGTCAAACAGGAACAGGGAAATTTGTGTTATACATCGAAGCGCATGACTAAATAACAGGTTTTATGCTGAGCAACGAGGGATGCAATTATCGGCAGGCTTGAGCTTTTCGGCATAATATCGGTGCTTATTCTCTGTTGTTGTTACTTTATGCCTCTCTACCAAAGTTCTCTCTCTCGTCATCGGACAAATCAAATCCAACATCTTAGAATTTCTATTTTGACATAAATTTTGCGTCAGATTTAGATTGAAAAGTAGGCGAATAAAGTAAAGTAGGTGTGAACCAGATAGAAAAAATCAATATGATGTTTATATCTTTTATTATGTTAAAATTAGGTCCATTTATCTTAAATATCCATTCATGTAATTTGTAATAATGTGCAGAACTATTTCATCAGACACAATATTTTTTTTTTATCTACCAGTATGTCAGTCAATTCTTTTGAGCATTACTCTGTCATGATAGCAGACATGCCAAGTCTTCCGGAAGTTCCCTATTATCGATAGTTGTTCATGGATCCCCACGAGTCGCATAAATTATCCCAGATTTTAGACTATGGGAGGAGGTGGCTTTTTTTTTATGCGAATGAGATCGGGCAGGCAGTACAATAATTCATGCACCATGTGCGGATTAGAATTACTTCGATTGCGCAGACAAAAAGGGTGTGAGGAGGAGGTTGCTGGTGAAACCTGTAAAGAGTATCTGTCTAAAGTGATACTCTGTTCAACCAGCATTCCATGTGACTGGTTGATCAGAGAGCTGATTGGATCAGTCTGATAAGTTTCTCTGGGTTACTCTATGGCAGTCACCTAGTTACAAATCCAAGCTGTGCTTCCTGTGAAACGGCAGAGGTTGAATCCTCGAGTAAATAACGAAAATATATGAGGTAATTTTACAGTCACCAATATACTAAAATATGTCCACGTCTAGTGAAGGGGAGGAAAAGTGGCGGATCTAGACCAAATGTACCAGGGGCCAGGAGGGGGCCAGTGTGTTTTTACGGGGGCCCAGAAAGCATGAAATAAATAATCAGAGCAAGGGATTCAAATATATTAAGAGAGCTACATGAAGGGAAATTACTTTTCAGTTAGGTTCAATAGAAATTCTTTTTCTCATGAGGTCAATATACATTTATAATTTAGGAATTTTACACATTTTTGACTTAATTTAGTTAAAACTACTGTTTTCATTAAACTGTTAAAATTATCTGTAAAAATTTGAGGATTTTTTTTATTTGTTGTGGGAAAAAAAACATTTAGCAGATTAAAACTGGGACCCTATCTCAATACCACTGAAGCGATCACCTTATTGTTTTCGAGTAATTAGTAAAAAAGAATTTGTAAAGAAAAATAATAAACTAGTTCCAAAGGACCTACCAGTAACTACTGTAGGTCTGTTCCAGCACATATCATCATTGGAATTTCTGGCCCCTGTTGGCCCCTGTCTAGAACTGGCCATGGTGAGGAATAATGACACCTTGGCGAGGTGCACTGTGTACTGAAGTCCCATGAAAAACAGAAAGCACAACCGATGTTCAAGACTACAAGATTGAAAAATTGAAAATAAAAGAGCAATACTGTTCTGTTTTACTGTTAGTTAATAAACAGTTGTTGAGAAGTTGCTGGCCTTAAGTGATGTCTGTGATAGCATGCTCCACCAATCGTGTCACTTGCAGTGGCGGCTGGCCACTAGAGGGTGCTAGGGCGCCACCCCATGGACCCAATGACGCTTATTAAGACCTAAAATATATATATATGTTTTTTTATATATAATTTCATTTTTATTTAACATTTGAAATATTTTGAAATACATGTATTATTTAGATGTGCAAGTTAAATATTTAAAATTTTATGACTAGTACAGCGTCATCGCGTTTTTCATCGGATTGGTGACGTATTTCTCCCCTAAGGCACAAAAGTCTGCACATTTACTCTGGTTAAAAGTTGTACAATCGCAGTAGCTCCTCTGCAATTCAAAGGTATAGGAGAGCTGACAATAAATGTAATTGATCAACACCTCACACATCTTTATTCTGCTTCCCCTGCCTGCTTTTTTAAATGTCAGGATCTGACCCAGCATGCGTAAAGACAATGACTCCTGCACAGGTGTCAAAAATGTTCATAAAGAACGGATGAAAATTGCGAATGCCTGCAATTTAAGCCTATTGTGAGGTACTGGAAAATTAACAGAAAGTGTGTTCATACATCTAACATTTTTATTCCACAAACAACAATGAAACTTCTATAAAATGATAAACAAAAAAAAAAGAAAAAGCCACAATGCCAATGACAATATCGTTTTTTTTTTTTTTGTATATCCAGTCCTCCATCTCATTTACATGGCAGAAGTGACATTTGTTGTACTCCAGATCACTCACATTTTTTCCAGTGTCAATCAAAATTAGAACTGCATTGTCACCTGATTCTCTTTCTGGGTCTTATAGACTCTCAGCAGCAGCAGCAAGCACCACCAAGTTGGCCCCAGGAGTTTGTAAGGGACAAGCAGAAACCTGGAGCAGGTAGAGGCTGGAGATCCTACATACCAAAATGGGGAGGTGAGTTTTTTAGATGAATCACTAAGGTGACAAATTATGTAGTAATCTATTGGATAACAGATTAAATATTTAGCAAAATAGCATAAATAACTAAAAAAACTATATAAAAATAGTAAATGTCAAAAACCAAGGTAAACTCTCTTGCAATTACTATTTCATTGTGCTTTACTTGCCAAAATCCAGGGTTAGTGATATTAAACTCTCTGCCACATTATCAGCTACTGGATAAACGAGCAAAAACCTGCTACACAATGTAAAAGCAAAGTGTGTTTTAATCACCAAAATATTTAGCAACTGTCCATAACAAAACCACTGATCCAACTCTTGGTTTATCTTAAGCACACATTACTTCTGCCTTCTTCCTCAATAGCTAAGCACCACTAGTGTCATGATGGGTTTTGGTTGCTAGCCCACATGCAGAACACAACCGGAGACAGGGGAAAAAGTTCAAAAGGTTTATTGAAATACATTGGTTGAACACAGAACTGATTCTGGGGTAATCTGGTCCGGGACTGGTCACGACTGATTTTCACTGCAGAGGGGGACAGAGTGGTTAGCAGAAGCCGGGTAATCTTGCTGGTTGATTGAGAGCAGGTCTGTACCTGTTCTGAGGTTTGAGCAGAGTGGCAGAGGGGAAAACCTGGAGGGTCCAGAGGTAGATGGCAGGCTGTGGGGCTGACAGGTTTGGTTTTCCAGGGTTCTTCCCCGATCAGACAGACTGGTTTCAGACAGGGAAACTCTTCCAGAGTTTCTGATCTCCAGGGCTATTCAGTAGTCAGACTGACTAGTTTCTGACAGAGAAACTCTTCCTGAGTTTTTGGTTTCAGACAGGTTCTTCCTAGAAGCAGAGAGGACAAAAACAGATTAGGTTCAGGTTAACAGGGAGTCTAGATTCAGACAGGCAGGTTGGCTCAGATCTGCTAACCATAACTGGCAAAACACTCTGGCGCGCCGGGGTGTTGTCCACAGCCCACTTAAGTACTGGTCCCCTGATGAGCAGATGAGAAGCAGCTGGTGAAGTCAGCTCCAGCTTCAGGAGATCCAGTACGCCCTCTGGTGGAGGAAGGTAGACAGCACCCCAGATCCCCACAAGAGTAAAAACAATCAGGAAGGGATCCTCGGCGCCCTCTGGTGGGCAAGCCTCTGGATCCCAACAACTAGAGTCCTCTGAAAGGCAGTGTTTGTTGGTTTATATATATATATTTATTTATTTTTTTTTATTTTTTTTTTGCTCCACAAAATCATAATTTTTTTATGAAAGTGTAAAACATCATGATCAGTTGTCGAAATAGTTTCAGTGTTTTTAAATTCTAGCAGGTAAACATTGTAGGGGTTGCCCACAAGCTGCACTTAAAAAAAACTATTTATACTACATGTCAAACGAAATATTTTTCTCCAAAGCTGTCATGATGCTTTTAAGTGATCTGACCCACAAGCAGTAAACCACTCAGAGAACAAGGGGAAAGTTTAACAGGTTTATTTTTTCTAAGGTTTATTAATGTATTTATGGCAACCAACAAAGAAAATGTATTTAATTTGTCTATGATTCCTTAAGTGTTAATTCCGAACTGCTGTGTCTTCAAATTTTTGTTTAATTTTACTTTCTGGCTTTAAAACTATCTGACATTGTTGTGGTTATATTACACAGGGGCAGTTTTACTTGTTTTACTTTATTATAAGTTTTTTTTTTAATTTGTAGTTAGACAATTGGCACTGAAAGAGTAGAAACAACCTGACTCCGCCAGATGGATTTCCTCCGCATATCCATCTAGAAACCTTACGTTGAAGTAAATTTTGGGAAGGGGCGTAAAATACTGGTTAGCTGATTGGCCTATGTTGGTGATAGACGGGCCAAATAAACCACTAACAGAGCGACAAGAGGAGCCAATTGATAGATAAAACTCTTGCCGAAAACCAGTTGAAGAAATACTCTGTAATTCCCATAAAACTTGCTTCGATAGCAACGCTAACGCTAGTTTCATCGGCTGAAGCCCGCCATGTTCTTTAGACTGACCTGTCGCGCTTCGCCGTTGCGTCACCACCAGCCGCCTCAAAGCTAACGCTGATTGGACGTTCGTTTGGTGAACGGCTCCAAATTTTCTTTAACGGAGAGTCTCCAGACTGATCTGCGAGTGAAATCCTTGAAAGCTCGCGAGATCAGTGATGGTCTCAACGAGGCTATAGAAACAGAGGATTGGTTGGTGTTTCCCTTAAGTGTAAACTCCATCCTACTCTGCTTTTATCCAGTTCACTTTTGTCGCTTAGTGGTTTTTAATATATATTACAATCTCAAAAACTAACAGGAAGAGAAAAGACAATTAGAAGAAATTGATTGATGCAATACTTTGTCTTTGGGCGCTCAGACCTTGGCAGGAAACATAGCGCTGAATTTGCATTTTTATGCATGAACAGGAGTAAAAGAACAGGATATTTCCCCAGGCCTGAAACTGGTGGTGGAGTGGAGATAGATGAAGTTGGTCAGTCTGTAGACTGCTGGTTGGAGAGACGGTCTGCTGAGCTTTATGGGGAGATCCAGTGGACTGAGCTGATACTAGAGCTTCACTCAGGGACCTGAAAGATTGAAGTCCAGTTGGATAACACAGGTTGAAAGAAACTGTGCATGATGAGCAAACATGAAGCGAAAGTGGAGAGGAAACACTCCCCGTTGGGAAGAAACCTCTGGCAGAACCAGGCTTAACATGGCCGTCTTCTGCCGGACCGGTTAAGATGAGACAGGGAACGAAGTAAAAGTCCAGGAGAAAAGACGCTCTGATGAAGCTTTAGCTGGAGGAGGGGCTGGAGGTGAGTGGAAACGGTGTCATCTGAATGAAGTCACAGCACATCCACCACCTGCCCACAGCAGCAGACAGGTGCATATCGGAGGCCTTTCAAGATGAACTTTGGATGCCGATTGGCTTTTGTGGAGGTGTGGTTCAGAGTGTTGCAGATGGATGTGGAAAGCAATGAATCTCTTCCGGAGGGGGGTTGGACTGTGCTGGACATCCTATTTGGTACTCCCAGTTTTAATTACACCTGAGAGCAACATGCAACAACACCACCTTCGAGTAAGCGCAGGAAGGATCGGGGTTTTCTCATAACCCTGTTCTCCGGCTGCCACCCGGTATCTGGGACCTGGAGGAAGAACAAGCCACCTGGTCTGTGGTCTCAGTGATGGGCTGCTGCGGGGCCGGGGTGGCCTGCCGGTGGCTGGGCTGTCTCTTCTGCTCTCCCCATAGGAGGATGGAGGGAGAGGCTTGTAGTGGTTGGGTGAGTTAGTTGGGAGGGGGTGGCACTGAACTGCTCCCTTTCCAAAGCACATCTCAGTCTCCACCAAGTGCGGAGCCCATTTCCCCCGTTCTGCTCTCCCTCCGTTGGCTGGCGCCTGGGCTCGCCGGTGCACTGGTGGAGCTCGGGGTTTGGGGATGGATGCCCGGGTGGCAACTGGCTTATTCCTGGTGGCTTCTCCCCTGGGACTGGCCGGCTGGGTCTCCTGCTGGGGGGTGGTGCACCCCTGGGGCCTCGGATCCCTGGGGACCAGGGCCGGATTCACTTCAGGATAGCTGACTGCCGGCGGATAAACTTTACATGCAAAAGTACACTTTCACAAACAACTACAGGTGCTTGGTTCCAGGTACTCAGAGTACATGTCAGATTAAATAATACTACTTTAGTGATAGTATCTAGGTGTTACTTTATTGTAAATCTTGCACCATGTCCGTTGTTGTCCGTTGTGCTGTTCTTTTTACATCTCTTTGCAGGCGATGAAGCAGACTGAAATTGTTTTATCACTATCTCCTCTTTCTTTCATGTTTTCTCCTTTTTTTTCTCCTTTGCTGATCTACTTACATTGCAGTGTCCATATAATATGTAAAACTCCCTGCATAATTATAATAAAGCAATTTATATGCATAAAACAAGCGGAACACTATGGCAATAGCCTTACTGCTCCACTTGTGAAAGTAAAATCTGTTGGGCTCTTTTTGGCATAAAGACAATTATTCTTATTGCCACATTGCCAGACAGGACACTGTAAAAAAAGAAAAAAAAAAGGGAAAAAGGAAAGCAATGAATTTCTTCAGGTTAACTTCCGCCTAGGCTCCACTATCAAGTGCCATATGAACTAATTTATTTTTAAACTTCTGTTTGCAAAAAAAAACATTTGTTACAATACATAAGTTATATTATTTAAAAGACATTTTAATGACAATGAAATGTAATTGCTGAAATACAATAGGCCTTCGCAGCGCTTCGCTGCTCGGGCCTAATTAAGGTTTGTAACTTGGTTTATTGTTTGATCAGCCAATACAAAGAAATGATAACCAAAAGAGAGATGCATCCTCTGTTGGGAATCATTCCAAGTAGAGTTTAGGATAGGTTAACATACTTGGGTTTTAATTTTGGTATTATTTTGTTAATTTTTCATCCTCGTTCATATTTCCTTTATCTTATCCCACAGGTGATATAGAGAATCTAAAAGATATCAGAATTGTTCTGATTGGGAAGACTGGCAGTGGGAAGAGCTCATCAGGAAACACCATCCTCGGAAGAAAACAATTTGAAGCCAGACTAAGTCAGAGATCAGTCACAAAGAAATGTGTTAAGAGAAACACTGAAGTAGATGGTCGTTCAGTTTATGTGGTCGATACACCTGGTCTTTTTGACACCAGGTTGAGCCCCGAAGAGATCCAGGAGGAGTTGGTGAGGTGTATTAATTTTGTTTCCCCAGGACCCCATGTCTTCCTGCTGGTTATACGCATAGGAAGATTCACACCAGAGGAGATACAGACATTAGAAAATATCAAGAAAATCTTTGGGAAGAATTCAGAAAAGTTCACCATTGTTCTTTTAACTGGAGGAGATTTACTGAAAAAGGAGGGTTTAACAGTTGAAGATTACATTAAAAATGAAAGTGACGATTCTTTCAAGAAGCTGATTAAAGACTGTGGAGGAAGATACCATTTGTTTGATAATAAAAATGTAGATGACCATACTCAGGTCAGAAAGCTGATTAGAAACATAGACACCATGGTGAAGGAAAATGGAGGAAGCTGCTTCACCAATGAGATGCTGCAAGAAGCTGAAGCTGCCATACAGGAAGATATGGAGAGTATTCTAAAAGAGAGAGATCAAGAAATAAAAGGGGAAGTGGAAGGACTTGAACGGAAATATGCAGCTGAAAAAGAAGACGTGGAAAGAAGACTTGAAATTGAGAGAGCAGAAAATGAACTGCAGAGAAATTATTTGCTGGAAATGAAGGAAAATATCAGGAGAGAAAATGAAAAGAGAAAGAGAGAGCAGGAATATTGGGATGAACAAGATAGGCGGAGGGCAGTGGCAGAAGAAATGGAAAAGCAGCAGTTGAAGGAAAAATTGGAAGATTTGGAAAAAATGATAAAATCAGGAGCAGTATTTGAACAATCCCTTGAGATGAAGAGACGGGAACTGGAAGAAATACAAAGGCTTATGGTGAAAGAACAAAGAGAGTGGTGGGAAAAGAGACAGGAGGAAGACAAACAGAGACAGCTGAGAGAGGAGATGAGAATTAATGAACTCAAAGAAGAATTTGAAAAAGCCAAAAAGATTGATGAAAAAATTCTAACAGAAATGCATGAGAAGGAGCTGAGACAAATGGAGGAAAAGTACCAGAAAGAACAAGAAGTAATGCAGAAAAAATTTATGGAAGAAGTTAGAAGACAAGCAGAGAAGATGGGAAAGTTCAAACACTTCAGAGCATTTCTGCCAATATTTAGACAAGTGGAAAAAAATTGCAAAATGCAATAATCAGTCCCTTTGTGAAAACAGCAGTTGCTACATGTTACCTCTACATAAACAATAAAAAAACATAAAAGAATTCATAGAATATGATACAAATATAAGCAATTTGTATTCATTATATTCCATAGTTATGATTCTGCTGCATATAAAAGGTTTATAGGCCTCAACA
Organism: Cyprinodon brontotheroides; assembly: GCA_018398635.1. NCBI lineage: Eukaryota > Metazoa > Chordata > Actinopteri > Cyprinodontiformes > Cyprinodontidae > Cyprinodon > Cyprinodon brontotheroides. The sequence continues at coordinate 2,215,836 of JAGKQL010000038.1, forward strand.
CAACTGTCCATCATTGATATTTTTAGTAGGAGTCATCTCCTCCTGTTTCCTTCCACCTGTTTGAGCTACTAATGAATGAATGTGTCCAGTGGAAAATCCATATACCTAATATATCAAACTCTATGAATAAGCCTTAACTCTTATGACTGTTTCTAAGTCATATAATGTTTAAAATGTATATATTTTGTTTCATCTTTAACAAATATAACTTTTAATTTTTCTTATAGATATAGTTCAATACTGCAATGTTGAAAAAGCTCAAATTTGTCTTGAAGAACCAAAGATGTTTTGTTCTGTATAGATGTGGAACTCTTATGATTAAATGTTTTTAAATGTAGAACATTGATCCTTGTGCTCATATGTCAAAGATGATTAAATCTTATCCTGATAAAGCCTTTCAACTATGTCTGTTTTCACTGCAGGACATGAACTCTACAATTAACCTTTGAGGTTGACGATGTAGCGTCCCGGTTAAAAAGATGGTCTCTCAAACTGATGGTTCACAATTCCTTTTTATTTAATAGCCTTGCTTGTGAACAGCACCGTAAGAGCTACAAAATACACAAATAAAATCCACATTAGTAACTCACAGGATGTTGACTTTTACCTTTTTTACATCATCAATTTACCATGAATCTTTTTTAACCTTAAATTATTGCAACCTTTTTAATCTGGATAATGCTTACATTTAGTGCTATCACCATATTTTGCCATGTATATTTATCAAATCCTTTAGTATAGTATTTTATAATGCCTTGTACCATGATATCAAAGAAAATGGATAATAATGTAGCCATCTGTGACTTCACTTAGTATATAATATTACTATTTACAAACATTTGTATTGCTGAATAAGCTTGGCAAACTTAACAGAGACCATTACCACTGTCTGGTGGACAAAAAACGTAACTACAAGAAATATAACTTGGCAGCAAACCTGTAAGCTCCGTGAAATATGACTAAATATGCATTCTAAAAACAAACACTGATACGAACCTTGTTCCCTCATCAACCAGGTGCTAAGGACCCTTTGCAAATCAAGATTATTCCGTGACAATATGCTTTTTCCCGTTTTAACTTTAGAACACAGCTTCTCTCTGCCTGCCAGTGTTCGCACCACTGCTGTACTCCCTGTGACATTCTATTCATGTCACTTTCCTGCTCTGAGCCTTTCACAATAAAAGCATGGGCTGTATTACTGTTGGAGCAAAATAAACACTTTGGATTAATTTAAGAGACAGATATAATTATAAGGACATTTACAGACGAACAAGATCCCTTGCTGTTTAAGGATCTCGGGATCTTGTTCACAAATGAGGGAAGAAGGGAGCGGGAGATTGACAGGCGGATTGGCGCTGCATCTGCGTCTGCTGTGAAGCGGGCGCTGTACCGGTCCGTCGTGGTGAAGAGAGCGCTGAGTCAAAAAGCAAAACTCTCGATTTACTGGTCGATCTACGTTCCTACCCTCATCTATGGTCATGGCTTGGGTCACGCGACTAAAATAACGAGATCGTGCAAAACATGTGGTCGAAATGGGTTTCCTCCGTAGGGTGGCTGGGCTCTCCCTAGAGATAGGGTGAGAAGCTCGGTCATCCTGGAGGGACTGAGGAGAGCCGCTACTTCCTCCACATCGGTGAGCCAGCCGAGGTGGCTCATGGGCATCTGGTTAGGATGCTCTGGACGCCTCCCCTGGTGAGGTTCTCGTGGCATGTCCTCCACCGGGGGGAGGCCCTCGGGAAGACCCAGAATACATGCCTGAGAGACTCTCTCGGTTGGCCTGGAATCGCCTGGGGTTCCTCCTCCGGAAGAGCTGGAAGAAGTGGCTGGAGAGGAGGTGCCCGGGGCCTCCCCTTCTTAAGTTGCTGCCCCTGCGACCCGACCCCGGATAAGCGGAGGAAGATGGATGGATGGATGGATTTACAGACTCATCTATCAATAACATGAAAAAACTGATTTCAGGCTGACAAAATGAAGATTTTAAACCAGCCTAGTGCTATTGCCTTCATTGGTTCATTGGTCGATTATCTGAGATCATGAGAATATAATAACTAATGCTGTTTAATTATTTTGATGAGCTCTAAATCTGACTGAGGCTATGTCTAAATGCCTGCATACCTGATTCCCCACAACTATCCTAAGCATTCTAAATAATATAAAATATGGGTCTCTTAATTTATATAATCATCTTAAACAAGAAAACATTTCTTACAAGGCATCTCTCAATTGTCCTTTGAAACAAGTTAGGAATGGTATATAGAGTAAACAAAAGCTCCAAAGCTACACTGAAAAGCCAGGTTTTTGAAGTCTTACAGAGCTCGGGCCAAATGTCTTTAGTTGCCTCATGGATGCAATGCCCAGCAGAAGACATTTTTAAAGATAATGAAATGTAATTTCACTGATTGACAATCAGTTTCACATGCTGTTGTGAAAACCTTCCTGGAGTTCTTCTGGACATCATGGAATCGGTACTCTGTTTACCTTTAGTTCACTACTTGGCAGCATGGCGTCTGGGTGCTGGCAATAAAATTGTCATTCCAAGCTGCTGTGTCTGGCAAATTAGGGACAAATACCCTGACCATTTTAGTAGCTATGTAGGATATACAGAAGCCCCTTTCAGAGATAAATAGAAAAATGTTTAATAAAAACAACATTTCATTTATATTTAGATTTATTGCAGATAATGTAAGATTTGAGACACTTCATAATAAAGCTTGTTTTGATGAGAGCCATTTGTCTTTTTGCAGAACTTCTTTCTGGTTCCTGAAGACATGTCCTAGAAGACACAAAAACACAGAGCTGTGGTATACATCAAAATTGTTAACACTGATTTTTGTCTGTAGTGAAAAATACAGACTTGGAAATATATTTTAGTAATTTATAAAAGTGCCAACAAACCACACTTTTAATATTGTGCCATGATATACAAAACAATGCAGCTGTGGTAGCTCCTCGTAAGCCAGCCTGCAGAGTGGAGTAAATTGAGGGATGTAACTGAAGTCTTTTTTGGTCTTCACTGTATGGACACTGGTGCTGTGACTACTTGCTGTAAATCCTTTTTGGACTGAAAAACAGAAATTTAAAGTAGGTCACCATAATAGACACTTCCAGCAATCCCCATATAACGGTTCACATACAAAGGCTGGCAGCTTGGAAGTTTTCCTGAAGAATAAAAGTAAAAAATTATATATATATTATGAAAATAATCAAAAGACAACTAGAATCTTTCCCTACCTGAGCCAGACCATATAACTATGCCCTTGTCCATTTTGGTTTTTACCGGTTTTTACCGCCCGTTTATATGGACAGTATGCTGACAGGAAAGGGGGTACGAGAGAAGGGGAGAGACAGTCAGGAAAGGAGCACAGGCCAGATTCGAACCCAGGTCGAAGACTGAGGCTTCGATACATGGGTGTGTGTGTTAGCCATTGCGCCACCAAAGCATGTCCCATTTTGGGAAGTTTGAGTTTCCTCCAGTCCAGCACTTAGTAGCTTAGCATGGCAGGCTCACAGAGAGGGAGTTTTCTTTTGTCTTTGTCACACCAAGGGAAAGGCTTCTCTCGGAGCATGGGCGTGGGTTTGCATAGGGACCATAGAGATGTCCCTACCAACATTTTGTACCGACCTACTTGTCCCTACCAACAATTGGATGTGAATAACAGTAGAAGCAGTAGAAGAGCTCTGGATGGAGAATATAGACAGCAAAAATATCTTATCTAAAATGCAAAATGTTTATATATATATTTTTTTTACAATTTTGGTATAATTCCTGCTCTAAGTGGGTCGCTCTGTGAGCTAAAGACATGTTTTAGAGTCTCTATACTCCAGGTAACGATTAGTCGATTACTAAATTTGTTGACATTTCAATAATCGATTATTCTTGATGAATTGTTTCAGAGCAAGATAGAATACATAATATGGGTTAAATAGAGTAACTACAGCCTAGATTACTTCTAGAGTAAATTTAATATTCTAAATGCTCAGAGTCAGTTCAATTAACTGAAATGTAAATACAATAAATTAATTTGAAAATTTACCCCAGTATAAAAGTTTTCACTCAGGTGCAATTTTCAGCTTTTCAAGGGCACGCAATTCTCACACAGGATGGTGTTTGTACATATCAGGCATAGCTTCTTCCCATAACAAAACCAGATTCTTTCTCAAAAGGTTTTATTCATAAAATGTTACTGTTTAACCAAAGTTTCTGTAATTTGTTTTTGACTTTGACTACTTTTGCACGTGTTATGTAGAAGTAAAGGGGGACAGCGACTCTGCTCAGAAGTGTCAGGTACCACCTGGAGGAAGCGGTCTTCCAGCCTCAATACCCCGGTTAGAAGGTTAAGGGAGTGAGGACTTCTGGCATCGAGGTCCCTGGAGGTCAGCACAAGGAGGATCAAAACGAACAATTTTTTTGAGACTGAGATGAATCTTTTGGCGTCTCAGTTTAAATTAAATTTCAAAACTAAATTACAAAACGGCTCAAAATTGTTAACAAAGATTTAAAGATTACTTAGGAAACCAAATACTTTGGAAAATTAGCTCAAACAAAAGTCAGCTCTCTTCTTCTCCATGGATAAAACCAATCAAATAAATAAATGTAATCCAACAAAAACGAAATAAAAATCTAACTAAATTAAAGATTAATCCTTTTCAAAAGCATTACCATTAGTATAATACTAAAGAATATACATACAAAATAAAAGAATAACCTTTTCTTTTGGGGAGCAGAAAGGCAATTCGGGATTTTTTTCCGCCTATGAACCAAAAGACCTCGCGCATAGGAACGCGTGAGGCTCTCTAAGGGTGAGAGGAAGGTTGTAGGTGCCACCAGAAGGTACTTAATTTTACTGAGACGTCGGTAATCTAGAGTGGGTTCCCCCAGTTATCCCACTGCATGAAAAGTGGGATTTTCCGTCAATATACGGCACTGTAGATTATCGTGGAAGTTCAGGTTAACGGCAGTTTAGGGTAATTTGCAGGCTTAGCTGGGAGTTTTACCCCAAGTGACATTTTTCTAAAAGGTAAGAAAATTTCTGATACAAAGAGATCAGGCTCAGTATAGACTCTTACATTTTAGTTTGAATTGATTTATTTAATTAAAGTATAGAGACCAAAACAGATCTTTAGCTGACAGAGAAATACATTTAGAGCAGTAAATTATAAAAAAAAAAAAATGCATTTAAGATGAAACATAAAATGTTGTCTGTCAATATGCTCAATTCACAATTACTTAGGTGGAAAAGTTTCAAGAAATGAGTCTGAGATTATTCACTTTATAACATGGTGCATTATCCTGCTGGAAGTAGCCATCAGAAGACTTGATACACTGTGGTCATAAGGACATAAGGT
>JAGKQL010000038.1:2225665-2254641 GCA_018398635.1 Cyprinodon brontotheroides
ATAGTTTTATTTTTATGCTGTCGGTATTTGATTTTAATGCAAGTCTTATCATTTTACTTGATGCATTATTTACACTAAATTGAGCATGTCTGACATCTGACATATAGCGGTCCGTGGTGCAAAAAAGGTTGGGGAATAAGTTTATCATTTCATACTTTTTACTTAAGTAATCTACTCCAACTTAAGTAAAATCTCTGACTATTTTTTCCTTGATTTGAAGTATTCTAAATTCAGGTAAACATATAGTAAACAGTAGATATTAATAGTGGAAGTTTGTTAATTCAATTCAATTCAGTTTATTGATATAGCGCCAATTCACAACATATGTCATCTCAAGGCACTTTACAGTTCAAGCAAATCATACAGTCAAATTGAAGGCTGTTACATTATCCTAAAGCCATCCTTAGTGGTGTTTATAGCTGTAGGCTGCTTTAACTAAATCTCTGAGCTTGCAGACTGCTTTCTTGTGTTGATTGGGTTGAAGAGCTACCTTTTGATCTAAAGAATCATTTTAGGTTGAATTGACTGTTGGACTTTGACATTTTGATGTTTATTTGCCCTGTTGGAGGATGTACCTGTTACAAACAATTTTGTAACAAGTTTCAAATTGTTGATTTCTCACTCTTATTTTTTAAAAAGAAGTATTTTCTTTTATTTTGCTTATGATCACCTAGATGTCTATTTCTGAAACAAAAGCTTAATTCCAGTGATTTGTCTTAATGGAGGTTCTGTCTTAAACCACTGAATAGTGATGGGTACTAAGGTACTGGTGTTCGTAATGATTATTCTTGTTTTTGTTTTTGCTATTAATTTACACATTACACATTATAATTTACTAATTTATATTTTTATGTTTTTTACGTTTTTTAGTTTTTTATTTCTATGTTTTTTACAGTTTTTTTTACTGTGTTATTTTTGTTTGTAATTGTTCCATTAAGGAACCAAATTGAGGAATTGTGGAATCATATTTTTCCTTGGCCTGTTTGTGAGATAAAATGTGAAATGTGCCTTTTGTCTGCCTGAATAGGGTGATTATTTAGAAGCCTGAGGAGAAGAAGGTTTCCTCCCTAGTTTAGATAAGAATGTCCTCACAGTGTTCAACAGTGTTCACAACTAATCTTTGTGGTTGTTTCCGGGTTGCAGGAGTGGGCCAATTCAGAACAGCCTTTATCTTTTCCTCCGTAGGCTTTACCTGTCTGCCCTTAAGAAAAAAGCCCAGAAAAGAGACTGTTTGTGGAATTCACATTTCTCTGCCTTCACAAACAACTTTTTCTCCAGGAGGTGCTGAAGGAATTGGCGGACATGGTTCTTATGCTCAGACAGGTGCCTTGAAAAAAATCAGAATATCGTCAATGTAGACGAAAACAAATACGTTCAAAAAATCTCTCAAAGTGTTGTTTACTAGGGCCTGAAAACAGGCTGGGGAATTAGTTGAACCAAAAGGCATGACTTAGTATTAAAAGTGTCCGAGAGGTGTCTTGAAAACTATCTTCCACTCATCCCCCTCCTTTATGCGAAGTAGATGATAGGCGTTTCTCAGGTCCAGTTTAGTGAACATGGTGGCTCCCTAGACAGCTCAAAAGCAGAGGAAATGAGGGGCAAAGGGTACTTGTTCTTAACTGTAATCAGGTTTAAACCTCTATAGTCAATGCAGGGTCTTAAAGAGCCGTCCTTCTTACCCACAAAAAAGAATCCTGCACCAAGGGGAGAAGATGATGGTCGGATTATGCCTGCAGCAGGGACTCCTGAATGTACTTTTCCATAGTTTCTCTTTCGGGTTTGGAGATCTTGTACAACCGACTACTAGGTAGAGGAGCCCCGGGTAGCAGGTCTATGGCGCAATCATACGGTCTGTGGGGAGGCACAGACAAGGCTTTGGATTTACTGAATACCTGAGCCAGGTCATGATATTCCGCAGGAACAGAGGAGAGATCTGGAGGGTCTGCCTCATAAACTTCAGCCGGTTGAGTGGTGGAACAGCTGAGCGGAGACAAGAAGAGTGGCAGTAAACAGACCATGAATTAATGTGTTTGTTGCACCAGTTGATTACCGGGTTCTGTAACTGCAGCCACTCAAATCCAAGGATTATAGAAGAATTAGCTGTAGGAAAAATGTAAAAAGAGACTGACTCAGTATGATTGCCAGAAACAGTTAGTTGCAATGGCTGGGTCTGGTGGGTTATCTGCGGCAGACTCCTGCCATCAAGGGCAACGAAGGGGGGCTTGAAGGGGAATAGTCCCAATTCCCATCTGCTGAAAGAAAGTAGAATCCATGAGATTAAGCTCCCACCCGGAGTCCAGAAAGGCCGAAAGGGAAAAGGACTGGTTATTGAACAGGAAAGACGCAGGCAAAAGTAGACGAGGTGAATTTGTGGATATTTTTTGGTCTGCCAGCACTCTCGCCTTTACTGGTGGATCCTGGCTTTTAACACCAGGGGGCATGTGGAGACAAAGTGCCCAGCTTCACCACGGTATAGGCAGAGTTTAGCACGCATCCTGTGCTGCTTTTGTTTTGAGTTAACCTAGTATTGCTTATTTGCATGGGTTTTGGGTTGGATATGTTGGTGAAGCTTCTGCTGGAGTAGAAAGGCTGGAAAAAAGAAGAGATCTTGGTTGCGTGTTTCTGTTACCTCTCTCCTTCGCTCAGGCTTGTATCCGGTTAACCAAACGGATGGAGAGCCTTATGAAATCCTCCACGGCTTCAGGTTCGTCTAAGGTTGCGAGTTCATCTTTGATGGATTCATTTAAAGCGTTAAAATAAACGCAATTGAGAGCGGAGCTGTTCCATCCGGAAGCAGCTGCCTGAATACGGAAATCTATAGAGAAATCAGACACTGTTTTCTGTCCTTGTCTTAATTTCAACAGATCAAGGGAGCTAAGAGTCTTGTCAGAATCCTGATTGAAGATCAGCTTTAACTCCGTTAAAAACTCCTCATAAATACCATTATATGCAGGGGACGAAGAAAACCTTACCTCTGCTCAGTCAAAAGCTTGATCAGATAAATGAGAGATAACGTAGGAAATCTTACATGAGTCCAAAACGAACTTACTGGGAGAGTGGTTGAACTGAATGGAGCATTGCTTGAGGAAACCCCAACACCTTTTAGGACTTCCATCAAACCTACGTGGATTGGGCAGGAGGCACTCAGAATAAGAGGAATGAACTGATGGTTGAGTTGGTGGAGGTGGGGCGACCTCACCAACCGGGCAGAGAGTAAACAACGGAGTGCATCGGTTGACTCAGCAAACCATCTGTTCATTTCGGTTTGTTGGTTAACTAGTTCGATGAGAGTACAGTCATGTTTCTGGATAGCTGATTGTTGTTGATGAAGTGTTCTCTGAATTTCTTCTGCAGGGGATTCGGTCTGGCCAGAGTGTTCTGTCATGATGGGTTTTAAATGTTTAGCCCACATGCAGAAACGAACTCAGAGGCAGGGAAAAAGTTGAACAGTTTATTGATGGAGAGTGGCACTCAGAGAGAAAAAACACAGGATTCTCAGAGGGGGGAATATCCAGCGGTCTGGTAAACCGGAACCGAAAAACTCTAGAGGGAGATCAGAGTAGTGGGTTCATGGTCCACAAGATTTACAGGGCACAACTGAAAATATCCAGTTAAGGAACTCACAGATGTTGTCTTGTGGTTCCTCCTTGGTTCCTGTTTGTGGGGGTTGTTCGGATAAGGCTGTTACTTTTTGGAGGGCAGACAGACAGACTTGTTGGGGTCCAGAGGAGCAGCAGAGCCGACAGTCACAAGCATTCATGAAGGTGACTGCTAAGAGAAGCGGTGATTGATTGGTGTGGGTGGAAAACCGGAAGAGGCCCTCCAGGACAACAGGAGATGGATGGGGACAATAAAAAAGGAAACACAAAAACATTCACCACAAACAGAACCCTAACACATTGAACTTAATATCCTGGGAATGGACTGCTGAGAGCAGACAGCGGCCAAGGCAAAAAGGACTCCATGAGTCAATTCTAGGATATTGCCTATTAATCTGTGGATTTTTTTTAAACAGTGAAATCCAAGAACAATAGGGGCATTCTGGGTGGAGAAAAAAAAAAACTGAATCTTTTCCTGATGATTGCGTGATATAATTAAATCTACAAGGGAGGTTAGATAAGCCTTGTTGGTCACAGATGGCCATTCGGGGGGCATGAGATGCATAGGAAAGGGGAAAAGTTTAAACAAGAATTCCAGTTTGCAAAACCAGCTCGGAATTAATTAAATTCTGTTCAGATCCATTGTCAACCAGAGAACTAACGTGATGAATCTGTCCATTAGCAGAGATGGATGAGGGAATAGAGAACCAGAGGTTATTTAGAGAGAGATGGATTTTCCTGTCAGGACCCCCAGGCTTTATGGCGTGTAATGTTTCTTATCTTAATGAAGAAACTTGCGTTCGTAACTAAACTTATTTATTACTGAAAACGAGTCGAGAGGATACAGGTAAACCGTGAAGTACACATTCTTCATCTACGGATAACTTGCAACACACATAAACACATCCAAGGGGTACATTAGTGTCTGTGGCCCTCTGGTGGCAGGAGGTAAAACTGCAACTCCTTAACTTATCATCACATCCCCTTTTTTTTCTAGAAATAATAACATTACAAATAAACAATTTTACAAACACTCTCTATACTTATTATAAGCAGTTTGAATCTGTATATTATTATGTTCTTGTAATCTCACATATATATATAACTATGAACTCTTTTTTTTTCTTCCTTTTAACTTAACATTACTTCTGAAACAACATAAACTATAACTCAAATTTCAATGAAAAGGATACATTTCATAGTCCTTATAGATTCAGCCTGTCAGGTGCCTTGACAGTGCGTGATGATCTTCTCAACACTGGTAAGTCAGTCTCTACAGCTCTCTGGTGATCTTCCGATGGTGGATCATCTGTTGCGGTGGAGGCTGGATCTCCCAGTGAATCTTCATCAGTCTGTTCTTGCCAGGTGTCTTGTGTTTTTAGCAGACTTCTTCGATTTCTCCTGAGGACTTGACCATCTTCTGTTTTGACGTTGTAAGATCTTGGACTCACTTCCTGAAGAACTGTTGCTTTTTTACTCCAGGTGCTGGAATCGTGTGTATTCTTACTGTGTCATGCCTAGCCAGTGGTACTAAGCTCTTTGTTGACTTGTCATAATTGGCTTTTTGTCTCCTTTGAAGATGTTTTTGTTTCACTTCCTTTTGTTTCGGTTCAGAGGTGTATGGAAGTGTGGTGCGTAGTCTGCGTCCCATAAGGATTTCTGCAGGGGACAGGCCATGCTCAAGAGGCGAAGCTCTATAACTCAGCAGAGCTAAGTATGGATCTGAATGACTTTCTTGTGCTTTCTTGAGCAGCTGCTTAACAATGTGCACACCTTTCTCTGCCTTTCCGTTTGATTGAGCATACAGAGGACTAGAAGTCACATGACGAAAGTCATATTCTTGTGCAAAATCCTGAAACTCTTTGCAGCTATAGGATGGGCCGTTGCCGTTGTCACTGTACACAACTTGAGGAATCCCATGCCTGGCAAAGATGGATTTCATGTGTTTAATCACACAGGCCGCTGACATGTTGGGGAGCAGTGCAATCTCTGGATAGTTGGATAGGTAGTCAATTACAAGCAGGTAATTCTTTCCATCCAAGTAGAACAAATCAGTCCCAACTTTTTGCCAGGGCTCGTCAGGTATTTCTGTGATTATCATTGGCTCTTTTGGCTGCTTAGCTTGATGTTTTAGACATGTTATACATCCTGACACCATTCTGTTTATATCAGCATTTATGCTTGGCCAATAGATTGAGGTTCTAGCCCTTCTCTTGCACTTTTCCATGCCTAGATGTCCTTCATGTAGTCTTTTTAGCATGTCTGGTCTCAGAGACTGAGGAATGACTACTCTATTCTTTCGCAAGAGCAGTCCATTAACAAAGCTCAGCTCCCCTCTAATGTTGTAGTATTGTTGACACTCATCCCGTGGCCAATGTTCTTTTATCAGTTGGATGACTCTCTGTAGGACGGCATCCTTCTTGGTTTCATCAGCGATGAGTCTGGATTTCATATCGGACATGGGCAGTGTCTCAGTAATCAGATTCACATGAAGGTTCACTTCGTTTTCCGTGGAACACTCGGCCTGCTCCTCCTTCTCTGTGGTTGCCCTAGACAGAGCATCAGCTAGCACTATGTGCTTTCCTGGTGTGTAAATCAGGTCGAAATCATAACGTTGTAGCTTCATCATGAGCCTTTGAATGCGAGGTGACATTTCACTGAGGTTTTTCTTGATGATAGCAATTAACGGTTTGTGGTCTGTCTCTGCCACAAACTTTGGTAGGCCATACACATAGCCATGGAACTTTTGGAAACCGTACACCAGTCCTAAACACTCTTTTTCAATTTGAGCGTAGCGGCACTCAGCACTTGTCATCGTTCTCGACGCATAGGCGACAGGCTTCCAGTCTTCTCCACATGCCTGTAGTAGAACGGCTCCAATGCCATCCTTTGATGAGTCGGTGGATATCTTTATTTTTTTTGAAGGATCGAAAAACGTCAACACTGGCTCTGTTGTGAGAGTTGTTTTTAGACGGGACCATTCTTCCTCATGTTCAGATGTCCACTTAAACTCACACCTGTCATGCAGTAGCTCTCTTAAGTGCACAGTCTTGGAGGATAAATTTGGAATGAATTTTCCAATGAAGTTGATCATGCCTAATGCTCGCAGCACACCTTTTTTGTCTTCAGGTCTAGGCATTTCCAGTATCGCTTTGATTTTACTTTTGTCTGGTTCCACACCGGCTGGTGACAGCTTGTCACCCAGAAAGGTGATTTCTTTTACTCCAAACTGACACTTGGATCTGTTCAGCTTCAGCTGGTACTTCTGGACTCTCTGAAGCACTTTGATGAGCCTTTCATTGTGTTGCTCAAGTGTGGATCCCCATAAAATCAGATCATCGACATACACACGTACACCTTCTATGCCCTCAATGATGTGCTCCATCGTTCTGTGGAATACTTCTGGAGCAGAGCATATGCCAAAAGGCATTCTCTGGAAGCAGTAGCGCCCATACGGTGTATTAAACGTGCAGTACTTTGTGCTGTCCTCATGCAGTTTTAACTGCCAGAAGCCTTGTGAGGCGTCTAATTTACTGAAGTATTTGGCACCCGCCATCTCACTTGTTATTTCATCTCTGGTAGGTATTTGATAATGTTCTCTTTTTATATTGTTATTCAGATCTTTTGGATCCATGCACACACGTAGTTCTCCATTCGATTTTCTGACACACACCATCGAATTGACCCATTCTGTGGGCTCTTCCACTTTCTTTATCACACCCAGTGACATCATTCTATCTAGTTCTTGCTTCAGCTTTTCTCGTAGAGGAGCTGGAACACGCCTGGGAGCATGGATGACTGGCTGTGCATCATCCTTCAGTTGTATCTTGTAGGTGAATGGTAAAACTCCAAACCCCTTGAAGATGTCTGGGTACTGGTTCACTATTGCCTCAACACTGGTCTGGCTAGTAAAATTATTAATGCAGTAAACCCTCTTCACTAAGCTTAAATGTTCACATGCAGCGTCACCTAATAATGAGTCATGTCCCTCCGGAACAACTACAAACATCAGGTGGTGCTCTTTTCCTTTAATTTGCACTTTAAGTTTGCATGTGCCTTTTGTGTCAATGTGGTGTCCATTATAGGCTTTGAGCTTCACTGAACTTGGATGGATGCGTGGTTTCACCTTCATTGCTCTGATGTCACATTCACTAATTAAACTTGCCTTTGCTCCTGTGTCTAATTTCAGCGGAATAACTGCACCGTTTATCTCCAGTGGCACAATCCATTTGTCTTTTCTAGCACAGGTTGCATTTTTGCTCTGTTCAATGTCTTTTGGTTGTGCTGCTATGCTATCTTCAGCTTGTGCTACCATCCCAACAAAGAACGAATCAGCAAGCTCCGTTTCTTCCACTGTGTGGACTCTATCACTGCCAATCTGTTTCCCTTTGGAAAAGCATTGCTTAGCAAAGTGATTCTTCCCTTTACATTTGCTACACGTTTTGCCAAATGCTGGGCATTGCTTTGGTGCATGCTGATTTCCACATCTCTAGCATGAAAACATCTCTGTCACTAGTGTTAATTTTAGCAGCCATTTTTAAATTTAGTTTTAGTCTTAGTCCAGTTTCAGCATCGTTTGTTAGTTTTTATCACATTTAGTCGACATCATCGCATTTTTATTTAGTCTAGTTTTAGTCGACTTAAAGGAGAAGTTCACTTTTAACACTTTAAGCCCATTTTCTGTAGTGTCCAGGATGAAATCGAGATGATCGACACCAAACTTTTGACAATTGGTCCTGTCTCTGCTTTTGGCTCATTTAGAATCACCCCTGGCTGCTCCAGAATGAAGCTTCGCATAGAACATGTCCGATCATGTCCTTAAAACAACTTTTAAACGTTCTTTTTTTAAAATATGCTACTCACCGGTCGTCAGCCGCTGTTCAATGGCGTTCCAAAAAAGATTCGTGAAAGAAAAACCGTTCCTGTAGTGTTTTATTTTAGCATTTTTGTAAATCCCATTGAGTTCTGTTGGAATAGTAATATTCCCCTGCCACGGGAAGCGGAAATGGGGCCTGTTTACACACAGTTGTAGTCTTTTTAAGCTTCACTCTGTGTACTCCGACGTCGAGAATCAAGAATCCACCTTTACGGTATTCCATTTTCAGAGTTTTAAAGAGGTGTTTAACAGAGGCGTTAGCACCTCGGCGTCGGAGTACACAGAGTACACTCAACTGATAGAACAAAAGTGCTTTCCTTCCAGCTTTAGCTGGCCTGTCATTGTTTCTGGGTGGCTGGTAGGTTGTTGTTGGTGGTGGTGTATCTTTAATCTGGAACAGAAATTAATACAATGTCAGGATAGATGCACAGCATAACAGGAATTCCAAGTGTATAAGTAGCATATATGTCTCTTTTTTTCCTTAACAAAAACTAAGTCTCTGTAAAAACTACATTTGACCATCCATTTCAAACTCATACAAACAACCCAACTATCATTTTATGCAGGAATAAATTGCAGACATTTTTAGGTGTGCAAGCATTTTGGTTGTATTAATATTGATGACAATTCAAATCAAAATGTCCTTGTAATAGTAATATGCAGATAAACAGAGCAGCATTTTATGTCACCAAATAAAAGACATCCCTGCAGTGGTTCCCCTAGCAATTGACTATTTTGTATATGAAAATATAGGTTAAAGTTGCTCTGAATTATGTGTGGCATATTATTTTTATTTTGTCTTATCCTGATAAATAGTTTCAGTTCTTCTTAGCATTTAGCATACATGTGTAGCTGCCGAGGTGTTTGCAATTTAACAGAAACTATAGTTGCCCGGCCAGTATAACATATCTAAGTTAGCATAAATTTAACTTTACATACAATGCTATCAACAAGTGGCTACGATCGCTACGTGCTGCTAACAATAGGGTGACCATATTTTCATTTGGGAAAACCAGGACACCTTAGGCAGAGGGGTGGGTGTGGTTATTGGGGTTTGATTGAAAGAACAAATGTCTCATCAGGAAACGTTACTTGCCGCCAAACAGTGGTGAAAATTGGAAGTTCAGTTTAATATAATCCAGTCTGTGAATAGTTCCATCTGAGATTAATGAAAATAGTTGTTTTTTAATGGTTATTGAGTCAGATATGTGTCGGTAATGTTTGATTTATCTAAAGGTTTTAATCTGTTACTGATTAAATGAGTTTGGCTGGAATTTAAGGACAGATTCTAATAGATCTGCAGAGTGGGAACTATAAATCTGATAGGAGTTTAATTTTTTATTGTTGTTTTGCACAATATGCTTAACTAAGTATTTTTGTTGTTGAATATTAGAGATTTTGCAGATATATTTTTTATAAATACATTGTTTAGATTTACAGTACTTATGTATTTCTACCCCTTTTTATAGAATAGAATAGAAAATCCCTTCATTGTCCCACAATGGGCAAATTTACAGCAGCAGAAAGATTATTGAAAATGGTCACACAAATGAGGACACTTAGAAAAATGTATAAGAATAACATAATAGGGAAGAGTTAAAATATAAACAATAAAATTCTGTAAAGTGTTTTAACAATATAAAACTGGAGAATAAATAACCAATATACAGCTATGAACATTTTTACAGTAATTTGAAAATAGCAGCAACATCAGAGATGTGCAGAATGACAGCAGCAGGTTATTTAACTGACTAAGGTTTCTATCATTACATTTGATTTGATCTGTTCCTGCTCCCGCTGGTTGGAACCTTTATTCCACTCTGGATTCTTGTGAGTGTAGTCTTTGTTCACTTTAACTTTATAAAAATAAATAAATAAACAAACAGTTTTGAAAACCTCGGTATTCATTCTTTTCCTGCTTTGTGTGTCAACGTTCACGGTTGCTAAGCAACAGAGCATAAGCGGTAAAACAGCGCCGAAAGGTAGACCTGTTTGAATTTACAGCCAAAACTCTTCCGGCCTCCTTATTTTCAAGGACTTGGAAGGATCCAGTCTAGGTAGACCGCGTCCTTGGAGGATGCAGCTCAGGTTTTGGAACAGAGCCTCTGATTAAGAACAGGGCTGCCTGCACTGACGCGGCTCAGGGATTACGTCACACGGAGCGTCGTGCGCAATGAAATCAGGACATTTCCTCACTTTCTAAAAAAAACCCGGGCTGCCCGGGACAGGACGTGAAATACGGATATGTCCCGGGAAATACGGACATTTGGTCACCCTAGCTAACAAGCTAACGTAACGTAGCCAGCCTGGATACTAAATGCTATGAAAGTTAGCCAACATCAGTTAGTTTATCATTGGGACATTATAGCCGTTGATTTAATGTTACATTATAAATAACCACCACCAATCTTTCTGTTAACTTACCGTAATGTCTTTGTGGTGAACTGCGGCGTGTCTCTTCAGGTTTGTTGTGTGTTTTCCAGCTATCATGTGGCCATATTCCTTCCCTTCCACTAAAATCAAGCATTTGGGTTTGTTCTCCACTTAAAAGCGAAAATGTGTCCATATAGCACGTCTCCTCTTTCTCCCGAGTCCCAGAGTAGGCTACTCTGTGCCGCCCGCTCCAGGTTTGAAAGTGGGTGTGTGGGAGCTGACAAGGAGGGAGGCGGAGGAGGAGACGAGACAGGATTTGAAAAAAACATAAAATAATAATATATAATTTTCGTCTCGTCTTTGTTCGTGAACTAAAATGTCCATAGATTTTAGTCCATCCTTTATTTACTGAACTGCATTTTTGTCTCGTCTTTATTAGTCCACAAAAATTTTTTCTGATTTACTCCCAGTTATTGTTTATTAGTGGGGATTTTCGTCTCGTCTCGTCTAGTTTTTCGTTCATTGAAAAATGTGCGTTGACGAAAATATTTTCGTTTAGTTTTCGTTAACGAAATTAACACTATCTGTCACATTTGGTTTTTTGCTCAATTTTCTCTGTTTCTGCATTTGCTTTACCGCAGCTACGGGAACACTTTCCTGTTCCTTCTGTCCACTGAATGTTTTTGCATGCAGCTTAGCCAGTTCACTTGCGTTACCAATTTTAATAGCCTCCGGCAGCTTTAATTCGGGCTCTCTTAGTAACCTCTCTCTCACTTTTTTGTCATGGACTCCAAACACTATTTGGTCACGAATCATTGAATCTTTCAGTTCTCCAAAGTTACATGTTCTGGCTTTCAATTTCAAGTCCGTCACAAAAGCATCAAAACTTTCAGTTTGCGATTGCATGCGGGACCGGAACACATACCGTTCAAATGTTTCGTTCTTTTTTGGTGAACAGTGGTCATCAAATTTTTCCACTACTTTGTCAAACCGTTCCTTGTGCTCCCTTTCAGCAAACACAAATGTATTAAATACCTCCACAGCCTGGGGTCCCGCGATGGTGAGAAGCAGTGCTACTTTCTGCGCGCCTGGCTTTGTGTCCAGTCCCAGCGCTTGCAGGTACAAACTGAATCGTTGCTTGAAAGTTCGCCATTCACAGTCCACATTTCCAGTCCAATTCAGAGGTTCTGGCAGCTTCACACTTTCCATGACTACTGTTGGACCACTCCTGGTACCATGTAATGTTTCTTATCTTAATGAAGAAACTTGGGTTCATAACTAAACTTATTTATTACTGAAAACGAGTCGACAGGATACAGGTAAACCATGAAGTACACATTCTTCATCTACGGATAACTTGCAACACACATAAACACATCCAAGGGGTACATTAGTGTCTGTGGCCCTCTGGTGGCAGGAGGTAAAACTGCAACTGCTTAACTTATCACATGGCGGGCTTGGGCTTTTTGGTGAACTGGTTAGTTAGATATATAATGTCTTGGATAACCCCAATAGAGACAGCATCCTGAGGAGAGTCAGCGACTACAGTATGTTCCTTTAAAGTTAGCCTGGTCAGACCAATCTGCATGGGCTCTGATTGTTCAGTAACGTGAGAAAGGACTTGGTGAGGAAGGCTTTATAGTATGATTAGGTATATAAGCTCATCTGGTGTTTTAGGTGTGTCTCAACAAGCTTGTTTTTTTCTTTCTTGCGTTAATTTAAAGCCTGCCGAAAATATTCCAGCATAAACTGGCTGCTAATGTTCCCAAGTCAAAGGCAAAATCCACTGACGACATGCTACCCTCCTTGAGACTCCATAAGTCTTTAGCTGCTTTTCCTCATTTAAATTAGTTGAGAAGGTTTGCTCAAAAAAGTCAAATAAACCCCTTATAGGTATAACGAATGATCACTTCAGCTAATTTGAGTGCTCAGGGTCTGACAAGACTCACGATGGAGAACGTTATAAAGTAATCGGGGAAAGATTGTGGGGAGGAGCAAAAAATTAGGTTGCATTCGGCAATAAACCCCCTGCACTTACCTAGTTTCCCAGGGAAAGTTTCTGGAGTTTGTAAGATGACGTCACAGAACTGCATGCATGCATAATTTGAAGGCGGGCCTGGATCAGAGTCAGATAGCAGAGGAAAAGAAAGTTGGTTGCCTGAAAGGTATTACTAAAAAAAAGTAAAAAAGTAACAAGCTCCAGCCACGTCCAGCCAGGAAATTTCAGTGACTCACATTTAATTTACATAGCCAAACCCAGATCCTTACCCTAACTGTAACAGTAGTGGTGGTAATTGTAGTTCATGTTTTCACCACCAGATGTAGCTGTGGCATCTGGTGCCATAAAGAAGTTAATTTTAAAAGCTTTTATTTTCAAGTGCTCCGTTTTTCTTTTTTATTTTAAGTTTTTTATTAGCTATGAGAGTAAAGAAGGACTGAGATTTATTTTTTGAGTAACTCATGACGGTGAAAAGTTGATAAGTTAAGTTTAAGAATACAATGACGTCAATTCCGGTTTTTTGTCAAGCTAGGCAATAAGTGATGCAAACGGACTCTGCAAGAGCAATTAAGAAGAAAGATAAATGTTTTCTTGCTTACGGTTTGTCCACTAGCAGGCCAAATTGGTATGTTTATTATTTTAGCTTCTTAAATTGTATATTTTGTATAAGTTGCAGGAACTAATATTGTGTTTATGCTCTGTATGTTTCATCAGTTCTACGGTGTACATGTGGTGTAAAGCAAGCTACAAGACCACAGTAAACATCAGTTAAAGGAACTCTGGTGCCTTTCTTGAGTAGATAACCAGGCATACTAACTATTACCAATGTATACGTAACCCTAACCTAAACAGAATTCACTCCTTATGCTGATGAAGATTCTCAGTCATCCAGGTCATAGTCATTTCGTAAAAGTTTAAAAAACAATCCACTGGACTTGGTTTCCAAGGTTTGAAGACATTTCACTTCCCCTCCAGGAATGTTTCTCAATTGAAAATGTCTGGATTTGCAGTGAGTTTGAGGCTTTATATAGACAAGGCCTTTTATTGCTTCCAGGTATCACCACAACTCCCACCCCAATGAAGAGGAACAAAGTACTTCCTCTTTTCAGCCAGGTGAACAATCCTGCGAATCCAGACATTTGAATAGAGAAAGCTTCCTGGAGGGGAAGCGAAACGTCTTAAAACCTTGGAAACCAAGTCCAGTGGATTGTTTTTTTAAACTTTTACGGAATTCACTTCTTAAACTAACCCCAACCCAAAAGATAGAATTTTACCTTATGGGGACCAGTTGAATGTCCCCATATGTGCTTGGAAGTCCCCACAATGTAGGATATTTTACAAAACACTGTCCACACTTTGTAGGCAAAACAAGACTGAATACACACAGACCCTGCATCCATCCACACACAGATATGCAGAACCAACAAAATGGTCTTGTCTATAAAATGTGGAATAAAGATAACCTTGCTGTTATTTGTAATTCCTGCCTTGATATTGTGCACCTGTTGAGCCTGGTTCGACCTTTGTGAATTAGATCAAGCCAAGATAGACTGATCATCTAAGGTCAAGCCTTGCATTAATATTTATCTTGGATTTTTTTGTTATGCTTTTATAAAGTCTTCAAAGTCTCTCTCAGCTAAGTCTTCTTTTACTTCCTGAGAAGAGCAGTTGTTGCTGTTACTAATGGTTAAAAACTCAGACAGGATTTTGGAATTCAAACACTGATCATCTGATATAAGATAATTCAATTTTTGTTTATATCTAACATATGTGCTTCTTTAAGACCACTGCACAGCTCCAATACGATGACCCAGCTTATATGCTCCAATAAAGCAGACTTGAGACGTGCTGCGTCTCTGCTGTTTCCTCATCAGATAAAGTTATCAAATTACCTTTGTAGGAAGAGTCATAGGTGGTCATTCTCACATATCAGCAGCAGAAAAGTTAGTTTAAATTATTTTATTCAGATATATTTTTTACAGTGATATAACTCTTGCATACCCTTTTATAGATTTTTTTTGAGGTATTGATCATCTGACCATATTGTATAAGAAAACAAAACCTAAAAAAAGTAATTTAATTAGAAACATGACTGAGTAGAGGCTCTGCTCTTTTTCTCCCTTCAGTGTTAGATTTTCTTGTGGGAGGTCCTGAATGACAGCTACATTTTCAACAGCTTGGCTTTTTTAATCATTCTTATAAATAATATGTCAGTAGTGAGATATAAAAAGGCTGTTATAAATGATCATTCTTATTACACTAGAATGTTTTCTTTATCTTTGACATGTCCTTTTAGTTAAACATTGACATCACTCAGCGCCATTCCTGCCCTGCTGACAGAGAGGGTTTGATTCCAGTGCAGAGAAACTCGTTCACAAAGAAGCAGAAAATTTTATAGAACGACTCAGTCACATGTAAGGTAGGTGAACCTAAATTTACATTTGTTAAAAATAAAAAAGATGAAATAACCATCAATAACTTTCAACACTTATTTGTTGAAAAACAAATTTTATAATTGTAATTTTTTTTTATCCTTTAGATGAATATAGTTTGTTCTCTGTTTACCTTCAGTAAAAAAGAGACAATAAGAAATACATTTTATTTAAGTCTCATTTCAGGGTTCAAAAATTTAAAGTTCAATTAATTGAAAATGCAGTCTGATCTATAAAAGTCTTGTAAAGATAAGAGCTAACAGCGTTTTTGCATCGAGTTTTTTTGCAAGTATCCAACTCTCACAGAAAATTTGGAACTTATTTTTACTAGTTTCTATACCCATTTTTTTTTTTTTTACAATAAAAAAAATCCTAAACAAAATGGTCTTGTCTATAAAATGTGGAATAAAGATAACCTTGCTGTTATTTGTCGTTCCTGCCTTGATATTGTGCACCTGTTGAGCCTGGCTCAACCTTTGTGAATTAGATCAAGCCAAGATAGACTGATCATCTAAGGTCAAGCCTTGCATTAATATTTATCTTGGATTTTTTTGTTATGCTTTTATAAAGTCTTCAAAGTCTCTCTCAGCAAAGTCTTCTTTTACTTCCTGTCTAAAGATTAATCACAACTAAAATGGAGGTAAAAATCAGAGATCCTTTTCTGTATTTAAATCACACGTATTAAATCACATAGGCACCCTGTAAACTGATCTAAAAATTCAGAGTAAGATCTGGTGGATGACACAAAGTTACAAAAACAAGAGGTTTTGTTACTTTGCATTTGGATGAGGTAAACAAATGGTTAAATGTTAAAAGAGTTGTAATTATTAACTGATTTTGGAGTAATCAGTAAGTCAGAATTACAGACCATTGCTACCCTTCACCCGAACTTCTTCGTATGTAAAAATTTAAGTAACTAGAGAGTTGCCCCATTTATGCTCACATAATCCTCTTTCTGAAGCCAGGTTTCTTTAAGGCAACATAAATCAATGTGATTATCAAAAATCAAGTGATTAACCAACAGACTTTTTGGAGAAATATATCTTACGTTAAATAAAACGCATTAATAGTTTTAACTATAATTATTTAAATTCTTTGGGATTCTTTTCTAATTTATTTGATTTTTGTAATGGGAAAGACAATGTCTGGATGAAGTAATTATGGGTAGCAGTAGTAAAGCTGCAGAGAGTGGGTTAAATTATGACTCTGCTCCCTGGTCTGCACCCTGGGCTGTCAGGGTTTTGGAGGGCTAATACATTTGGCCAGATTCTTATAAAGAAGAGATGCACCATCTAAAGTAGGATCCAAACCTTATAAAACAACAACAGCTGACCAAAGTGCTGTACAGAAAAAAAAATTATAAAATACAATACAGTATAGACAAAATCATGTTAAAACTAACATTCACTCAGTCAAATCAATAAATTGGGTAAAAGATAAAAGGATAAAATAAAATGAAAAAAAGCCCAAGGTCTTGCTAGGTCTTAAAAGCCAAAGCTAAAAGCTGGGTTTTGACAGGAGAGTTGAAAATAGTCAATTGGAGGCCTGTCTGATGTGCTGAGGCAGGTCATTCCAGAGCTTTGGAGCTGTAACAGCAAAAGTGTGGTCCCCTCTGAGCTTCTGCTTAGTTTTAGGCTCTCTCAGCAGCCGGACCAGCTGACGTGAAAAAAACGAGTAGGTCTATAAGGATGTAGCAGCTCAGAGAGGTGTGTTGGCGCAAGCCCATTCAGGAATTTAAAAGCAAATAAAATATATCTTAAAATTAATTCTAAAATGTATGGGCAGCCAGTAGAGTGAGGCTAAAATCGGGGTGCCAATTAAAAGGGGTGCTGCAGCATTCGAACATCTGGAGAGGGTAGATGGAGGAGGCACTAACCCCCACATATAGGGCATTGAAATAATCCAGCTGAGTGAAAAAAAAAGGTGTGGATTACCAATTCAAATTCAATTATCCATCCATTTATCTTCTTCCGCTTATCCAGGGTTGGGTCACGGGGTAGCAGCTTCTCCTAAAAAATACAGAAAAATCACTGGCACGGGCAAAGCTGTCAGAGGCCAGTATGAACATTTTCACAGGTATTTTTGTCTAAGAATCAGAAAAACTTCTATCATCATGCTTAACTAAGCTTCCTATCTGTAGATTGTTAAACATCTCTCTAAAATCATTAATTTGTGTTTTGTTTTTGTTTTTCAGGGTGGCACTTTCTGATCTTGTTTCCAAACACTGTGTCATTATGGCTTCATTCTGTGAGTAATCTTAAAGCTAAAAATTAATAAATGGTGGGCAATGAAGGCATATTAATAATATGATTGCAAATGTTATTCTTTACAATATTTTGTCTCTTCTTTAATTAGCAAAATATTTTTAAGGATTTTTATTTTTTTAACATGTTTTTCAGAATCGGCAACATGAGTAATATTAATGTATTAGATTTCCTTTTTCATAACAATTTCTTTAGCTTCATTTAAGTCACATTCTTTATACTAAATGAAGTTATGTGTTCAACGCCTGTGCTTTAACTCTAACTGTCATAAAATTCAGATGAGAAACTAAGCATTGGTACCACACCATCCTTGAATGGTAATAAAGAAAAAATTATAATGGCTTTTATTGATCTACTGAAAGCAATTCTCAAAACCAAACTTTGCCCTGCAAGGTGGATATAAGACCAATAAAGCTTCGGGAAAAGGAATAACGATATGTTGTAGATAAAGGTTTTTTAGGAATGTATTTATTTATTAATCCCATTTTTATGGGATTAATAAATTGACAAAAAAATTGCCTGTGTTCCATGCGAGCCCAGAAAATCTTTTCTCTGAAAACACTTAAAAACACTATAATTATATCTTTAGTATAGTAAGTTATTGGTAACTTATTCAACACAACAACTAATCTCTCCCTTTCTTTTATACCACCTGTTAAATATCTCCCTTATCTTAACAGCCAGAAGACCTGGTGTCAGAATTTTTCTTTGATGAACCCAGAATGCACACCACACACACACAGAGCTAGTCTTGAAGGTGTATTGAAAGTAA
Source organism: Cyprinodon brontotheroides (assembly GCA_018398635.1). Taxonomy (NCBI): domain Eukaryota; kingdom Metazoa; phylum Chordata; class Actinopteri; order Cyprinodontiformes; family Cyprinodontidae; genus Cyprinodon; species Cyprinodon brontotheroides. The sequence goes on from JAGKQL010000038.1 coordinate 2,243,981, forward strand.
TGAGTTGTGGATGAAGGTAACCAGAGGCTGTACTGGAATAGAACTGGAGGTGTAGATGTGAGCATCAGCTACAGTAATCCACAGGGAACAGCAAGAGTTTCTGGAGAGACAGAGGCTGCAGTAATCTGTGGTAACAGGACCACAGAGAGTATAATTGGAGTTGCTGAGCAGACGAAAGGGTTCACAGGGCAGAAGGCAAAGATCCAGCAGCGCAGCAATGGAAGCACAGAACCTGACTGACAAGGTGTTGGGTTAGTAGTGACTGAATATTAACCGGCGGGGAAGAGCTTACTGAGGGAGGTTTTTTTTTAGAGATGCTGGCAGATGGAGTGAGTATTGACTAATTGGTGCTTAACAGGTGTGACTAATTACTGATGAAGTGAAGGCTGAGCTGTGTGAGAGTAGGAGGTGCTGGAAAATAACAGGAGGTTATAGCCAGGCCAAAACAGAACCATGACACTTTGGATTATTCAAAGAGACAGTACCAACTTCCGTCTGCCTGAGAGTGAGTTATGCAACAATTTTCTGGGGGACTATTTAGGAAGAATAGAAGGCACACATATTGAATGTTTAAGTATGGAAAACATTCTCATAAGAATACCAAAAATACCCTGGGATACATATTGTATATACTGATGAGCCTTGTTAAAAAGAGACAACAAAGTCTGGAAAAAAATCCACAACTCCTGGTGGTACAAACCATGTGCAGGTGGTTAATGACCTTTGCTAAATGGATTTTTGTTCATGGATCCAAAGTACTATCCATATCTTGGAATTATACAAGTACTCATACAGTCTGGGTGTGGTTTTTGTTCCTGTCCAGGGAGTGATATGATTCAACACACAGGTCTGTTGGAGATATAAATTGTTTTATTGCTAAAATGCCAATATATATCTTAAAACCTAGTGAAAAAATCAAACAAACATGTAATAACCACATTGGACCAAAGAAGAAAACAGTAATCTTTTCACAAAATGGTAACTTTATAAGTCCAATTAATTTAATTTGGCTTATAACATGAATAGAAATTTTCTTCCATCCATCTTCTCCTGCTTAGTCCTTGTCAGTGTTGCAGTGGAGCCGGTGCCTATCTCCAGCAGTCTACAGGGGTACACCCTGGATAGGTCTCCATTCTGACGCAGGTCGACATCCACTATCCACACTCATACCTAAGGACAAATTAGAGAAGCCAATTAACCTAACTGTAATTTTTTTGGACTGTGGCTTCCTCCCACAGTCTAAAAACCCAGAGAGAACCCACACATGAGAACCCACGTATCCACACATGCAAACCCCATGTAGAAAGCCTGTAAGCCAGGAATAGAACTTAGAACCTTCTTGCTGCAAGGAAACAGGGCTACCCACTGTTTCATGGTGCAGCCGAACAAAAAGTATCTTTAGATAAAAAGAAAAAAAAAAATACAAAATAAGTAACCCAAAGCAAAGGTAAAAAAAAGAAAAACAATTGGCCCTATTACAGTTGCTCATGCCGAAAGCATGAGCAACTGTATGCATTCTCATGACTATTTGGCAAGAAATATACACCATTTTAATCAGCATCAGAGAAAAACTCTACTACCAACTAGTGATTTACAAATACAAGAAATTTACTCTGGTATTACCCACAAGCAGACATACATTTAGATTTTAAAAGTATAATCTAGAATAAATAATGCAACTTAAAGAATAGAAGGAACAAAAGCAGGAATAAATTCTGATAGCAAAAATAACCTTCCATACATGCTGTATATACTGATGAGCCTTGTTAAAATAGACAATAGAAAAGAAAAGAACAAGAGCAGGCTAATCTTGTCCCTGCTCTTGGTGGTGGTGGCAGCAGGCCAAGCGTATAAGGTAAATGGCCTTTACTTATATAGCACTTTTTCAAGAAGAAGCCATCCTGAGCCCCACTTTGGTTTTCTTTATTATTTATTTTCCAAAAAGTTACAAATGACGATGATAACGATGATGACGATGGTCAATGGACAAGTTTGACAAAACCTCCTCACCCAACTGCACAATTAAAGTTGAATTAAGAACTTTTCTCCATGATGAGAGCCTGTTGGGGGATGAAAAATCCATTTAATACCCTTTTGCAACAGCGTATTGTTTATTTGACATTCATTCCTCGCATTCAGCTCCCACAAAATTGGTGCCGCTGTCAGATCGCAGTTCTTTTACCTGTCCATGCCTGGCTATAAAACGAAAAAGGGCATTGATAAAAGAGTCTGTGTCCACTGATGATGCCATTCAATATGAATAGCTCTAGAGGCTAAATATGTGAATATTACACCATAGCATCTTATGGTAGTTCTTCCAATTTTTTACCGGAAAAGGTCCAAAGTAGTCAACTCCGGTGTATGTTAATGTTGGTTTATCAGGCATTACTCTGTGTAGAGGCAAGTCTGCCATTTGTTGTGTCAAAGCAGGCCAAGAGCACTTGGTGTGCAAGCTGAAGAAGTCAATCTATGGCCTTAAGCAGTCACTTCTCTGCTGGAGTAAGACTTTAACAGAGTTCAAGGAAGGTCTTGGATTCAACCAGAGCACATCAGACCCCTGTGTGTTCGTGAGAGCTCGACAAGAGATAGAGATATTACTCGTTTATGTCGATGATCTGATTCTGATCAGAGTCACTGCAGAGCATAAGTGAGTTGAAAGTTGCTCTGAAAAAGAAATACAAGATGAAAGACATGGGGGAGTTGTCTTAAATACTGAGCATCTCAGTGATTCAAGACAATATAAACAACTATGTGTACCTTCACCAAAAACATTACATTGAAGCCATTCTTCAGAAATATGGGATGCATAAAGCCAATTCAGTCACAACTCCAGCTGATGCAAATGTGAAGTTACAGAAAAATTATGATTTCAGTAAAGTACCTACCAGTCAATTGTGGGAAGTCTGCTTTATGCATCAATGGCCACCAGACCAGACATTGCACAAGCTTTGAGTGCTGTGTCAAAGTTCAACGCAGAACCAAATACTGCACACTTGACTGTTGTGAAGAGGATTCTTCGCTGAACACATGGTTCTACCAATTAAGATACACGATTCCTTTTCTCTGTCTTTCCTGAAGAACATGTTAATTTGTAAAAGTGCAAACATACAAAAAAGGAAAATACATAAATGCTCTCACATATCTTAAAATAATATGTCACACTAGCTAGCATTCAAATGCTGACAATATTAGATCATTCCACACAGCAAATGTAATGAAAAATAAAGCAAAAAAGTTTCTGAAACTACTGAGAAACATAAAATTACACTTTACTGTGTTCACAAAACTTACAGATTAGGATCTGCCAAGAGTCCAAACGAAGAAATGATTGGAGAGGTGGATGAACACGTTTACACATCCAGAGCTGAACCATAGAAAAAACTGCATGTCACTTAGCTTCTGATTACTACCATTGGCCACCAGAGGGCAGCGTTTTACACAAACTTCACACACTAAAAAAAACATCATGCAAATGACAAAAGCGACCTCTCAGGAAGAATAATTCAAGTAATGAGGGCAGAATAATTGCATCGAGTAATGCATCATCCCATCCAATTTTTGTTCTACACAGTTATGTAGAATCTTCCTGGCTAGTAAGATTATTGGCAGCAAAATTCTGAGGGGATCATAGATGGAGCTGACCACAGAGAGAAGCACACCCCTTGTCAGGAGTCGATCTTTCAAAATGATTCTGAACTTGAAGACGTCAGACTCAATACACCATTGGACACCCAGGACTCTCTCCACTGGAAGTTAATCTTTGATCAAGTCTATATTCTTTATTTCTTTTGCTTTGTTAGCCTCAGGTATAACAGACAAAATGTAGGGACTGTTACTTATCCAATTGTTCAGTAGAAAACCTGCTTTCAAACATCTTGCACAGAGTTCATGATAAGGAGCTATTGCATCTTCTTCTAAAGCTGTTGAGACAAAACAATGGTCAACATAAATGTTGTTTATGATTGTGACAATGGCTTGAAGGCTGAACTGTTGTTTGTGGTCTTCAGCACATTTCCTGAGTGCAAAATTTGCACAACTGGGTGATGATGTAGCTCCAAAAATCACAGACTGTTGTCCTCCACTGATCTCTCAGTCTGTAATGTCACTTTGTTATGGCAAGCATGTTTGCGGGCATATCAAGCTCATTCAAATAACTGAGATCTTCCATAGTATTACAACAACCTCTGAGAAATATTGTGTATGCTTGAAGAGCCTTTGTATACTCTGATTGTTTTACAGACCAAGAAAGAGCTTTGTTCATGTATGCCATGGCAAATTTAAGTTCATTTCAAAAATGTTTGAATAAAGACTTGCTTTACTGAATCCTCTTTCTGAAGCCATTTGTAGACAACTCCTTACCAACTCTCTGGGTTGTCCTTTAGTGTGTTGCTCCAGATAATGAAGTCAATCTCCAGGATTATTGTTTCTACTTTCAATATTGTGTTCAAATGATTTCATGAAAGTTTGGTATTGAAGTGGATCTCCATCAAAAATTGGGATTTCCTTTTCAGGTGAAGACGAAACACATTGCTGTTGAATTAATAAAGCAGTCGGCTTGTTTTGTTTGCTCATGATAGATATGATGTTGCATTGTTCCTCTTGATTAGAAACTTGAATAATGCAATGGGTTTTTTGCACATCGTCATCAAGCCTTGCATCCAGCACTTTACTTTCCTTTTGTCCCTTTTCATCAGATATTTTTGATTATTTACTCTTAATGCTGGGTCCTTTAGAACCTCCCAAAATGTTCATTTGTTCGATCCACGAAAAGAGCCGCTGCTGGCTGAGAAGTTTTGTGAGCTGTGACACGTCACCATCCTGAGCCCCACTTACATTTTCTTTTTTATTTATTTTACAAAAAGTTATAAATGACGTTGATAACGACGACGGTCAACAGAAAAGTTTCACAAAACCCCCTCACCCAACTGCCTGTTGGATACACTCCTATTTTCTAAAACAACAAGAGACCACACCCGCTAAGCAATCACCCCAGCTGTGGGAAGATCTGAACCACCCAAAAAAAAAATATATATATAAACCATTAACTTTGGCTCCTACACCTGGTAAAAAAAAGATGTAATCTCCCACCACCTCCCTGCATCTACCATCACTAGGGATTAAAATTCTATTAATGCTTGGTAGCCCTATAGTAGTTAGACTACAGACAGATCAAGATAACTCAAGACACTCTAAGTATAATTTTCACCCTTTGATGTATTTATTAATAGTTCTCAGTGTTTTTTTTTTTTTGGGGGTATTGTAGGTGTTCTTTTTACTGGTTTTCTTTCTGTTGTCTTTCTTATCTCTTTCTCTTTTTGCAAATATTAAAGCATTTCTTCTAGTGAGTTGTCTTGTATTTTTTATGTATTGTACTTTATTGTTTTAGCCTCTCCCCTTTTTGAGCTTATCTTAATCCATTTCATGTCTATGTCTGTTTCCAGCTTCAGTGCCTATTTTAGGGCTTCTCCTTTCCTTCACACAATAATTCTGGGGATTGCAGGGAGTAAATGAATAAAAGGCTTTAATTAAATTTAATAACGAATGTAAAAAATATAAAGGTAAAAGAAAAAAAAGCTTTTGTTTTATATTTCTTTGGTGAGGGCACCAAATTCACGGGGTTGGTCAGCAGTAGCTGTAGCAACTGTATAAATTGGACATACCAGCGACTAATCACAACCATAAAACATTTAAAACTTTTGGTATGAAACTGAAAGGACACTGAAGTGTTCACATCACATTGTTATGCTTTTCAAGGCCCATTCACTGTGTGAGTCGAGCCACTGAACGAGTATGTGAGGGCATTTGGAGCTGTAGTTTTGACTATCTCTGCTACCCCATAGAACATCTAATGTGAAAACATGTAAAGCAGAAGACTTGAGAGTCTGGCAATGCAACAGTCCACTGGTTAGCTGGTTACAGTAAGAAGCTGCTCTTCTACCACCTATAAGCTGGGCTCTTCTGACTGGCCAACTCTCTCTGACAGCGGCCCGGCAGCGACAATTAGCCGTAATGACAGGGAACGAAAACATGCTAAAGCGTACACTGTGCAATTTTGGGGGAGATTTCCCAGCACTGTGAGAATCTTTTGATCGGGCCCATTTTTAGCCTGATTGTGCGTCATGAGTCGTGTAGTTTACATGGGGTTACGAGGTACAATCAGCCTCTCACGACCACCTCCCCATTAGTTGAACGCAAATCACTCAGGGCGCATGTGCAAACTAGGATTCCTCTTTTTATTTTTCCTCTCAGATGCATGGCAGGGATGCAATGAGTGAAATGCAGTTCTGTCTGTTAAATTGACAGACCGTAGTAGCCACATTTGCTCAGCCATGTCTTTGTCCAAATACGTTGTCACTTTTTCTTTTTAGGGCTTTCAGCACAAAATTGCACAAATTGCCAAGGTCATACATTTCACTCTACTGAGCTTAGTATCCCCCTTCGTTAAGTTTGGCTTCCGGATAGACGAGTCAGAGCAGCTCGAGTCATACAGTGTGTTAGTCATACAGTGTGAGCAGTAGCTGCGTGCCACGATAAAAAAAAATTGCACAGTGTATGCCCGGCTTAAGCAGACAGAACAGTGATACATACAGTTATGTTGACAGGTATTAATTCATCAACTATGGCCCTATCTGAAAAACAAACGTCCATAACTAGAGCGTAGATCTCAGACTTAATCACTATTTAAACCTCTTATTAAACACTTTTTTCTAACTCAAGCTGTAGCCTTCAAGGTGAACATATTTGTGCAGCACATGGTGACTTAGCCACAGGCTACCACAGGTACAAACCTCCAGAGAAATGGTCACAGTCATGTAAATTAAGTTTGTTTGGTTAAACGTTTAACTTCCCATTTCATAAGTAATTTTTGCCTAAAAGTATGAAAGAAGATACATCAGGAAGGCTCCCCAGGTATCAGGTCTTAATGCAAACCTTTGTTACCCATGTAAATTGGTCAGATGAATTTCTTTTTTTTTTTTTTATTAAATGTAGTTCTGAAAATAATTCCTTTGTTTTTTCAGTGTCTGAGATGAGGCTTATCCTGGTTGGGGACAACTGGTATGACAGGAGATCAGTCGCAAACTTATTACTGGGTCCGAATACTATCAGGAAAGAAGAATCAAATTTCTCCATCAAAGTCTCTGGGAGGATTATGACAACAAAAACCATTCTAATAAACACTCCAGACCTGCTTTCTCCCAGCATCTCTGAACCTGAACTTAAAGAACATGTACAACTTTGTATCAGTCTCTGTGCTCCAGGACCTCATGTGTTTCTGTTGGTTGTTCAGCTGAACCTCGATGAACAACAAAAGCAGAGGCTTTATAGGATTCTTGAACTCTTTAACAAGGACTCTTTTAAGCATTCCCTGGTTCTGATCTCAACACCTGGATGGGAAACATCTGCTTCACACTATCCGTTTCACCCACGGCATATTCGGGACCTGATCAGCATGTGTGGAGAGAGGTGGATTAGGCTGCAACTTGACCCTAAAGAGCTACTGCTGAAATTAAATCAGATTTTAGCAAGGAACTCTTTGAGCTATGTTACCTGTGGACATCCAAGCCATGGACCCAATGAAGCTTCTTTACCTTTGGATTCGTCACTAAGTCCAGGTACGTAGACATTTTAATTTTAATTTTATGAACAATCTAAATGTGAATGACAATTTAAAACATGTTGCTTTTATCTAATCTTACTTAGATTTTCTACTTATATCTATCATTCATTTTTCTTTTTTGTTGAACATTATTTAAAATTTTCAGTTTTGCCCAAGATGTTGATCTGTGAAAAATATATCATTTCCAGTCAGCAGAGGATGCTGTCTGCTCTGGGAAATTTCTCAAAATGTGGCTTGAAAAGTTCAGTTTAAGCTACTGGACTTGAAGTTTTCTAGAAGACATTTTATCCAAGAGGCTTCTTCAGTTTTATCTAGGGATGGGGAGCACTCACATTAATATACTGTAGGTGGAGCAAACAATTAGTGGGAAAAACAAAAGTTGGCTCCGATCCCTTCTTCTGGATATGCCATGGGGTTTTACTGGTCATTAGAGGGAGGTTATGATGGCCCATTAACTCCCTAATCAGGGTTGTTTCAGTTAAATGCCTCTTTGAAGTGTGAGTCAGGTGAGGGCGGATTAGAGATTAATCTTCTGGGTATTGTTCCTAAAAGAGCTTTGTAAGTGGTTGACAAGTTATGTCTAAGACCACCTCCTTTGTTAAGTCTTGGTTTTTCCAAGGTTAACAAAAATGTCTTCCCCCCTCTCTCAAACCATATGTCTTCCTTGGCCAGAATATGGTTCACCTACATCTGAAGGACATTAACATCCACCGGAGGAGCACCATAACCAATCCAGTAGGGGGGATCAAAGCCACCCTTCATTTTCCCATTGTTCTTTGTTCCACATACAGTATATTAATTTAAGTTTCCCCCATCACCAGCCAGAACTGAAGAATCCTCTTTAACGAGAGGTGAAACGTCTTCTACAGAACTTCCTTTCCAGTTGCCTAAACTGAACTTCTCAAGCTTGACTATGATCTGGATGACTGAGAATCTTCCCAGATGTTTTTTCAAGATGTGTACTAATCTGTAATTGCATTGATGACTGAGTTCATTCAAAACATTAGGATATTAAAGGAACGTTTAATAATACATTTTAGCAGTTCTCATTTGGACTCCAAAGGCCGGATAATGGCGCAAGCTATTGTATAACATTGCAACAGGGGCAGATTACCTAATGGCAGGTAACTTCCAAACTGTATCTTCAAAGTTATCTTAAATAGAAATTTCATTCAATATATTAATATCTAAAATCATGCTGTCCCTCCAGATAGCAGTGCTGTCGCACCTAACATCTTGTTGACTGCTATTACTTCATGTTATTGCTAAAACCCAGTTGTACTTTTTGTTAAAAAGTGAAAATGACTTAGTTTTTGTCAATGATATCAGGTGTCAAAAGATGAGATGAAGTCAGATTCAGGACTACCTAAGAGATTTGATTAAATCTGACATGGAAAAATCAAATGTAGACCAGATCTGGGTGTTTCCCCACTTACCCCCAGATTCCACATATTCGTCAGCGCCCGCTCCGTCCGCTGACAGCGCTTTTTGTAGCATGCTTTCCTGTAAATCAATGAGAGCTGTTCCATCGCTACTCTTCACCCAACGTCTAAGTACCTACGTCTTCTCCGTCCTTCACCCACAAAATAGGGGCAGAAACTGTTTTCTCATCCTGTCCATGGAGTCAAGATCCATAGTACAATCCGCAACAGGAAAAAGAACATAGAAATTCGGTTTATTAAAGGATAAACTCTAATAACCTTAGGTCGGTAACTAGAAATTATAGCATAATTCTCATATATTCCCAAAACAACTAACACCTACATTTATTTAAATGATTGGATGCAACTATTGGCCTTCACCAACCAGGAAGCAGATTTCTCATCTCCATCAAAATATTTATTTATACGAGGGACTTAACTTTAATCAAATCATTCAAAAAACTTATTATTGCAGGAATGGATAAAGAGATCTTGAGTTTGGGAGTAGAGAACAAACAAGAAGTTCATTCAAAAAGCAGTTTGAATGATCCTAGTTATCCCGTTACAAAAATCTACAACAAAAAATATTTGGGCAGAAACTGAACATATGCTGGATGGATGGTGGGATTTTTTTTTTAATATGTCATTTAAATTGGCGTTTAGGGTTCATGCAAAGGAGATGAGTGACTCTAATTTAATGCATTTTAGAAATGGCATCAACAAGAACCATGTACACAAGTTATTGGTGTACATGAAATATGAAAGAACTGTAAGCACAGTTCCATGACTCTTGTATGTATCTAAACACACACACACACATGTATATATGTATTCTCTTTTTTCTCCGCCTCAAGCTTCCTTTCGAACATATGGCTTTACCAGTCAATTCCACGCAAATTAATCATGATATAATATATCTGACGAAATTGTTTTTTATAAACATTTTTTTTAAAAATTATAAATGCCACAGAAACATAATAAATTAATTTTAGTGCAAATTAAGGTCTTAATTAACAAAAAAAAAAATGATGAATTGTAATAATTTTTAATGATCCGCGGAAACCCTGGTTCATTTCCGTATTTTTTGCTGCTTTGAATTTTATCATCTCGAAGATCTCCAAGAAACTCAGAGCGGAGCGGCTGTAGGCTTTGCTTTACGCAGGTGGTCTGGAGCGCAGTGGGGCGGATCGGGGATTTTGGGGTTATTCTAAAGAGACTAGCTCCCATGAACCTCAAAAGATCAGTTTTGGGCAATATTCACTGCATGAAAAGTCAAATTCTTCCCAATCTAAACTGCTGTAACAACCCTTTTAGGCTGGCACAGCTCAAATTCCTTAGCACAAAGGGCTGACAGCGTAAGCTATTGGGAAGGTGGGAGGAATAGAGCAACTAGCGGGGAGGTGTTAACCACTATTTAGCATATGAAGGAGCCTAGGTGTGTCCCCACATGGAAAATCATTCACTGGATCAAATCAACAGACATCATTGTTAAATAATGACATGAAGCTAGATGTTCAAATTTTGCTTGATAGGTTCTAATTGGACAATTTTAGCCTTTTTACAGGTAAACCCCCCCTATATATATATATATATATATATATATATATATATATATATATATA